>JAYKKI010000052.1:5715000-6315000 GCA_039881145.1 Druceiella hillmani
AAAAAAATTTCCATTATAATATAACATTTTTTTTACGAAGAAAATAAAATAAAATGTTTACCCAATTTATAACGGCTTTTTTTACAAATTATACTTTTGCCATCTACTCCAATTTCAAGATTATTTCTAACACAATGTATGTAACATTACGCTACAAAAGTAAAGAAAAATCTAATGATTATTTTAAAGCCATTTTTTGCGACTTATCCATGTTCAGCACACCGGTATATGTTAGATAAGTATAGTTTAGAGCTAATGGAAGCATGTTTTATAATTTTACGGGCAACCTTAGGTAGCATCAGTAGATAAATTTGACGAGAATAAAAAAAATTACTGTTACCACTTATTTCATTTTATATACTTGGACATATAAATCATGGTGCCAGTACCTGCCATGATTTCAAACTTTTACTTCAGAGTATGATAATTAGTATTAAATACCATCAAAGATGACATTTAATCTTAGCCAAGCAAAAAGTTTTGGAACTTTTTACGGTGACCAGCCCTACCTAGATGTGTTTTAATTTAAAATTTCGAAAAAAATTTTGCCTTTTTCATGATAAGCCCTTTTGAATAGTACCCCGCCTGGTAACAAAAATTGAAAAAAATCGAGACATTTATCTTTCTCTTCATTAAGTCATGTACGTGTATTTTAAAAAGTTAACAAGTGGAAAATATATGGATTAATAAAATGTATTTCAATTATAAATTTCCAATTTGTACGTCATATATCCACTGTTTGGCGCTCCATTAAGATAGATCATATTAAGTGTTGATAGCTTATTTAACTTTTCCAAAAAGGCCATGACCGACCTAAAATATTCTCTTCGGATAGTTATAATTTAGGTCGAATTTAAATTATATTTTCGCAAAATAATCATACATTTAGTTGTCACTAAGAACGTTTGTACTCTTTCATTGGCAGCTTAAAATTCGCTTCACATTCGGATGAAACGTGGTTTCGTATGTATAATTACCTGTGTTTTTTGATACGCACGTTAAGTTAATTTAATTTTGACATAATTATCGGAGCTAAGTTAATTTAATTTTGATTCCATTTAAATTATATTATCATGGATTGATCGATTTTTTCAAAACCATTTCAATATTTTTTTACGTAGCACGTTGGAATATAGGTTAATTGGACTATAGGTTATTTAAAAATCTACACGCGGAAATAACACTCGGAATTTTAGCCTATGTAATTTTAAACTACTGACTGTCTTGATATTTGTGACATGGTGATCATATATCGCAATTAAGTAAATGTTCCGCAACGTTGCGCTAATATAGCAAGCACAGTAGTAAAACTAAGTTCAGTATTATATTTTAATACGGACGAAGAATATGTTTTAAAAATATTTTTTCAATGACAAAAAGAAGATTTTTGAATAATTATCCAAGATTGGCATACTTTTTTATTTAGACCTCCTGGATTTTTTGTTGTGTGCTATTGTGGCGGTGTGGGATGAAGATTTTAGGCTTACAAGGCACGTATGTAATAAATTTAAAATATGGGTTGCACCTTATGGCTATATGTCGTAAAATTTAACAAAAAAAAAACAAATAAAAAGCATCCAAGGACTTACGCTTTTTGTCAGGTAAGAACACTCTAAACTTTAATTGAAATTCTGAATGATCCCAACATTTGCATGATTTTTTAATTAGACCTCCAGAATTTTTTGTTATGTGCGGGTGTGGGATGAAGATTTTAGGCTCCCAAGGCACGTATGTAATAAATTTAAAACATGGGTTGCACCTTATTGTTACAAGTCGTAAAATTTAATAAAAAAAAAACAAATAAAAAGCATCGAAAGGACTTATGCTTTTTGTCGGGTAAGAACACTCTAAACTTTAATTGAAATTCTGAACGATCCCAATATTTGCATAATTTTTTAATTAGACCTCCAGGATTTTTTGTTGTGTGCGGTTACGGGGGTCTGAAATTCAGATTTTAGACTTTTAAGGCACGTGCGTATGTTATAAATTTAAGACAAGGGTTGCACCATATGGCTATATGTAGTAAAATTTAATAAAAAAGACACATAGTATCACCCACAGGATTCACGCAATTTGTCGGGAAGTACTCACTAAACTTTAATTGAAATCCTGAACGATAACTGCAAAAGTATAATTTGGTAATGCCAAGAAATTTGCAGCTAACGGTCTATGTATCATATCCATCATATTACGGAACTTATAATATTAATAATAACGGAAGAAACATATTTGACAAGTAAATAGAGAGGGGGGAATTCTTGTATTTACTTCTGTCAATCTTTATTCAGTGTCAGTTGATTATTATATATTTTTAAATACTTCTATAAACTAATAAAAGTAAAGGATAGTAAAATGCAAGTTATGTCACGTATCAAATTTATTTTATAACACTGTTTAGTTGAATAATATAAAAACTAAACGAAATTAAGTACATGCATGAAATTCAACAGCAAATCGCAACATTAGTTTAAGATGCAACAATATCTAATTTAATTTCAAGTAGCTAATGAATTATTATTCGTGCTACAAAATAGCGCTATATCTTGAATAGAAAAGGACATCTATGTCATGTTTAAAGTTCATAGGTCAACCAAAAAGCAAATATTTAATTTCCTGACAATGATTTACATATTAGTCTAACAATGCAGGACATATTTTAAAGTTAGAATACGCACACAAAACCTGATACCTATGAGTTTATATCTTGAGGAATCGTAGCTAAATTAGCCTGCCAATATTTACAAGCTGAACCGTATAGGACGTTTCAAACATCTTCACGCGTGCTTCATTTGTTATTATAACGACATGGTTCTTAAGTCCGGTAGAAATGCAATATTTTTATGTAAATGATTCTTAAAAGGCATTTATTTTATTCAGTTCCCATATATCAGAAAATCTCTCAAGCACGAGTAGAACTCGCACTAAGAGATTCCGTAGTGCGATTCAGTATACGTTTAGGCACTTGTAAATATTTATGTGTACAAAGTATTTCTATCGGATTATCTATAAAAATTAATTTTACACAACATAAATATATTACTTACCATGTGTTTTACAGGCCTAAAAATATAGTACATTTTTCCAAAATTACAAGATTTATAATAGTCTCTATACTTCTGAAAACTTTTTTTTTATAATTTTGGTTGATTAGTTTCGAAAATAAGAGGGAAAAAACCTATTTTTCAACATATCTCTAAACATATTGTATCTAAACTTGTAAAATAATTATCTTTTAAGACCCTTTTAACTTATCATTTCGTTGTGTACTCTACATGCAGTGATATTTTTTTTTCAAGTGTGTAATTTGGCTCAATTAAAATATATTTTTGAGTTTTAGTAAATATATATGCGGATCAATATGTAGCGGCACTGCATTTAGCAAATATAATAGCTTACGTGTAATTTTATCATTATAAACTTGTAAAATAATTATATTTTAAGACCCTTTAAACTTACCATTTCATAGTGTACTCTACATGCTAAGTGATTTTTTTTTCAAGTGTATAATTTGGCTCAATTAAAATATATTTTTGAGTTTTAGTAAATATATATGCGGATCAATATGTAGCGGCACTGCATTTAGCAAATATAATAGCTTACGTGTAATTTTATCATTATAAACTTGTAAAATAATTATATTTTAAGACCCTTTAAACTTACCATTTCATAGTGTACTCTACATGCTAAGTGGCATTTTTTTTCAAGTGTATAATTTGCCTCAATTAAAATATATTTTTGAGTTTTAGTAAATACATATGCGGATCAATATGTAGCGGCACTGCATTTAGCAAATATTATTGCTTACGTGTAATTTTATCAGGATTAAATCAATCATTACACAAAAATAATTTGTGAAAATAGAAAAGAAAAGATTTTCGAATAATAGAAAAGTATAATATTGCGACGGATCCTTCAATTTGTAACCATTCATCTACTGGGTTTAGAAAAAAAATAAAATAGTATATTTATTCATGTAATAAATTAATTTTAGGCTTATGTTACCCATAAATACTTCTGAAAGTAGAAAAGAAAAACAAAAATAAATAATTTTTTTTTAGAAACTCTTCAAAGTTCATTTTAATATGCCTGTAAATCTACTAAAACTAGCTTTAAGCTAATTATATATATTTCTTATCATAAACCAATTTACTAGCCTTGTTAATATTCTCTATTAAGTCCATTATTATTAAATTTTTCATTATATGTTTTATTTGTTTAAAACTGTTTAAATTAGCTTAATAACCAGATGTTCACATTCACATCTTATTTTAAATAGGTATCCCAATAACGTAATCACTTCTGGGCTGACTTTTAATTTAGAAAATTAACACGTTATGTACTTTTGGGCTCAGTTTGAAAATAAGCTTTCCTTATAATTAGATAATTATCATATGTACTATACGCATATGACCTATTTAACTTAAATAATCAATTATTATTTATTAGAAATCTTAATTAAAATAAATACGATAAAAAAAGTAACAGCATCATGATCTTATTAGTTTTTAAATACCTAATAAATTAAAAGTAAATTACTTCAAAATTACTTAATGATTAAAATATCTCTCTTCTCCAGCATCTCAACAGTTGGGCGAAATAGTAAATAAAAAGTAAATAGACTCTTTTCACATGGTATATGTTTGGATTTTATACACAGACTGGCTAGAAAATCTACCCTTGTTGCCTTGAGATCAAAATAAATAACTAAAACTTAGTAGAAGATGAATTCATGAAAAATTCCTACAGAACTCTACGGGCGATTGAAAAGAAATGGTTACCTTTTACAACAATTTAAGAAAAAATTGGATAAAACTCTGGCTTCTTTACATAATATGTTATTAAAATATAATTTTAATACTAAATGCTCACAAAGAAAAAATTTGCAATTCTTAAGATAAGAAAAGCATCAAACGTATAAGTTTCCACGTCAACAACTCTTACATAAAGGAGAAAATCCACACACATATCTACGCTTTGCTTTAGGCAATTTTCACACTCAAAACAGATTCAGCAGGTAATTCAAGTTTGGTAAGGAATAAAATACTGAAGCGAGCTATTACAATAAGTCGCGAGACCGTACTCGCATAATAAAATAAAGTTAAGTCACGGCGCAAAGGTGAAGTGGGTTTGGAGCTCAGCGGCGTGGGTTCAATCACCATACGGCGGAGATGAGCGCCGATTTATTCACCCTTTTTATTTAAATTCATGCCTCTCTCGTGTAGGTTCGCACCTCGATTGAGCGGGTGTACTATTCGAAAATGTTTCAGGGTAAAAGTACTTTACGAAAATGTATCAGGGTGAAAGCACTTTTCGAAAATGTTTAAGCGTAAAGAATGTCTGATTTAGAATTTTATTTATCTCTGTTAAAAGCGTCTCTTCAACGAGCAATCAAATACATTCCGGTAATAATTCAAATAGCATTTTTATTATAGTAATTCAGCTAATAAGAAAATAAATATTCGAAAGAGATATTTTTTATAATGTCGATTTTTGGAACCGAGATATGAATATTATATAGTTTATAAAGAGAATATTATTGAAGTGACAAAACTTTTTAGGAGCACCCGCTGCACTTTTTCTGAGCAGTAAACGATTGTAAGGATCGGTTCGGTAATGATGAATCGGGTAAATTCGGCTCCCTGTGCCATTGCCTAAATAAACTACTTTTTTAGGCGTACACATTGCACTTTTTTTAGATATCAATTTAACTACTTTTTAGGCGTACCATGCATAATTTTTTAATAATATTTTATTTGAGTATAAGTTATACTATGTAATATAATACGTTTACATTATTGCATATAATTAGTGTAATATTTCAAGTGTGTACAGTTAGCGTTTAATATCATATATATTAATATGCTAAGGTTAAGATGTTACTCTCCCTTTTTAGAAAAAACCTCACAACTAATCCACATAAATTATATATCATTTTATAGATAATTGCTTGCTCTACCGGCATCTACAACTAAAAAATTTATTTTTGCTATTGTTTTTGCAAATTAATTAATTATTAAAATTATATACACAAAACAGCGATGCTGCCATCTGACGGCTCAACGTCAATATGATTGACGGTCGGTAAAATTTTTGTTTAATTTCAAATCCCCTCACGTATAAATAAAGTGGCGCTTTAGCTCAATGCTTTTGATACTTGCGCCTCTATATGTCAATTTTAGTAAAATATTTGTTTGATCTGTCATCTGAGCTTCATAATGGAATAAAAACGTAATAAGCAGTGTGCAAAATTAGAAATGAATTGAATACCTGCAATCAATTTTCATTTATTAAATTGAGTTGAATAATTTATAATGCGAAGACTTCGCACGGGTCACGCTAGTTTTAGCATTAATAGTAATACGTGTATGTTATTATATTTTAAAATAGTAATCTTGCATTATTCCTAATTCATAGAATTAATATCCATCAAAAAACAGCAATATAATTACATACTTTAAAGATGTAATTACATATTTTAGAAGTGTTTACTTCTATCGTGTATTCATAAGCACTGTTCAAAAAATAATTTTTTAATAATTAGACATAAATTTTGATAAACTAAAAATTTTTGGCAATAAATATTTTTCAGTTTCCAAAATGGCGATTCAAGATTAATACGTATATTTTCACCAAAAACAAATTTGTATCGCTGTGATATTAACAATAGCGAAAATCATTTAAATTATGGTACGTTTTATTTAAGTTATTGTGCTACAAACACACAGGCGATTAGTCCCGCACGACTCAAATATAAGAATTCGATTTGTTTATACATGTAACTGTGTATGAAATTTTAGTAGTACGAGTTCCACTCAATGATTTTTTTTAAATCACATGAAAGTTTAAAAGATATGTACTTACATGACTATTTGCAGGATAAACTTATTAATTTTAATTTCAGAATTATAATAGATAATTAAAGTTTTTTTATTATTTATATTTGCATCTGTGCGTGTGTATGTGTGTTTATGTGTATGTGTGTGAGTGCGTGTGTGCATATGCGCAAGCGCGTGTTGCAAAGCAATGTGTTGTTAGGTGCTAGTTGCACGCTCACGCACCGTTCGCACTTTGAACGAGGGGTCAATTAAAATAAAATACCAGCAATTAAAATGAAACAACATAAAATACTTTAGACCATCCAAAATACCCCGGCATCGCACATCACTGACCTTTATAGTTTCGTCATGTTAATTAATTTCGTTATTTTTAACAGTTTGTACAGATTGCCTGAATGACTATTAACATTCAGTACATATGAAGGTCACGATGAATATTTAGCAAAATATTAAGGATTTTTTTATGATATTATCCCTTAATTATAAAATGGGAAAAATATCAAACAACAACAATAGGGCTACTATTGTTGTTGTTTGATCTATACGCAGTTCTAAAAAAATTAATTGTGTAGTGGTGGTGAATGATAATTAAAGCAAATCACTTTTAAGAATCCTTATCGTGTTAACGGTATTATTGCACAAAGACGACTTCTTATCATTTTTTTTAGTTTCAAATAATTTTTTTTATATTGGATTTTCTTTTTTTAATTTTTATACACATTTTTTCTTTTTACATATTTTCTCATTTTTAAGTATCCTTTCTTTATCATTTAAGCACAGTTGTTGACATAGTGCACATGTCAGAAATTTTAAGAATTCAAAGTGCCTAAGTTCTTTATATACAATATTCCTTTAATTTACTGAAATACAACGCTTGCGGATATTTCTATTACTCGAACCCTTCACACATCTGAAACGGTTTCTATGCTCGTATTAATTTGTACGATTAACCCCCTATTATAAGCTATTATTTAGATTACAGTTAAATTAGAAATCATTATGGTCATCCTTATTTTTCCGCGCAATTCATCGAGAAAAATATTATTGGATAGCTTTTTACAATAATAACATTTTATTCTCTGACATATAACATTTTGCGCCCCTATACATTAAGCTGTATAATATGAAATTAACCAACATTTTTAATTTTTTAATTATAGCTTCAGTATAACTGAAAATTTCTAACATTTAATTTTGAAATAAACTGATTAACTTGCGTCTATAATTTCGAGAGATATAGATAAACAACGCTACCGTGTTTCATGCGTTTCTTGAAATGAGCTTAGTCTCTTTGTTTATCACATTTTGTTTATTATTTATTTACAAATATGAAAATGAAGAATAAAACTGTTTCTGACCTAACGAAAATTTGTGGGCTTAATTTGGAAAATTATACTACGTATTTCCATCAGTTTATATTATCACTGAGTTTAATTTTTATACTCAATTATCTGTCGTTGCCAGAACATATAAACATTTTGTTTAAGCATATAAATATCTCTCAAATTGGGAATAGGGATATTACAGACATAATTTTTTTTATCTAATGAAAAATTAGATATAAACGTGGAATAAAAAGTTTAATTATTTAAATAGCTTTTATCATTAGCTTTCATTTTTATACTCAACTTACCCTTCATTTTGTTTAAGGATAAAATCATCTTTTAAATTGGGAACATAAAGATGAAGAACAAAATGAAAATACGAACTAATGAAAATATTTAGTGTAAATGTGGAAAAGGTAGTTATTTATTTAAACTTTTCTTATAGTTTTTCCGCTTTATACTAAATTTACCAAACATTGTACAAACATACAAAATTTGTTTCTTTGTTCCACAAATAGGTGTCAGTATTTTTTGTCAAACTTCTACGATGAGTAGATTTAAACTTGATATAAAAAAACAAGGGATCTGAATGTATGGATAGATATAACATTCCTACCTTCCAACCGAGTTTTCTCAGGGCCCCAGACCTTCCGATGGGCCTTTAATCGTATATACCTTCTAGCGCTTCTACCACACTGATCAATAACTGTCCCTTCACAATAAGCCATTTATTTTTTCCAATAACGCATTTTGTGAACCCTCTTAATGTCTCAAAAATGGATCCATTCTCAACCAAGTCACGATGACTAAATAAACCACATTGTAAGTTTTGGCACGATTGTACTCTATTTTTAGGATGCACGCTATATAATAAAATACTATGCGCGTTATCATGTTTAGTGTTATACCCTGTCAAAAACTATGAAGTGTAATAATGGCTAACGAGACATTCTCTTTTTGAACCGCTCATTTATATCTGGGAGAAAATATGCAGAATTTTATCCCTTAGATTAAAAGGAAGTCCATCTAGACTATCAATGAGCACAAACCATCTCTAAAATATTTCTCCCTTAATCAACAAGGGATTCCTCTGTTAAAAACTCTAAGTCGAACGGACTCCGGTCCCATACCAGAATATAGATGGACAAACGAAGATGAAACATGCGTTTTACGGTCGCAAAATTGCACACAATAGAAAAGAAAAATTTAGAGGAAATCGACTTAAAATATCCTTAAGGTTTTCTAATTTGAAGCGCACACAGGAAGCGTCGACCCTCTGCGCCGTAGATAGGAATAAGCTGTATGGGCAAGCACAGTATAGATTTCAGAAATATATCACTGTTCCTGTTTAAATTTGGGGTACAAAACTCTAATTCATATCAGTAATTTTATTGAGCTAATAACTGGCAATAATTAGCAGAAAAGTAAATTGCTATTGAAAGAGATGCAAAATTTTCTCATCCAAAAACTTTAAAGTATGGAATAAACATTAATGGAATGTGTTGCTTATTAGTTTATGTTTGATATTTTCTATTTATTGAAGAAATATACAAATTTAAACGTCACCAAATTAGATATTTAATCGGTATTTGTTTATTGCATAGAAAAATGTTAAATGGGAAATCTACTGAAACAGAATATTTTTTTCCAATATACATGAAAAAATGCATCAATATAGCATTTATTTTATAAAATAATTTAAAGAAAATAAATATTAATAGTGATTTGTAACTACGCGGGACACATTTTTACAAATTTCAGGAAATGGTCTCATATGAGTTAAAAAAATCAATGACTTCACTTACTCGAGATCTAAAGTCAATTCAAGTCCTGACTCGAAATGATATTAAAAAATATCCACAGCTCATACGTGATTTTATGCAATCAAAATACATAAAATCAATTTCAACACAAAAAAGGTTCCTCTTTGCAAAATATGTACTAACATTACCTTCAGAAACACAAAACCTTAAAAGTGAAGAAGTGCTTGTAATTTTTGTAACATAAATCCTGAGAAGCATCTTCGATGTTATTTAGATGAAAGGAACATGGCAGAAGAGAGCTAGACTTGTATACACGATATAAAGGATCTGACGCAATAGAATACAGAACAAACAAAATACAACGACTAAAGTCGGCCGAGCACTTAACTGGATCAAAAGAAAATGGAAATACCAAAAAATACTTTTCGGCCACTCCGACAGACCTAAGGAAAGACAATCTACCTTCGAAAGTATTTACATATTTCTGATATAAAAACTGAAAGAACGCAGCCTAGAACACGTCCATGTGAAGGACACTCCTTCAGGACGGCGAAATAAATCCCTGAATGTCATAAAAAAGGTTAATTTAAACGTACGGTCTGAAAAATAATTATATTTATAGAAAACCGCAATAAAAATGTAATATATTTATTATTTCGTAATTATGGAAGTACAAAGTAGTAAGGTAATAATTAAAATATTTACACATATTTATATAACGGAGAAAATAATAGATAATACTATTAATAAAAATTTTCCAATGAAAATAGTATATAATACTAATGACATAATTTTGTATTGGGGAGAAAACCGCAGCAGTACAAATCTGTAAAATATTTGATAGAACGAATCCCAGACACCGAATGAAATAATCATGATGAATTGTGAGTTTTTTCTAATTTAATACACCTTAATACGTATTTAAATGAAAGCCACAAATCAAAAACTTTTTAATATAGTTTGGTAAATTATCAAGTAAACACAACCGCTCCAACAAAATGCTACAATATGACATTCAGCTCTCCAACGAGCGCTGAAATAACACTAGTCAGTTCACGCACAGCGATACAGCGCCGAGCCAAGCGTCCGCCATCATCATAAATAAGCTACCGTATATTTTTATATTCGTAATAACTCAGTTCATTGCGGGTGTATGGGCTGCGGCGAGCAGAGCCCCGAAATCTTCGCGGGCCGCGTGCTACGATGCGACGCTTCGAAGTTCTACGTGCGTAGGGCTGCGCCCACGTATATATGTGATGCTCTACGGTCGGCGTTATTGTACGCGCGATCGTAAAATAACAACGGGGGAATAAGAATTGGGCTGTCGATGAAAGTTTGTGCGGCAGGTGGGTTGTAGTCTTATCATTTGTATTTGGATCGAATTTACAGGTAGAAAGTGAATATTTTTTATTGCGTAATCGAGAAAGTATGGTATATTATTAAATAAAAAGAAAACTTATCACGGCGTTATTTCATATACACACACACACACACACACACACACACACACACATATATATATATATATATATATATATATATATATATATATAAAGCATTCATTCCTATATATTTTCAAATTATATACTGAAAGTGCAACTAAAATATTATTAAGGTTTTAATGCATGGAGTAATAAAAAGCATATCAAGATAATATGAAATTGTTAATTCACTGGGAAATATAACCTCACGTTCATTTAATCTAAATATACTTACTTATATGTAATATATGTATTTAATTTAAAAGCATTATTTTTCTTTAAAGTAGCTACATCATATAAAAGTAACATTTAATGGAATATCATTATGCATTTGCAGTCCATTATTGATCAGTCGTACATCATTGTGTAACAAATGTATTACAAAACTATTAATTGCTGTGACGTCTTTTTATTCACTTATAATTTATGTATAGATTATATATATTCAATTGTAAGAAATATTCGTTCTTGTAACTTTTTTCTTTAAAAAAACAAAGAATTAAAGAGGAGTTTGCTACTCGTGTTATAAAGTATCCTCAAGCAACACTATTCCAACCATCTTCTTAGAAAATTAGAGCTAGCCCCAATTTTATATCTCGCTTGAAGTGTAATCCAACGAAAATTTGGAACACAAAAACAAAGTTTAATATTAACAAAGTAATTTAAAAAGTTTCAACACTCGTATCGCATTAAATTTTATGTCAAAATGAACCTCGAGCCCCAAGAGAATACTCTCTAACCTCCAGCAACCTTTGACAGGGTTTTTTAAGTGATTCACAGCGGACCTTTATTATAATATTCCGTTTGTGACTGAGGGCGAGTGTCCTAGTTACTGAGCCTCCGCCTCACGTCAAATACTTTAATGAATAAAAGAGAGAAAAACAAAGGTTTTATGTTATTATGTACCGTTGTTTATATTATTTACACGTGAGTAATGTGGACTTATTAAATTTTAGCCACGAGTGGTCGGTGTAACAACTTAAAATTTAGAAAAAATTCAAAATGAATCAGTTAAAGGGTAATCATTTCAAAACTGTTTTTAATACACGATATTCAAAGAAAATTGCAATTTGCCATTTCCCTTTTAGATATCCTTTAATTCGTTGGTAAGAGAGATTGTAGTAGTCCATTTCTCTTTTATTTGATTCCTGATTTTTTATGATTTATTTTCACAGTACTCTTTAAAATAATTTTCTAAGCCAAAATTTTACAACATTTTGTCGATTTCCAAATAATATTGCGAAATGTGAGAAGAAATTGGAAAAACTTTATTGCTATAATATGTAATCTGAACAATGTTTCCAATTTCAAATAAAATAATTATTATATTGTTACTAAGTCACCATTGTAAATTGCAAAAAGGACATCTCGTTTCGTATAATTATGTGAAATTATAGTAAAGCTTATTGAGCCGGTTTTTTTATGAACGAACAGAGAAAAAATTGAAAATTTCATGACAAACGGATTTTGCATATAATTAGGTGCAGAGGTATACTTTCATCTACCAGTTTTTTAAGACTTTTTTCCTTAAAAAAATTGAAGATTCAAAATATATAATATTTGAAATGCCATAAGGAGCAAGAAGATTGATTTTATTAGGCTGTTAACCTTAGTAAATGGTATTCAATTTCACTTATTACATTTGACCTTTTCGGAAACTAAGGGCCTTGACGGACAGATATACGGAGAAAAAAGGGACAATATAAGGGTTCCGTTCTTTCACCCTGATGTACGAAAGTCTAAAAATGATAACTTCATTTTTAAAGACATACAACAAAAACATAAAATTAGAACATCTTAAATGAAAAATACCTAGGCATATTAAGACCATGACAAAGATGGAATGTTAAAATTTTTTTTTTATTTTCATGATAGAATATTTACAAAACGCCGTCTTATGGACTCACTTGATATCCAAGAAAATATTTTGGTCTAATTTTGCATTGAGAGATATCTCAGGGACACTACTTTAGAGATGCAATTACATTTTCGAAACATCTAAATTTAAAGTTTGTATGTTTCTTACCTATAACTCTGCAACTGAGTAACGAATCGCGCTATCAAATTCTTAAAAATTATGTAAAAGGTAATTCTGGGGATATTTCTGTTATATTGAAAAATAATATTATAGGTTTTTCTCTTTACTAAATCGTAAATATTTATAGGTTTTGTGACATTATATTATATACTTAAATTAGTTTTCGCAGATCTCTTAATAGTAAATTTAATTTCAATTAAAACCCATTAATTACGAATAAAACTGAATTAGTCATTATTCGTAACTAATGATCAAAATTTTCAATTATTAATTGTTAATCATGATTAAAATATATAGGTATTAGTTTTTGACCGTTAGTTATCATTAACGTATGACCGGCGATGTGTGTATTTAACTGAGAAAAAAATAATAAAGAACTATATCACAATTTTAAATCGCTTCTTAAGAAAAATCACTGTAAGAGTTGTGATTCCAATCAAAAAGAAATTAACATATTTTAGCTGAAACGCATTTAAATAATACTCAGTTCAATGTACAGAATCATGTCAATAATAAACATATATTTTTTTACCCTTTGTTCCTATTCAGAACGTATGTATAAGGAGCACTAAATATTTAAACGAAGGGATGGGAATGTTAAGGAAATATAACATGATTGTGAAAAGTTTCTAAAAAATAATAGAACCAAATATCAATAATAATTTGTTACATACAGACATCACAGAATCTTATAAATAATAAACACATTCATTTACACACGTGTAAACTCTGCGCATATGTAAAACATAGGGATAAAGAGCACTAAATATTTTAATTAAGGGATTTGAATGTTAAGGAACTGTATACAATTTCTGAACCGTTTTCGAAAAATCGCTGTTAAAGTTGCGACTATAAAGCAAAAGAAAATAAATTATTATTAGAGAATCATATTCCAATAATATAGAGTTTGTTGCACAGAATCATATAAACAATCATTAACACATTCTCTTTTTCACTCTGTTGACATTGAGAACGTACAAATAAAGAGCACTAAATTTTAAAGCAGGCAATATATTCAGGTATTTGAAGTGTGGCGGGTTAATTTTCAAGTTAAACTTTTCTTCCATTATAGCTTTATTAAATGAACATACGACAAAAATTAAAATGTACTAAATTTCAGGTATATAATAGATTTTAGACTAAAAGACAAAATACTTAATTAAACCATCAAGCATGTAGTTAATGTCATGAATATTATCACGATAAGTCTAATTCAACTATTTGAACAATATGTCTCTTTCAACTGTGTCCCATTTTTGGGTTCTGCTCTAGTGCCTACCGACAATTTGACATAATCTTTCCAGCACCCTTGAGGATTACTTAGTGAGCTTTTTTGTTCCCTGGTCTAATTTTAATAGGAAATGTCTTAGGAAGTTTGTCATTAACTTCTTTTCAGAGTGACAGCGACACCGAGTACTTTAATAATTTTAACCCAATTAGCTCAGAGGCTATTGAACAGATCTCTATGTCTTGTCTTCTATTTTCCCCATACAGCTACGAGTATCTATTCAGTTTAGCAGCATTCTCCTTTAATGCCACTTCACAATAACATATATAGTAAGTTGTGTGTATACATATACATATATATATATATATATATATATATATATATATACATATATATATATATATATATATATATATATATATATATATATATATATATTTATTTATATATATAATCGTAATTTGGTCACTGGGATGAGAAATGGATACCCCAAGTTTACTACTGTCATACACGATAATGGCTGTATAGCAGTCACAAAGGAATACCAGTAGTCAAGAACACAAAGACGATTGCAAAAACGATGATTATGATGAGGTGATGTTGCAATATCTAATAGACAGATTTCGATGAAAATTGGTATGCTAATAGTTTATAACTAGGAGTAAAATATAAAAGAAAGAAACAATTTTCTGTTCCGAATTTCACGCGAGTGAAACCGTGAGATAAAAAAAAAATTCGAAAATATTTATTTTGATGTAAAAAGATATCGTTTCTTTCATATGCTTCTATTTGGGTATACTACTATATAACATGTCAATGTATTAGTTTACATAATAAAAAAAATGATGTACGCTAAAAACCTATAATAAATGAACAAACTGCTGTAGAGAAGAAAGCTTCAACGATACTTCCCACGTCCTTAACTTAAAGTGATAACTTTAATTTACCAATATCATATGTCAATTAAAAGCACTTTACCTCAAAATTAAGTCTATTTCTTTCTTGCAAACTGCTTTAGAATATTACATACGTACATATTTTTATAAAATAGTACAAATAAATTAACATAACCCAATTTGAACACGATAAAAGAAAGATCGAATATCTTTCTTTAAGAACCCAACATAAAAAATTATAGTAACTAACGTTGACTGAGTACTTTTTCTGATATTTGTATAATTTATACACATATACAACACAAATATAATATAAGATGTGTGAGCATATTTATATATGGATAACACGTGTGTGGGTTCGTGTGCATAGATGAGTGCTTGTGTGCCTGAATTTATGCTTCTAAATTCAAATCATCCTTATTGAATAATAAAATATCTTTGAATCCTAAATTAATTTTTAAAATAATGGAACTTATAGATTAGTTCTTATCAATGTCAATGTTTTTAGGTCCTGTTTTTAAAAAAATAGTTCCGATATGAAAATTTTCCCTAACATTAATTTTCCCTAAGTTGCATAATATGAAATATGTAAGTCATTACCAATATTAATTGCTTCCAGTTATTTACGTATTTATGATAGCGAAAATTCAATTGAAAGCAACGTTTAGGTAAATATGAATAAATAAATATTAACCAAAGAAGTATTATCTACATTGAGTTATAGACCTATGATATTACTATTTATAATAGTTTCTTCGAAAAATATCTAGGTTAATGGAATTTTTTTTTAAAGGGATATATGTCGATGCTGGTATATATCAATAATTGTGTTTAGCAATTAAAATACAATACATGGATTCAATAGATTTTATATTAAAAATAACAGAAAAATTTGGTAAATCCATCAAGAACTTCAATAATCTTCCAAGAATCATATTTAATTCTTTAAGAATCCAATTAACAAGTGCCTTGTTTTTATACGTAAACGTAAAAAATTTGATACAAAATTATATTAATTTTCAATGTATTTTTAACAATAATATAAGTTTATTGGAAGTAATTCAATAATGTAAGCCTATGGAGACTTTTCTGAAATAAACTATTAAAAACCAATAAGGTATATGGACAAAAGAGCTGCTCTCTGAATGAATAAGTTGGTGAACGGTTTTGTCGTTACATTAAATACATTATGAAAGATCATTACAATTTGCGTAATTTTCTATCGGATTATAAATTAAATGATAATTGTTTCTATATTTAATATGTGATGTTGAAAAAAATTTAATTTACTGTGCATATATTTAATAAAAAACTGCCTATTAAAAAATGATCGGGAGTGTTTGTTTAATGAATGTGAATTCTATATTAAAATTTGGTACATAATTATATTAAATTGCACTGTATTTTTAACGATAATATAACTTTTTGCAATCAATTCGAAAATGTAATCAAAAAGAGACCTTTCTGAAATAAATTATTAAAAAACAATAAGCTATATAGACGAAAGAGCAGCTCTGTGAATTAATAAGTCGATGAACTGTTTTGTCATTACATTAAACAAATTTAACTAAGTAATGATGGGTCATTACAATTTGCATAATTTCGTATAAGATTATAAATTAAATGATAATTATTTCTATATTTAATATGTGATTGATAATGCTATATTGAAAAAATATTCAATTCATATAATCAATTTACTGTGCAAATATTTAATAAAAAACTGCCTATTAAAAGAACTAGTTGACAGAGTAATAACTTTCTTATGACTATTCGGTGGCGAGCCCGAAGTCAAACTTCCCGCAACTGGCAGCAAATTTAAAATCATTTTACGAGACACGACGAGGCATTGTTTTAAAAACTTTCATCGAATAAACCCCGAAAGTTCTTTACGTTCGCTTTATAACGGTCTTTTCGTTTCTGAGAGTTATAAATTCACAAACTTGGTTTACGAGCGTAATTAAACGAAGTTCGAGAGTCTTTTTTTCCGAAATTTAATTCTATACCCTCGGTAATGCGTCAATCGAGTGAGGTATTTTCTTAAATTGAAAGTTTTTGCTGATAAATGAAGCTAAAAATTCTCAAGAGCAAACTATAAGTTGACTGTGCGCTTTGTCTTACGTAACACAGATTAAAGAACTTATGAATTGAATGGAAAAGTTTCAATTTATGGAACTACTTTGAAAAATTACTTTTCTTCACAAGGAGGGAATTAAAATTGAATAGTGGTTTTGAGTATTTTTTTTTTACTTCAGCTTCATAAGTATTTTTTTATATTTAATCGGTTAAAATTATAATTAAAATTAGATATCATCAATTTCAAAATAAGAATCAAGAAGTGGTATAATTTGAAAAGTATATTCTAACATCAATATTATATTTTAAATAAAAAAGTACGGTTAAGCACAAGCCAAAAGATGTATTGCTTAAATAAAGCCTTATTAAACAATGCTCAGTCGCCAGGACAAAACAAAAATTATTTATGGCATAGACTGATTACTCCTGGAATTATGATCACGACCTTCATTATAATTTTTAATAATTTCAGATATTTTAGGGAATTCAAGAAACACATGCGTAATTTCTATCGCAAGCATTCTGGTTTTAGCATTTGCAACGCAGTATCTTAAAAATTTGTAATTTTAAAATTAAATAATATATCGTTGATCATATTAAACATATTCGGAAATAACTGACGTGGTAGTGACAAAAAATAATGTGAACCTTGATCGAATACAAATTCAATAACCTAATATTACAAATAACCAGAGAACAATGCAGAATATATTCATGAGGTCATTGTAGTGAAGATACAAAGATAGTGTATAAATATGCATGCATTTTAGTTCTCTGGTATGTCATACTTAATACAGATGAAAATAGACCCGATATGTACATAAATACATACGTAGTAGGGTATATAAAAAATTCCTATTTTTAAGAGATTAATTACTGAATGTTACGTTAGTTCCGCTGATTTTGTAATAAATAATTGTAATGCAAAAGAGAAGTTTTAATCGGCTGACCGAAAAAATTAAATCAGTTTTCTGCCCGGAATACGTAAAACTGATTGAAGTAAATATTTATTTCAAATTGATAAGTGGTGTAGGGAACTAATCGCGCCCAAATGGGTGATGTTTCCTTGAAGTAATTTCAAAACATAGTTATTTAAGTTAAAAGTAGATATGGCGCTGCTACGCTGTTATGGTCTCATTTTAAAGAAGAAGAATAAAAGTTGGTACCAGTATGGCTCCGAAATTCAACATTTATGGTATAAATGTGAACCTAACCTCTGTTTCATCTTAATTTTTTTTTTCAAGACGCTATGTCACCTTATAAGCAAATAAATATTCCAATGGCTTATATTGAATACATGTCCATGAAATTTTATCAAATCCCTATAGTGTTAAATTCTCGAATTTTTAAAATATTATAATTTATTGTGAATTAAATAAAATTGTTTAACGAATAAATATTATAAACTACGAAACACTATTGTAAACCTGATACGGCGGATGGCCAATTATGGTGGATAGCTATTTTAATTAACCTGTGTAATTTTTTGTTTCTCTACTTTATAACTTGTGTTTTTTAATTTCTTTTTGATTTTTTTACATAAAATCAGAACCTAGAAATATTTTACTGAAATACGTAAATAAAACTTAAGAAAACCTTTTGGAAATGATTCAAAAGGTAAAACTATATTTTTTCTGTCCGTGTTATTTTTTTTTAATTTAAATATATCATTAAAACTTAAAATATTCTGAGCAAAAAGCTAACAATTCATAGGAAATATATCAACATCTGTGTACAAAATAACCTTTGTAAATAATTCTCAACATATAATAGATGCTTATATACTATAAATAATAACAATATTCATTTTACACAAGCACTTACCCGTATACAGTAAGAAGTCAATTTGGCGTTAAATGCTTTTTCTTATTAAATTTTCTTATTAAAAGATCACAAAATAATAATGTTTACCTGTTTATTACATCCACAAAAGGATTGTTATAGTACTTTGGAAATACTTATGAATTTTTATGTATTTTGAGTTTTAAATAGGATTTTATATTTAATGACTCACCTGTGCTGGGGATTGATAGCGTTCACCTTCTTGTACAGAAGCATACTCGATGCCAGGTCTAACCGGAAGATCTAAAAACGAAAAAAAAAACACATTTCAATTTGATTTATAACAATAAATGTATAATGTGAGCCTTTAGTTCTATGTTATGGTATAACATAAAATTGTCCTACCAAGTCAAGGTACGTATGCACTGTTGAAAAAACATTTAAAACATTATTTGGGATGGAATAAACGTTAAAACAATATTTTTCAGAAAATACATATATACGTATTTCTTAGCGCTAAACCTATAAGACCGATTTGAACGCGACTTTCATTGGACACAGAAGAAAAATTAAAATTTATATTAATTATTGTCCGACTCAAATATTTACCCAAAGATTTGCGTTTGGTTTGTTAAGTATCACAAAAAATACTTGATTAATTTAATTAATAACCTCACCGATAATATTTATATATATATATATATATATATATATATATATATATATATATATATATATATATATATATATATATATATATAAATATATATATATATGTATAAGGATATAGTAATCTTTACTATGGTATTTGCAGTTTTAACTTTGTTGTAATTTTTAATCACCATTTTTATATCACACTGCAAACAATGAAAATATTGTTTACCATTTATCATAAGTACGAAGTGACAATGGGCAAAAGCTGTATTTAAATACATTCGGTTTGTTACCATACAAATTTTAGATTGTTCCCAAATTATTCTAAATTTTGACAAACCGGTTAAATTCAAGTCTGCCACGTGCATCGACAGTGCTGTGTTTATCGAAAGTGAAACGAATAACATGTGTTTATCGAATTAATATTTTTTTTTATTTCACATAAGTTTATTCAAGTCTGCCACGTGCATCGAGAATGCTGTACCTTTTTTAATTCAATTCAAAGCGAAATTATTGTATTCGTCATAAACGAAGGTTGATGATTAATATGGATTTTAATATGTGTTTATCGAATTAATATTGGTTTTATTTCACATTAGTTCATTCAAGTCTGCCACCTGCATCGAGAGTGCTGTACCTTCTTTAATTCAATTTAAACCGAAATTATTTTATTCATCATAAACGATGATTGATGATTAATATGGATTATAACTTGTGTGTATCGAATTAATATTTTTTTTATTTCACATAAGTTCATTTAAGTCTGCCACGTCTATCGAGAGTGCTGTACCTTTTTTAATTCAATTCAAAGCGAAATTATTTTATTCATCATAAACGATGGTTGATGATTAATATGGATTATAACATGTGTGTATCGAATTAATATTTTTTTTATTTCACATAAGTTCATTCTAGTCTGCCACATGCGTCGGGAGTGCTGTACCTTTTTTAATTCAATTCAAAGCGAAATTAATTTATTCATCATAAACGATGGTTGATGATTAATATGGATTATAACATGTGTATATCGAGTTAATATTTTTTTTATTTCACATAAGTTCATTCAAGTCTGCCACGTGCGTCGAGAGTGCTGTAACTTTTTTAATTCAATTCAAAGCGACATTATTTTATTCATCATAAACGATGGTTGATGATTAATATGGATTATAACATGTGTTTATCAAATTAATATTTTTTTTATTTCACATAAGTTCATTCAAGTCTGCCACGTGCGTCGAGAGTGCTGTACCTTTTTTAATTCAATTCAAAGCGAAATTATTTTATTCATCATAAACGATGGTTGATGATTAATATGGATTATAATATGTGTTTATCGAATTAATATTTTTGTTTATTTCACATATTTAACGTATTAGATTTTTTTTTGAAATATAAATATTTAAACCCATTTTTATATTCCATATTATTCTCAATCCGAATATTATATTATATTAATCTTATATTTTTACATATGCCGCAAATATCCGGTTTAAGACGACTATTAGGGTTATCATATGAATTGAAAACCTTCCTTCTGTTGGTAAAATTGATATAATAATTATGATTTCTTTAATATATAGGGAATGTCCCCTAAATCCGGCCGACACCTAAAGTCGAATGATGTCATCGTCATGATAATCGGTGAAACAAAGTGAATATATATATTTTACTTTTATCAACGTGTCTATTGAGTGCTACGCTGTGGAAGTCAGAAGATCGAAAATGTCGTAATAATAACGAATATATAAATGAATTTTTCCGTAACGATTATTAAACTTCTCCTACTTTTAACATTGTGATAATAAATATAATTATTTTAAAATATGGGATATCTCCTAAATCTGACCCATTCCTAAAGTCGAATATCGTAACAACCGTTGAAAAAAATCTCTGTCATCACGTCTAGTGTTGCGTTGAGGATGACGGAAAGCCGAAAATTTCATAATGATTAAAAAATAAATAATTTTTTGTAATGTTTATTGAATTTTTCTTCAAGGTTGTTACATTTCTGGTTGTTCTTTTTGGTATTATCTCATTTTTTCTACTTAGAATAAGTGAAATGCAGTCTGTTCAAAAAATTTAAAGAATTCTAGGATTTTTATGAAGTAAAAAAAATATTATAACTAGAAAATCTTGACAATATACTTTCTCAATGTTTTAACATGATTGTAAATTGGAAGTGTTTTAAACAAATGAATGTTATAGAAAAAATTATTTTCCTATTTTTTGTTATACAGTACTTCAAATTTTTTCTAACTTTATGGAGCCTGACGGACAGAATATATAAATCACGATACAAATTGAATTTTAAAGATATTATTTAGATATGTAAACGAACATTTTCATATAGATAGCGTAAATAAAGAAATAAACATTTGTAGTGTTTTTTTTCTTCGCCAACATTGTATTTCTCTATTCGTCAAAGTCGGTAATTAAAAACTTGGATTTTCTACATCTAAATTTAGCCCAGTCCCATGCAATATTATGAAAATATTTGTTTTTTAAAAAAACATATATTAAGAAGTAACCGATATGGATAAAGTGGTGACATTTAACTGTCTCATTCGCTCTCGTAGAATAAAATTAGAATTTCTAAAAATTATACCACAATCTATTAATTTTGTCCTTATATAAACGTTAAGCATTTTTTTAGAATTATCAAACAAAATTTCATATGCAACAAAAATAATTTTTTTTTACTAAATTCTACAATGCAGTACAAAACATAATTATATATATTTTACTGATCGGTCAAAATCTCTATTTTCATGCGAAGTTATGGTTTTATTAGAAAACAAATGATGTTATCTTATTCTAAAGATAATTTCCTTATGTTAGTTTTGTCGAATATTTTTTGTTTAACGTTTTTTTTATTTTATATTCACTCAGTCGTAATTAGAAAAATTCAACGTTTGCTGAAAGATAAGAATATTTTTTTTGTTTTTTGACTGGGTAATTGTAATAAAAAGTAAAAACGTAGCAAGGAAAACTGAGAAAGGGCAAAAAGAACCGTACAAAACATAAGCCGTCATTGGTCGAGAGTAGTTACGAGAACGCAAAAAGTTATTCTGTAGATAATTGTCTTAAAAAATTAAACCATTTTACAAATCACTGTGAAATTTAATAAGGTTTCTACTTTGATAGTTGACCAATCAACGAAAAATTGTCCTCATACACAAAAACGTACATAAATATATACATACATGCTAATGGACGGAGGTGCATATAACTTTTGAGAACTCCAATATAACGTCAAAATGTATTTACATGATAACTTTATCCAAAATGTTTCGTTGGTCTTAAGTGGAATGAAACGTAAACAATAACAATAAAATAAATATAATATAACTTCTGCTTGATCAGCTTTAATTCAGTCGAAAGTGAAATGTGTTAGAGTTAAGTCAAAATTCATATCATTATAGCTTTAATGATTTATGAAGCATATGACATAGTAGTATCACAAATACTTCGAAAAACTTTTATGCCACCTTGCATGTTGGAACACCGTTACTACGGTGATGACAAGTAACAATTACACGAATTTCACTTCGCTCAACTTTTTTGACACAAGTTTTAATGATGTATAGGTATGTGGGTAAATGATAAGATGTGTTAAAAAGAAGACAGACTATGTAAGTAACAATTATACGAATTTCACTTCGCTCAACTTTTTTGACACAAGTTTTAATGATGTATAGGTATGTGGGTAAATGATAAGATGTGTTAAAAAGAAGACAGACTATGTATACATCGAAATTTGTCCGAATTTTATAGATTAGCAAGTTAGTGAAGTTCTATTCCAAGTTTTTGATCGATAGAATAATTTTTAGTAAAGAATTTGGGAAATCTTGTACAGTGAACGGATTATATAATGGATCATATCATGTTTTCATTGTTTATTAATAAATCACTATACCGAGCCAATAAGGGTAAATATTTGATTTATTTACTCATTGTACATTTGCTTTTTATGTATGTGGTTGAGATTATCGAACCATAATCTAGATACGGCAATCCGAACTTTGATCGCTGATTTATGCTCAAATTAAAATGAAAATAATAATTATGTAGAATAAGTAAATAAAACCAGGCAATGCTTGAATACCTGTGAAAGTATGATATCTCTAATCATGGTTACGATCTTAATGCCTTTGTTTAGGCTTTTGAAAATTTGATTTTTTTTTCATAAATTACGTTCAATAAATGCAAAGATAAGGGCGTTTTTTCGAAATTAATCCCCTTAGGGGTGTTAGTAGGGTAAGAGTCATGTAAACAAACATAGGCTAATTATTAGACGGTTAGCTGTATAAGACTACCGGCATATTTCAGTTTATATCAGTATTTCGTGATATGGTTAGAGTGGCAAATTTTAGTTTCTCGGTTTTAAATAAAAATTGCTCGCAACTTTAAGAGTTAAGTATAAATATTTTTTTGTATAAATTATTTTTAAGTTATCTAAATTAAATAATAAAGCAAAGATAAGGTCATTTATATGTTCCACTGTTCCCATTTCATGAAAACAGACATAAAATACTTATGTCACGAAAGTAAGAATTAGTATTTGGAGCGAGTGAAGCCGCAGGAAAAAACTAGTTATATATAAACAACTATTTCGAGATTTTTTAAGCAAAATAAAATTTAATTAATTTTATATTTTTTTATGTATTGTTGTTTCTTTATTTTACTGTTTAAAAGCTTAACTTCTTAGTTAACAATTGGTATCATGTGTTATATTAATTATCAGTGAAACACTTGTTCTAATAGGTTTTAAGTAAACCTCCGTACTTTTCTGTACTTATAAACCTGATGAAAGTTATTTGTAAAAAGTTTTATTCGAAATTAGGTATAAAAGAATTTAAAAATTGGCGTGGCAAGCCAGGTTCTGTATACAAAATGAGACCATTACAATCAATAAATTTCTTTCGTATCTCATTCTATTTCAATATTAAGCGCCCGCAGTGTACGCAAATCGAGATTCATGCGGCCTTATCAAAGGGACGCGGCGCGAACACTTCATTGGGCATTGATATTAAAAAGTACAACTATTACTTTTCAGAGAGAAAAAAATAATATAACTTTTCAATTTAATTCAGTGTTTTTTCTCAAGTTGTTTATTCATAGATTCTTTATGTTGTTGAAACGTTTAAATGTAATTATAATTAAAAAAATGTTAAAAGAAAGTGTTTGGTCATTGAAAAATTACCTACTTCACCGTATTTTATTTTTATATTAGACGAATGCGAAAAAAAAATTATTTTTGTCCCAAGTAAAAGACATTCTCTATTTTATATGAAAAGAATTAAAAAATAAGTTTGTATAAACTGGTAATATTGTTAACACTATATTTATTCATACTGAATGAATAACAATTCGATACGACGTAGCGACAAATTAATGTTTTGTGTAAATTGATTGAAGGAAGTAAACAAACAACAGTTTACTTCAATATGGATTGTTAACTCCAACTAAAATTTCGATTGTTACATTAGAATTGGTCGTAAATTACGAAGCGGCAAGTAGTGAATAGCGTTACTTAGATGGCTTATTGTTAATTATAAACACCATTGTTCGAGTTTGCTGCGAATAGTCCTTGTTTAACCGTCCTGGAGTTCATTGTTAATACGAATAACGTAAAAGCAAGAGGATGAAAATAGAATTGAATTTCAAATATTAATAAATTTTTGGCTATTGTGTAAGCACGAGTACGGAAGTATTCGTTCAAAATATAAAATTATTTGCTCAGTTATTAATTGGCCGGAGTAGAATAAATTGACGCTAATTGATATTGTGGTAAGAATTTACTCAGGGGTTCCATAAATGTCATGACCAATGAAATAAATATTCTTAATCGAATATCTAATGTCTCTTTTGTATTAAAATTTGTGTTTATGCTTAAAATATTCCAGGGAAAAATGAGAAAGTAATACAAATGTTTAATACATTTATTGCTGCACATATGGCGGTTTTCTTTTCAAATAATAATTGTACTTAATTAATATTTAAGTTTCTCGTTTGCGTGCTTCATTGGTTAATTTATTCACATATAAGATATTCCAGGGAAAAATGAGAAAGTAATACAAATGTTTAATACATTTATTGCTGCACATATGGCGGATTGCTTTCCAAATAATAATTGTAATTAATTAATATTTAAGTTTCTCGTTTGCGTGCTTCATTGGTTAGTTTATTTACATATAAGATATTCTAGGGAAAAATGAGAAACTAATACAAATGTTTAATACATTTATTGCTGCACATGTGGCGGTTTTCTTTCCAAATAATAGCTTTCCAATAATAATGTAATTAATTAATATTTAATTATCTCGTTTGTGTGCTTCATTGGTTAGTTTATTTACATTTATGTTAATACGTTAAGAATTTCTTAGAAAATTGCGTCATAAATAATCATTGAATTATGTACTAATATCATGAAAAAAATGCATGAATTTTAGTTGTTAATTTTTTTCTAAGCAAAGATATATTTTTGAGAAAACTTAATCATGTATGTAAGTTAATCTTTATATTTTGTAGCAAAATAATTAGTTAAAACTTGTTGAAACATAATGTTTCAAACTTCAATAGTTTTATGTATATGTTTAATCTTACTCAAAGGTGTTCATTCAAAAACAACCTCTCGGATATAAAGTTATGCCGACCACTTTCACCTAATCTTATGTTTGCTTGTTCAAGCTACCATATAAGTAAGCTCAATCGGTCTTGCTGTAAAATAAAGTAACAATAGCATAAAACAATACGACGTTAACCAAAGTGAGATTAGCGCTCAAACGATACGCCTCCATTGCACAGTGGTCGTTGTCGAGCGTTACCAGAGACAAAAGAGAATTATTTTCTTATTGCTAAGAAAGGTGTATAATAATATACTATAAAATTATTTTTCTACTTTTCTTAAAAAAATTCAAATGAAAAATTTTATTAAATTATATTTTATCCAGGCATTTATCTCGAAAAAATCGGTAATTTTTCGACGCCATTTTAATTTCTTTTTATTGAGACTTTCAATGAAATTATATTAGAAAATTGTTCTTTTCAATTTATTTTCACGAAAGAATAGATAATTTTATATTTTAAATTTCCAACACAATGAAAGTCAGTTTGTTAATGACTTCTTTTAAAACAAATACATTCATATGAATGTGAATATCCCTAATCTAATATTTATGACTTTTTTCAGGTTTTTATTCTCGACATACTTTGAACATAACGTGGGATAACAGGGATTTTGGAGGGTTTTTACTGCGAAAAGTTTAGAAAAATTTACAAAAAATTTTAATTAATATGCTTATGAAAAAACGTTTAAAAATACATTTCACCCTCTATTAATACTAACCCAAAATAAAGACTCAAATATTTTTCTTTTCTTTATCTTTCTCTTATTATATGAAATTTCAACTTTCTACGCCAAATATTAGCTGATAAAAATACACGAGATAGACGGACAGGCAAACGGATCGATATCGAAGCATTCATTTGACAATTTTTGTACACAACACTAAAAATATCAAAATTAACTGACAACAATAAATCTTGTTGATTAATATTATTTACGGGTGAAATCCTTATAATGAATCGTCATAAACTATGAAGCGTATAAATAAATTAGCATTAAATATATAGTCAATGTTAATAATTTTTCTGTAGTTTAGATTTTTTATTATTAAAAAAATCTTAGCTTGATAATTTTTTATTGGTTTATATTTTTCGAAATACGAAACATAGAAGAAGCTATGGTAAGATATAATAAATCTAGTATTACTTTGTTACTTACCTGCAAATGAAAATAAATAATTGGTCATAAAAAATAATAATTTTTAATTAATCAACTTATCAGTTATATTAAAATAATTTAATTTTAACTTAAGATATCCCATCTTTTATATTACGACACAAAGAACTCTTTTACTTGTTTAGTTTATTTTATGCCATCAAAACCATATATTTTATATTATGAAAACATTTAAAGGAGACCAGTATAAATGGGACTGGCATTATAGAGATACCATGTAATTAAAAATAAAGCTGATATTTTATTGAAGATAAAAAACAGACAATTCAACGCCTGACAAGCTGAGAAGAGAAAAAAATAAAATAACATTTTTAACCATAATATGAAACAAAAAATCTACGTTCGTGAATATCCTACGTTCATAATATTATATTTTTAATATACTAATTCATTTTCAGTTCTTAAAAACAAATACCAATAAAAATCTAAGAGAAAATGCAACCATTTTCTAGAAACCATTTTAAAATATGGGTCACTTTTATTGGATTTATAACTACTGCCCAACTTATTTAATAATATACTATTAACGTGAATTGACATTTGTTGCTTGTCAAAATAAATGTTATGTTATGTTAATAAATGTATGTATTTTTTGCAACGATCTACACACACAATCTGCATTTTGTTTTATCCTGCTATTTTAAAGATTTCCACAGCAGTAGCATATGCACAATGATTATGAAAAATTATCTTACTTGCCTAATTGACGATTTAAACAAAATTGTTAGCCTAATTTTTTCCTTTAATAATGTGATATTTTTTTGGTATTACCTAGGTCAAATACCGTATGGACTTTTACCAGTTTCCTTTATAGCTTGAATCGACACGATGTCCTTTGGAATTAGTTAACAGTAAAATTAAATACGAGTTAATTTATTTTTGCAGCTACGTATATTAATTTGTAATTATGATGAAATTAATTTATAATCATGCTAATAAATTTAATCAAATCGACATATTGTAATGAAATGTATGCTACTTGATGGTTCTGTAAAGATGTAATCAATATATGTACTATAATAATAATGCATTGATTTCTATCCTCCCACTCAATATTTTTCACATAACTTAATAAAATGTTTAAATTTAATTATTGTCCAAAACAAAAGTTAGTCAAAATGTATCATAAAATAAATATGATTCAATTTGTCCCTCTAATGTATTTAAAGTATCTCTGTACTACACTGGGCATTTACTCGCCTCGCCACTTACACTTTCTGACGCTTCATACACTACACTATCAGTATTTTGTGTGTGACTAATTGCCACATTACCGCGCGCCCATTACCACCTCCGCTTTGGCAGTAGCTGTTGTTGGTGTCGATAGTCACCATCAATAATAATTTTAGAGCGGTGATTGATATCGTGTTTAAGTGTAACATTTGAGTTAACTGTAAAATTCGTGTGGTTTAAGATAGGTATAATTCGTTAATAATTTATGCAGAATGGTAAAGGTTTCATTTACAGCACTATGTTCGTTGATAAATTAATAATTTAAATTAAATATTAATATGTAGTATTATGCTAGTATACAGTAGCTCTATTTCATTCTAATATTAATCCCGAAATAGATACTTTATGAGAAATTAACTTTTTTTTAAATTTATTCAAAATAAAAATGCATATCCTGCGAATGACTTTTTAATTCCTGGTAATAGTAAAAATCACAATATTTTTAAGCTAAAATTGTTTCCAGACAAAAATTATTTGTTTATAATTTAAGACAAATATTTACACTTATTTGGTTAGTATAAATTTTTAAAAAAATATGTAGTTACAGATACATAGACTACGTATTTGTTTTCGTTTTAACGAACTCAATACATAAGATACGGAAGAAAGGAAAATTTTTACGTTTAACAAGAAATAATACAAAAATTGCCTTTTCTTTATGGAAGGTGCGAATAATTAAGTGAGTTGAAAAATTATTACTACTTAATTTTTTTCAAACAGTACTCTGAGGCCATAATTTTTTATATTTTTTACAGACAATATACGAACCATTAACAGAAATACGGGGCCTCCGTATAACTCCGGCGTTTCCGTCCACTAAAGCTCTTTTTCCAGATTGTCTTCCAGCAAAAGCTCCACCGAGACACGTTACCATAACCATGTTTATTAAAACCTGAAATTGTTTAATAACATTTAACTTACTTTTCGGTGATTATTTTATTAATTTCTTCTTTGTGAAAAATGTCTAAATTTAGAACGTAATTTAAAAGAAAATTGAATCGACTCGGATAAATATAAATGTACTAATGCCCTCAACATTTTCTCTTTCCTTATTAAAACTATTTTCGGAAAGTCAATATTAATAACACTGATATTAATAAATGAAAAATGACCGGATGAAAAATTACTATTTCGTATTAACTAATTGATCAATCAAGTCGTTTAAACATTATTCACCAACAACTTGATTTTCTAAAATTGACGTGTCTAGACTTATACGCGTTAAAATATCTTCATGATAAATTGTCAACTGTCATAACAGGCCATCAATCTTATAAATCTAAACAGGTTCATTAATTTGTTATTGAGTCAACACTTTGGTACGAAAACTGTAGGTTAAACCTTCGATTTATACGTCCAAAATTATCTTATTCTTCTTGGTTATTCTTTTAAATCAACACCCATTGTAAGTGTGGGACGATATTAATAAACTTAAATATTTCTTCGATATATAATGTTAAAATCAAATTGGAGAATTGTGTGGGTCAGGGGTTTTACATAATTAGAAGTTTCATAAAATTAAATTACAAGTTGGCAACGTTGCACTTTAAGGTGGAAATTATCTTTCCATACAGATTTCCTGATTAATAGATCATTCCACACTATTTAAGGAAAATATTTGAACAAGTTTTATATCAAAGAGACAAAAGGTAAAAGTCAAAAGAAAAAGAGATGGATTCTAAGCTCTTCAATTGTATTATTCAATTCTTAGGGAAGAAACTATTTCATACCATATATTAGAAGGCTGATGTCTGTATTCGCTTTCGAATTGTTTTGTAAGACAATGTACATGCATATATAAGATAAAGATTTACGTATTATCATTATTCTAAAATAAAGAAAACTAAATTTTTGAAAAAGAGATATGACAAGATGTGAAGTAACAGTTAAAGTCATACCCTACATTTTCTCATTTAATGTTGAATATATGTAAGTAAAAACTATATTATCTCAACAATGGAATATTGAAACTAATGCAAATGTCTTCTGGTTAAAATTATTTAAGTTTTAACACACACACACACACACATATATATATATATATATATATATATATATATATATATATATATATATATATATCTATATATATACATACATACATACATACATGTACATGCATATATTATGTGTGCAGAAATGTTATAATATCTTAATAAGTAAATTTTTTCATTATGATATTTTACTACAAAAATAGAAATATGTTCAAATCTTCATAATATTTTCCCGCACGTAATGTATTAATACATCAAAATATATATTCAACCTTCACGTGTATTTTATTTAAAATGCTGTGTCATTTTTGATATGGAACAAATGAGATATGACATGAATAATGACATATGACATAGGCAAAATGCAAGTTCCGTTTATAAATAAAATTTGGCTTGAACTAAGCTTCTAAGAAAACTAAGAATCTAACATTTAAATTAGCGTCATTTTAAATTAAAACTTGAGATTTCCTTTGCCATACTTTTCAAAGTTTATTGGTATAGATGTCTACAATAACAACCAAGAGTAACATAGCAATGCGCACTTCGTTATGTCATTCATAATTATAGCTACAGATTTTTCTTACCGCCCTTTCAAAATATATTCATAAATATGTCTACAATAACAACCACGAGAGACATAGCAATATGCTCTTTGTTATGCCGTTATTAATTAGAGATAGAAGTTTCTCTTACTGTACTTTTCAAAACATTTTGATAAAGATGTCTTCAATAACAAGCACAAGAGACATAGCTATAAGATGTTTTTATACAATTCTTTATTATAGGTAGAGGTCCCTTTTAGTATCGTTTTGAAAAGATATACGAGAGATAAAACAATCTGTTTTCTTGTTAATAAAATAACTGGAAGAGAAACATTCATCCAAAGAAACCTTCATCACTCAAGTGACATACAATTACGTACATAATGTATTGCCATTTTTATGAATCAGACCCTAGCTTTTAACTTATAATATGCATAGGTTTATGACATGATAAGTTCGTGAATTAATTTCGTATTAAGTATTAATACACACAATGTATTGTCAACACCCCAAGCCACCATTCGCATTCCTGTAATCTACCACAGATATTATTCAAGGAAGGCACACGCCCATATTGAAACTGTTATATTATCCGCTCGCTAAACCTACAATATAACGTGTGCTTAATAACAGTTATTAGTTAAGAATGCCTCCATTAGCAGGTTGCGAAATTATCTACCTGTATAAGGATTAATATACGGCTCAGGAATTGCATTGGGTAGACCCTTTCATTTGCATAGGCATTAGCGACCTGAGCGGTATAAAATCCATCAAATTTCTGAAACGCTCCGCAGTCCGACACAAATATGTACTCTTTCCACCTTTCTACGCCCACTTTATATGTTTTTACGTCGATTGCGTTCATTCAAATAATAACCAGTTATAGTTCATTGGAAATTGAATCAGAATTGAAAATTTTTAAAGATTTTTTATAACAAAGGAAATTATATATAAAGACTTTCAAATCCAAAAATAAAACAGTGACACGTGATAAAACAATAAATACACTTGTTGCATTTTTATGTGAAATAATCTACAGTCAAATTTGTTTCTGTGCTTCAATTTCTGATCTTTTATAACATTGAAAATGCCAAAACGACCCACTCCATAGACATAATCTATGGATCTTTTACAAACGATTAAAAAAATAAACTTTTTTCAAAATAACAGACACATATATTTTGATAAAAGAGGAGGATTATGTTAATAACCTAACCTGGAAAAATATTAATAATTTCCTAGATCTCACGGCCGTAAAAATTGTTAAAGCAGGGAAAAAAGAACGTATTTATATTAAAAGTAAATTACATCAAAGCTAGTCTTAATGCATACTCCTCCAAGGTGAATGAGAATTTGTTTCTCTCTTGTTTTAAGAATTGTTCTTAAGAAAGAATTTAATAATTTGTTTTTTCCTTTTGTAGGCTTACTTAAATATTAAAGCAGCTTTTCTATTTGCATGTCAAATACGTAATTAATGTTCAAGTAAATTTATTTAATGATATCTTAATCTTTATTACTGAAAATATACGTCGAATCGATCGTAAAATATATTAGGACTTTTGTTACATTACATTTAAATATTTAAGATTCTCCACATATTTGATTTGCTAAATAGTGGCCACACCGAGGTGATTGTTCAAGGTTTTACACGACATACGAAAAAATGGTAATTTTTAAATTTGCCACCAAGACGTTAATATAAAGAAAGTGATATCAAGAAGATAACAAAAAACAGTATATACGACGTATTTTCATAATCATTAAACTCGTGATCAAATTTATATGCAGTTTTAATTATATGCAGTTTTTATTATCTTATTATATCCTGAAAAAAATAAAAATTAAAAATCTCGTAATTTGTTTTTTTCCTACAGAAATGATTACCCTTATTTATTAAAATATATTTATTTACGAGGTGAACCTAATCTTAATATTAAAACAGCAAAAGTATATTTCAATAGCTGTATAACATTAAAGACACAGACATAAAATAAATAATAAAAGAGGAAAATCGAAAGTAGAAACACGAAGTTCAAATGAATTTTTCTTTTTTTGCTTAAACAGTCTCCCCGAAGTTTACTTTGACTACGATTGTCCTCTTTATAAAGTTCTTCGTGGAACTTTGAAACTTGTTAAACTCGACCCCTTTCTCTCTAGAATAGTGTAAATTGCCTACAGATTTGTTTGCTTTCTCGTAATATAATTTAGGGTTGAATTTTGTTTGACCCCATTTGAGTTATTCATCTCTGTATTCTAAAGTAAAATAATTTGGAAGTAAATAAATTACAAAAAAAAATTCAGATACAGTAACATTTAAACAAGTATATTTTAACACAATATAATTGAAGATGTGAATCATCTAACTGTACATCTAACTTCTTATCTCTGATCAGCGATTCGGTGAAATTTTGAAATATTTGTTGGTTCACATGATAAGATCAACAATTTGTTTCTCATCGATTCGAAGCCACATTAAAGATCATATCATTTCTTTTAGAAAGTTCTCAACCTCCGAAGCTCGGATTTATTTTGGTCTTGGGATTATATTTTACTATGTGGCTTATAGATTGATAAAAATTGTCTATCATTAAGTGAAAACATTTCGAACAATGGAAGAAATAAAGAAAATAGGAATTGTCCAAGTAAACAAATTCGAATTTAAATCAATTTTTTTTAAACTTAATCGAAATTAAAATTGTTTAAACTTAATGGAAATAAAAAATGTATTGGAAAATATGGATAGAAAAATGAATTGTGCCTGGTGATATTATAGAATAGTTTTTTTTACTCTAAGACCTAACTAAATGTTTTAATAAGATTTTTTCGATCCCCACAAATTTTCTTAGGCAACAAAAGTTGACTATTTTATGATTTTTAAAGAAAAACCACAGCTTTTTTTTAATTTTGTTATTCCAATCACTTGTTTCATACAAGCAAAACATTACGTCGAGACAGTACCTACGTTATAACACAAATAAAAATGTTTCGCGCTTGAGCTTGTATTAAAAACAAAACATGAACTAAATAAGTTTAAGGGTTGTAAAAACTATTTTCATAAGGGTGACTATTATTCAAGAATTTGAAGTAATATTCAAACTCAGGCGCCACATTCCATTTGTTAATTTTACTTCATGGCAGCATGACTCTTTGCCGTATTCATTGATGTAGTACACTTATATTTTTATTGTGTCCTTTGCAAATAAATAAATTGAAACGTCAAATTTCTCAGAGTAGAATAAATATGTATAAATACATACACACACTTATATATATTAATATATATATATATATATATATATATATATATACATATATATATATATATATATATATATATACATATATATATATATATATATATATATATATATATATATATATATTCTAAGGAGTATGTGCAGCGTAGCTGTGTATTTATTTCAATTAATTTTGAAACTAAAATTTAAAAAAAATCAAAAAGAATTATAGTGCGTACTTACGCACTATAATTAGTAAAAATTCCTAAGATATATGTTGTGTGAGTTTCCAAATTACCGAAAATACCTACTTATTTCACTGAAACCGTTTCGTTCTTGAAGTAAGACAACTTTAAAATATAGTTTATTACAAAAGCTGTCTTTTTTAAATATATTAATTTTTTACGTATAAAATATGGAGAAAAAAGGATTAAATACATCTGTACAGTGGGGACTTCCCCATAATATAATTTAATTATATTACTTCTCCATAATATAAAATAATATAATTCCCCACATATAACGGAGTAATTAATTAAACTAATAATAGAACACTTTAAATCAATTGAGTTGTACAGAGAAAAAAAACTATCAAATTGAAAACGACTTAAATCATGAAATGTATAAAATATGTATAAATATAACAGAATAGAATGTTGGCATTACTCTCCTTCCTTTAAATATAAATTAATTAATGAACGTAACCTTTATTTCTCCAATTTCCAAATGCATTGCTCTCAAGATGCTCCTAATAATGAATAAATTTATAGGATGATATTGAAATATTTAAGCAAAGTTCAAATACACTATATTGTTCTTTCTAATCAAAGTCATAATTAAAAAGATATACGTACGTAATACTTCATCTCGCGCAATTTCACGACACTTTTTTACTACTCAGATATGCACGAGCACAATACAACACTTATAAAACACTTGTGTGAAACTATTGAGAGGCGCAGGATTCGCACATAAATTTTGCGTTCACCGCGGAGGGGGGAGCAGAATACAAGAGAGGCAATGAAGAGATTGTGAAAAATATAGCAATTAAGCAAAAATAGAAAACTGTACATAAAGAAATGTCTTTTGTTCCGCTCGTATTTACGACAGTTGTATGTTTGAACGTAAATTACATTGATTAAGATACGCCAACTTAAGTGAAGTTTGATTAAAATTGGTTAGTTAATACAAAAAACATTCACAATTAAATGAAACTACGTGATGTAGTATTATTTATACTATCTTTAATTTCTTTACCACGACCTAGGTTTCGTTGTATTACAACATATTCAGGTGGGATATAAGCAAGGATATCTATATATTAGCAAAGATATCTTTGCTAATATCCCACCTGAAGATGTTGTAATACAACGAAACCTAGGTCGTGGTAAAGAAATTAAAGATAGTAGAAATAATACTACATCACGTAGTTTCATTTAATTGTGAATAATGAATTTCTACAAAATTAACGCCAAAAATATTCAATACAAAAAACATTATTGAACATTTTGATATATCACATAGGATAATATTCAAACAAACTTGTCAAGTACGAATGGTACTCCAACTACAATGATTCTATATATATATATATATATATATATATATATATATATATGTATATATATATATATATATATAAATACAAACGTTCAAAAGTTCAAGGTGCTTCTATTATATGGTCGATAAAAATTAATATTATTGTTTACCGTATTAAAATATCACCTATTATATCTCACACAGGCTTAACTATCGTAAATTCTTCAAAGACTTTAGTCACTAGGGTAATCGCTCCAATTGTCCTTTAATTTTCCCATCGGATTCTACTAGTTCCATTTCTTCATGCATTTTAAAACCCACTGCTTTATAAATTGAGGGAAGAGATAGAATGTACTTTTTTATATTTTGGTAAATATCTGTGAAATGCGCTATTTGAAATTCTGAAAAAATATTGTCGAGTTCCTTATCTCAGACGCTTTCTAATGATACCACATTGTAACATTAAAAAGAAGGTTTTATGTTATTTGATTAGCCCCGTCTAAAATTACCACATAAATATTTTAAAATGTAGCTACTAAAAATATATATAATAAATATAAGTCATACCTATCACTATGCATATTTTCTGGTTTTACGTCCAAACAGTTTAAAATAATCGGCTGTGACAGATTGATAAATAATTACCTATTACCAATAAGGATTCAGCCTTACTTTTTTAAGGTACGGAAATTTAAAAATGAAACATCTGTTTATAACTTCAATTTAAGAAACGAACGACGCTATTTATTTTATACGTTTTATGTGACAATTCACAGTGTTTAGTTTTATGTGACAATTCACAGTGTTATACGTTTTATGTGACAATTCACAGTGTTTAATATATAGATATAACGCATTAATGCAATAATAAATAATCATTTATAGATATAACGCATTAAATATTATTACCGTGATACGCGTAATCATCTTCAAATAGGTATGGAAACACTTGTGGAAATTGATGGAAAATGCACCTATTATAACAGATGCGTTCCATTCGTTGTTCTATTACATTCAATTTTGAAACCTAAAACAAAAATGGAACTAGATAACTAATGATTTTATATGGAATAATGATTTTATAGAGAAATTAGGAATATTGACACGAAATGGGAAAAGTGATTCTTACACATCAATATTAATATGGAAAGGAAATAATTGGTAATTGTTTCACAAAATAACAGAACTATAAAATAATTATCGAGTGTAAAATAAAATATAAAAAAAATTAAAACCCTGAAATCGGTCCTAGTCTATATTTTGAAACATATTTTTCAAACGTAATTAAAACTCTGAAATCATATTATGTCAGTTGTTAAAACATATTTCAAATTAGTTTTTTGAAACGGGTTGAGAAATTATTACTAGAGGTATAGTTTAGAGAAGCTTTACAAATTATTCTGTATAATTCCTTATCTAGGCCTGACATGAATATATAGAGGAACTCATAGAATACATATAAAATTAATGAAGGTATTTTTAAAAAAAAATGCTGATATTAGGGACTTAAAATTTTATGAAAATTTGTACATAAGTAATATTAGCTTGTAAACCATCATAGTAGCTAACATTTTTAAATCCATTATAGCATATCACACAAAACATTAGTAAAAGTCATGATAATTAATATTTCCTTGAGCAATGCAAAAGTTTGAAAGATATGAAACCGGAATACACTTGTCAACAACAGATCACCTTAATCACAATTAAATGAAACTACGTGATGTAGTATTATTCCTACTTTCTTTAAGTTCTTTACCACGACCTATATATATATATATATATATATATATATATATATATATATATATATATATATACGAATGAATAAAACTGGAGATATATTGAATTAATGTTATAACCTTGTTCTAACTTTCAGATACCTTTGCTTTTGTATGAATATATTACCGAGAATAACTTCCCTTTAATTTTATTACATACACCAGAATATTTCCATTGTACAATATTATATAACAACAACAATTGAATTTGTTACCCTCACTAAAATACTGGTATATCGTATAACTCTCGGAAATATAATAAAACCTACAAAGCTCCCATACAATAAACTCACTAACATAAGCAGTGAGAAAACCCATATCAACCAGGCTTTCGCTATTGTACATGAAACATATAAATGCTGTTAGGTGTTCCTAAGAGTTAATCTTTCCTAATAGCCCACCTGAAGATGTTGTAAAACAACGAAACCTAGGTCGTGGTAAAGAACTTAAAGAAAGTAGAAATAATACTACATCACGTAGTTTCATTTAATTGTAAATAATGAATTTCTACAAAATCAACGACAAATATATTCAAGATTACCTTAAATTAAACTACTTAAGAATATCAAGGTCTACTTTTGGTGATACGAAAAAAGTTAGAAAAAATTTAAAGATAAAATATCCGCCGATGACGTCAATTGCTGAATAGAGGCCGGCCCCATAGAGGTCCACAAAGATCGATCCTATGCTGCCTGTGTCCAACGGCATCCTGCGACCTTTATCAGTTCACATATCCACTTAATTCTCATTATCAGCCGGCTGACGCCCACTACCAAATATAGACCTCTTCCATAGACTCCCACAAAGTTCAATCGCATGCTGCCAGCATCCAACTCATCAGGTCAGTTCATATATCCACTTATTTCTCATTATTACAAATTTAGCTAAATTGATCACGAAACATATTAAGACTTACGACATATTAATTAAGATTTAAATATTAAATGCTTTTCATTAATGTGATAGTTGAAGGTGTTACGATACACCGATAATGAAAGTTTAGGTTTTCTTTTCAAGCTAAAATCTTTAAATTGTGCATGCATGATTTTTCTTTGCAAAATATCGCATCAGTATACTAAGTACTTTTTTAATTGTGACTAATAGACAGGGCTAATAGACTAATTGACTAATAGATAGGGAAATAAGTCCCAATATAATCGACTTATTGAGGAGCATTACTGGGGAAGAGCAGGGAAGATTGTCACTAAATGTTTACTGACACAACCAATTTAATTTTCACTTTTAGTTTGGTCTGTTACTAAATTTATAATGACACTTAAACTTTTTTTTGTACCTAAACGTTCATACTTTTGAGTCTGTTAAATATCTCTGACATTAATAATTTGAAAACTTCTTTAGTTTTATTTCCAAGAAAAACTGTGTTATATTATAGTTTGTTTAGTAAAATTTACATTGTATTATTTGTTATACATTGTATTAAAAGCTAATGCAAATTAAATTCCTTTCAAGAAAAGTCAGGACATTTCCACGAATGTAAACCGATACTTGCCCATACGACCAGTTGAAACCAGTTCCGCAATTCACTTCCACTTAAATATTTTAAACTTTTCCATTTCGGTAATTTTTACGTATACATTTTTCCAGCTACTTTTAAAGAAAAAATACGAGAAGAAAAATTTATTTTTTAACTCGACGAAAAGATAATTCATATTTAATTTCAATCAGATTGGTCATATAATATTGCTTAATGATAATAATGAGAACATCAATTTTTAAAAATTAATTCCTTGTTTTATTATTTTACAGGGATTTAAATATTATGTTCGTCTTGGAGACCGAGATAAATCCATAATATTATATTGGAGACCGAGATAAATCCATAATATTATATACACCCATGATTTTGAATTCACAACTATGAGCTTATTAGGGAAATATTTATCTTGTACTGTTTAAAATTTCATGATGCACGTTTTTCCAGAAATTAAGTTTTATTATTACGTTTTCAAATATTTTAATAATTTTTCTTATCCTAACAAAACTATAACATATATTTATATATATATTGTTTGGGAAAATTGTATAAATGTATATGAGCTGAAAATTATTAAGATTAATTTAATCCAAATTTAAAGTCAAACGCTTATGGTACCCGCATTTCATGTCAACAAATTCAGAAGCTAATTCAATACTTTCCACAGACGTCGTTTTAATGAAAAGAACCGCACAATATTCTTCGACTAAATTCTTTTCCGGCGTCCCGAACATATGGAGAACTGTCAAGTTAAGAGTTATTAAGCCGATTAATTTTACGGTATCCTTGTAAACCGACGAAGGGTCCAGCTGGCTTTGTTCCGCGGTCACTTTTCATTTCGCGCTCGGGATACCGTGTCACGGATGAGAGCATTCCTTGCATGGCCCCTGCAAATATTCATCCCCGATATAAGGTAAGTTTGATTTATAGCGTTAAATTTAATCGCACCATTAAACGAGGGTAAAACATTCGATTCCGTTCACCTTAAACACTTTTATTGCTACCTTGCTTTCCTTTTACACCTCAGATTCAGTGGAATAAATCTTATTTTTATTCGATTTACGGACAAAGTTCTAGGTGTTATATTTATTATTTTTATCGGAAGAAAGAAAGGACATTGCGGATGATAGAGTTATATTGATTGTATTCTTTGCGCAGTTTGGATACTGATGAACATAATGCATTAGAACGGAGCGAAAATAGGTCAGTATTTAATTATTTCTAACATGAATATAGCGATAGATATATGATTTGTAAAGTACATTTTTAATAATTTTTATAAGAATTTCTGGGAATTACTCTACAAGGATTTGATATTTTTTGGGATATGGAAATCTAAGAATGAAACAGCTGTTTGTATTTTAATATAAGAAATGAAAGTCACCATTTATTTTAATACTTTATGTGATAATTCACCATATTTAATGCCTATAACGCATTAAATAATATTACTGTGATTCGCTTAATTATCTTCAAATTTGTATGGTCATACTTGTTGAAACCAATGGAAAAATGCATCTATTATGACTAATTATTTTAATACAGATGGTTTCCTTTCATTGTTCTATTACATTAAAATTTAAAATATAAAAAAAGTGTAACTAGGTATAAGATATACAAAGAAAGTTCTAGGCGTTGTATTTATTATTTATATCGGAAGAAAGAAAGGATATTATGGATGATATGGTTATATTGATGGTATCTTTTTGTGCGATTTGGATACTGACGAATACAATGCATAAGGACGATGTGAATGTAGGTCGATATTTAATTATTTCTCGTATGATAATGTCGATAGATATGTGATTCGTAAAGTGTATTTTGATAAATTCTTGTAATATAAAATGAATATGGAACAAATAAAGATTTTTTTTGCAATAAGAAAATAAAAAGCATAATTATTTGGGAGATAGATCGTCATTACAGTTGATCTCAAGTGATTCCTATAGTATTAAAATGAAACCTAAGAATTTGGCAAAATAATGACTTATCTCCTCTGCCATGCTTTAATTTTAACAACTTTTGACAATATTTTCTGCATACTAATGAATAAAATAGCCATAGTTTTAAATACATTTCACTAAATCTAAAAAAAAGGACATTTAATAAAAAAATTATAGCTTTAAATAAATCGCTTAAATGTAAATATTAAAAAAACAAAATTAATTATTACGTATAACTTTTCATCCATTTGCACCATTACGAAAAACTATTTGACCCAAAAATTATTTTCTATTTTATTTTGAACAGGAAATGTATTGTGTGTCTTCCTGAGTATATGTGATCCAATTGCTACAAATTCAATTGTAGCATTTTTTTACTTGAGGGATTTCAATTTATGAAACGTAAAGAAAAATTCATTAGCATTGTAATCACAAACCCCATTATTGTTGTTTTTAGAAACAATGGAATATATACCTGTAATATACATGACATAACGAATTTCTTCTCATTTGAATTTTGAATTATAAAATTTGTTAATTCCTCCAATTTGGAAAAGTATTTTAATCAAAATTACTTTTAATATCTGATATGTTCGTGAATACTGAATAAATAAAGGGAAATATTTTCTCTTCATACTAAAAAAGTAAATTTTTCTGTGAATACGTATGTGTTTACGTTACTGAATAAATATTTCACCAAGATAATTTTTTTATTAATGAGTATTTTATCACATTAAATATTAATACATGTAACACTATAATAATATACGTAAACTCGTTACATATAATCTACAATATGTTAGAACCTACGTATGTTAATGCAAACAACACATAACTAACATACGCAATACAGTCAACAGGAAATTATTTTGCATAAAAATAAAGATAATAGTCAATTTTATATAATATTCAGCAATTTTATGGTAATAAGACATGGGAACTAATATAAAAAAAGAAACAAATAAATTACATTTTTAGAGCCAAAATAATCATATCATGAATGAACTTACAATCAAACTGAAATAAAATTTTGTTATTACATTGCTTCTAGTATAGTAATAAAATCGAAATATCATCTGCTTCTTAGATTCTAATCAAAAGTGAAAAAAAAAAATTCTCATCATCAGTTTTTAACCTACAGACATTACGTATACTTTTTTATTACTGGATGGTTTAAAATTAATAATGATATTGACCTTATCTCAATATTCAGACAACCAAAATAAATTTCAATAATTATGTAACATTATGAGCGCCAACATAAAAAGAAATATTAAGGGAAGAAAATCTGAAGTGGATATGGGAAATTCAAACAAGTTTAAGATGAATTTATATTTTTTATCGAAAAACTCTCACTAAAATTTGGCTACGATTGTCCTCTTTATATTTTCCTGGAACCTTACACTTATTTAACACGATTCTGTTTTCACTTAAATCTTAGAAACTGCCAAATAATTTATTTTTCGTAATATAATTCGAAGTTTAACTTGACCCCATTGATGAATACTTATCTCAGCATCGTCAGTTAAAATAATTTCGAAGAAATTTAATTTGAATAAAATTATTCAGGCATTTTAAACTGCCGATGTGAATAATTTAGCTTAGGCTTACAATCGTTGATGAGCGCACGCTCGGTGAAATTTAAAAATTTTTTTTTATTCGAATGAAAAGAGTGACAGTTTCATGCTCATAGATTTGAAGTTAAATTCGAGAATATAATTTTTTTTTATTTTAAAAAAATTATCTATCTTCGAATGGTATGCATATATTATGATCATGGTACGCAGCATAATTTTGTACTTATTCATAAAGATTTCACAAATCACTCCAGACATCTGCAAGTAGGACTGATTAGGAAATATATATGAACGAGTTGTTTAGTACGCAGACAAAACGTTAAAAGGTAAAAGAAAAAGTGATTGCTTAAACTATTTATTTCAAAGTCTTAGGCTGAGACATTCCACCGAAGTAGTTTATTGTCAGAGAACAAACTATTCTGCACAACATCTTATACTTCAATAATAATGCCTATTTTTAAACCTAATATGTTTTGTAAGGCAATGACAATTATGTTGTAATATAAAAAATATTTATAGCTGCTCCCCTAAAATACAGAAAATACAATTTTTCAGAACAAGAAATACATAGAAAGTCTTTAAATATAAGTTGAAGACATGTACTGATTACTCTCTACATATAAATGAAAACTATAAAAAGGAATAAAAGTGTGCGACGATTATATATATATATATATATATATATATATATATATATATATATATATATACATAAATATATGTATGTATATATATATATATATATATATATATATATATATATATATATATATATATATGTGTGTGTGTGTGTGTCGCAATGAGATTGTATAAACCGCCGTATTATATTACGGCTAGCCGGTTCCAAAAACGTATTGTGACGGGTCAACGATTAGCCGGATTGAATACGGCTGAATGAAAGTCCGCCAGAAAGTGTCCGGCGCTATGCGTTCTTCAATATAGCTAACCGTAACGTAATACAGCGGGTCATTATCCGCTCTTTGACAGTTTTTATTTCCCATTTGTAACACACGGCGCTGCTTGATATTATAACAACAATGGCGTCGAATACAGAAAATGGGTCACTAAAATGTGAAGTAAATAGTGATTCAAACGAAGAAAATGTGTTAAATATGTGTGTAAACAGTGACTATGGGTAAATTTTACGAGCAAGTAAAGAATTTCTATTCGTCTCAGTGTGAACAGTGAAAAAGCCATGGACAAAAGAACGAGCTTCAGAGGTTATAATGCATATTAAAACCGGTAAAGTGGCTATGAATTCTGGTATTCGGCGGGATTCTACACAATATTATTGGTGCAAAAAATATGATCTCATCAATGTTTCTGGTAAAGATTATTTGATCTTAAAGAAAAATAATCCTGAAGGCCATACTATCCGCATAGTACCTGTGCAGCAGTATTTTGTACTTTGATGGAAATCCGCAAGGAAAGTGGCCACGGCGGGCGAGACAAAATGATGTATGCTATAAAAATAGACTTTGTATTAAAAAAAAGGCCATTGAAATATTTGTCTCCCTATACCCAACCTGCGAATCAAAACGCAACTTACCAAAGAAAACCATTGTTTCGAAACCAATTATTTCAAAAGATTTTAACTGTAGGGGCCAAGTTGATCTAATATATTTACAGTCAGTAGTAGATGGAGATTACAAATGGTTATTAAACTTTCAAGACCATGCCACAAAATTTCTTCAACTGCGTCCGCTGCGCTCTGAACGGGCATCCGAAGTTGCACAACAGTTAAATGATATTTTTTTGACCTTTGGAGCGTCATATGTTTTACAAAGCGATAACTAGCGATAACTAGCGAGTTCACTGCCAAAATTATTGAGGAGGTGGTAAAAATATGGTCGAAATGCAAGATAGTTCATGATAGTCCCCGTCAACCACAAACTCAAGGTAGCGTGAAACACAGTAATCAAGGTATTGAAAATATGCTCCGCATTTGAATGCGTGACAACAATTCAAAGAACTGGTCTTTTGGGTGTAAATTTGTGCAATACCAAAAAGATGCGTCATATCATAAAATCATAGGAAGATCTCCTTTTCGTGCCAATATTACCATATGACTAAATTCCTTAGCTATTTACAATACAATACTAATATTCTTTATTGTGCATCTACAGAAATACAATGTACAAAGTTATTGCAAAGTAGGTACTTACCTTTTTTCTCATTAAAATTGATTTTCAATTAAACAATGTTTCATTTTGTTAGTACATTGTAACCCTACAATGTTAAATAAGTACAATGAGGCTAAACGTGACCCGCCATATTGTAGAACATATCACAATGGCCGTAATAAAAATCGGCGCTGATTTTGGAAACGGCTAGCCGTAATGTAATATATATATATATATATTTATACATATATCCATTATAACATTATTTCTTTAACTTCACAAAATGCCTGTTAGTTATCACAATGTTAGAAAATTATTTTTGTCGTTACAATAAGAAGTGGGGAAAGATTCCACGTTGAAGTTTTCGTAATTATAATTTGTTGCTTTTCCGCGGGTAAAAAATTAATGTATCAAAAAATCTGTTCAATTGTTCACGAATTTTATAAATGAAATGGCTTTTTCCTATTTTTAATGCAGAAAAAACTCAACACTATGTAGAAAAATGAGATATGATATACAAGACAGTAACGAAGATACATGCAAATGACGCAGAAAAAAAACTTCTTTGATGCCTCTCAATATGAGAGAAAACAAACAAAAACTCGATGAAAAGTTCGATTTGTAAGTAAAAGGAGAATAAATTAACCGAAAAACGTCTACCTTCATTTCATGTACCGTTCTTGTAATATTGATATTAGCGTCATATTAAGTCATAAATACAGTTTGCCCTTAAACTTATTTTCATATTTTTTTATAAGGATATTTTCAATAATAGTGGTTAAATAAAAAATTAATAACAAAATACCCTTTTTAATAAAAAAAAAAGGAGAAAACCATTTTTCACCTCCTAAATTAATGTACGATTATGTACATAATGTATTGCCATCTTAAACAAAAATTTGTATTTGTACTCTCAAAGCCATTACTCTCTTTCCTTAAATCTCGCATCGGCATTATTCAGTCGAGGCGTACGTCCCAATTATTGATTGAAACTGCGACATTGTCCGCTCGCGAAACCTATAATATAATACGTGCTTAATAACGGTTATTAGTTGAGAATGCCTCCATCGACAGGTTGCGAAGTAATCTTGCTACATGATTAATATGCGGCGCAGGGATTGTACTCGAAGAACCCTTTCATTTGCATAAGAATTAGCTATCCGAGTGGAGCAAAATCTATCAAATTTCCAAAGCGCTTCTTTGTCCGATGTACAATCTAACCCTTTCCATTTTTCATCAATTGCCTCACATTCCATTACGTCGATTGCGTTCATGATTTTAATTATTACGGAAAGCCGGGATATCGTTGTTACTCAAAAATTAACGAATAATTTAAATAAAGCGCTGTAGACTTTACTTTTGGAAAATGATCCGATTATAAGAAAGGATTGCTCAAATGCCATTATATTTACGATCATTGATTTTGTTAGAAGCTGGTTAAATTTTGAAAGGTAGAAAACAAAGTACCATTACAGCTGCCAAACCAGTTGAAAAGTTAGAAGCAGTGATACAAAATACTACTTTCGATTTTATGTTTGAAAATAATATTAATTATATTTGGAGACCAGTTTTGTAAAGAGTTAGATATATACCAAGGGCATTTATCTAAAATGAGTCAGTTGAAGTAAAGGTCGATAGAAATTTTATTTAAAGGACATGTAATCATGTCTTAAACAAGTAAATTTGGTCTTAAAAAAATCCTGTGGCCAAAAACTCTTCCTGAATAAAAATTACAGCGATTAGAGATATTTTTTTCGATTTTAAAGGAAATCAATAGCTACATTCAATGGACCCATATGGATAGCCCCCGATTTGCTCTATTTTGGCCTAATGAATTTTTCTATAATTTTTTACAAGACATTGGTTCACATATTTCGGTGACATAGTTCCAAGGCAAGCAAGGCATGTTAGGCTGATTTCAACATGAAAATTTATCGTTTTATTCATTCAGTTAAGCATGAAGAAATAAAAAAGCTGATTTTCAGTCTGACGCTGCTTCCGGGTTTGATAAGCCTTTTAAAATGCACATAAGTACGTGCGTACGTACATATATATACACATGCTTTTTGATATGATTTATGCTTATTTTTTTCTTTTGAAAACACCTTTTTCCCTACCCCACCCTGGATCCTGACACAATATTAGCGTAATTTTTATAAAAGTGCACGTACCTAATTGTTAAGTATAATGTAACACCATTTGCGCTACTCATCAATATGGTATACCATACCCTTATAATATAAAGATTATCCTTTTTTTTTCTAAATATTTATAAATTGTAAATTATATACTTTTCTATGATATCTTTATCTTCAACGGAACTTTATTTTCAAAATTAGTTGCGAATACGATTGTGAGATTTACCAATTTTAACTCAAGTTTAAAATTTCATTAAGAATTTTTGGTTCAGTACAGTTTTCATTTCTTTATGTTGTATATAATATGTTCATTTACAAAATTTAGGAAAAAGTGTAACGATTTATTCCAAATAAAGAAAAAAAAACTATACAAAACGATATAAAATTTCGCTGTCAATCTTGTTTACACCTGACTCAAGATCAGTGTGAGATATGCCTCGGATCTAAATAGATGACACAAAAATGATGCGATAGGATAATTTACATGGAACAATTAAAAAAAGAACTGAACAAAAAATCGCAATGCGAAAATTTACAGTTTTAAAAGGCATACACAATTTTCAGCGTAAAATGATTTATGAAGTAGATTTGAATCAGAACTAGGTTTTTTCTACAGAAGTTTATGAGAAAAAACTACATTGGAAGACTGTCATGTATATAAAAAAGCAAAACAAAATGGATTTATACATAAAGTAACCAACAAATCAAGCTTTTTAGTGTTATCTTTTAATTGTTAACTTTTATAATATTTGAAATACCAGAGCGAACCATTACACGCATGATAGTCCCCGACGAATAGTTTAAAAAAAGTCATCTTTCCTCAAAAAATAACCAACACAATAGAGGAGGATTACAATAAAGATTATAACTGGAAAATTATTAATAATTTTCTCAATTTCATGGCTGTGAAATATTAATATGAATGCAAAAAAGAGGAAATAACTTTTTAAATATTAAACGTAAATTACAATTATACTTTTAATATCTGGTATATATTTTCCTCCTAAGCAGTACAAAAATTGTTTCTCTCCCCTGATAATCAGACACATATTCTTTTCAAGAATCTTATTATAGGCACAGTTAAATGCTGTACATAATGTTTAAGCAAAACCAAATGTGTACATAATGTTCAAGCAAAACCATTTAACAATATCTTAGTTCCCGTTACTACAAATTAACTTTGAGTTTTATCGAACTGAACACGAAACATGTTAAGACTTGCATAATGTTGCACTGAAATCAATAACATTCTGAATGGAAATACGTATTTAGTTGCCATGTCCAAGTAAAAATTCAAAGTTTCATACTGCATACGGTAGTAAGAATTTGATTTGTCTTCTCCAACTAAATTTCTTTCAATGTTGCATTATTTTTTTTTAACACTGTTATATGAAATTTGTAAGTCGTTTTTTAGACATCAGGTTTAACTAACGTGTATTTTTTAACATGCAACTGATAGAATTTAATACTTAGAAAATCCCAAATACTATGAAATTAATAACGAGCATTTCTCTTATGCTCCAAGATTATTAACTTGGCCGTACTGTGATAGAACTAAATGGTTAATTTTTTTCATAATCATCAAGTATATGTTACTAAGGATAATTTAAAGTAATTTAACACAAATTGTAAAAATTGTAGTGATATTTGTTATTAAAATAATTCCTCCTTTTTAGTTTTTCTCACAGACTTTTCTATAGCCGTCACTCATGTGGTCGCTGGTAGTGATTTTAGCTAGGTATATTGTGTATATAGTTTCTATTTCAACTCATAAAATTCTAGTATTCTATGTGATGTATTATGACCCATTATAAAGATAATTCGATAAAAGAGAGTGTAACTCCTGAAAAAAGCAGATAACTTAGGCTTATGAGCAGCCGAGACTAGTCACACAATTTATTTTCATTTAAAAAGCTCACTTATTGTGAGATTTTAAAAATATTAAATTATTTTAAAAATTGTGTTCTAAAAGATAATGCAGGAAGAATAATTAATTTTTTGACTTGCCAAGAATATTTCAGTCATAATTGTTATTACTTATCTGTTGTCAAAATATTATAAAATCGAAACCTCAATTTATTGACATCTCTTCCCCTACACATTCGAAAAAGAGAGGTGTGTTTTTTTATTTACCAGTTTTGAAAATAGGGTGGATTTTATATTCCGAATATACTTAATCCCTTGGAGACTTTGAAATTAAATTTAAAATGACCAAATATTTAACTACTTGTTTTATTATAATAACACTAGATCGAGGAAATGATAACTGTGTATTTAAGAATGGCTAACATTTTAAAACAAACTGTTAAGGCTAAAAGTTGCCTTTACTTATAATAATTAACAATTAAATGAAACTACGTGATGTAGTATTATTTCTACTATCTTTAATTTCTTTACCACGAAATAGGTTTCGTTGTATTACAACATCTTCAGGTGGGATATAAGCAAAGATCTTTGCTTAATGCAACGAAACCTAGGTCGTGGTAAAGAAATTAAAGATAGTAGCAATAATACTACATCACGTAGTTTCATTTAATTGTGAATAATGAATTTCTACAAAATTAACGCCAAATATATTCAATTTCTACAAAATTAATGACGCATAGTTTTGCAAGACGCGTGTCGTCACAAACACAGCACGTTGAGTTCGTTAAGTATTCAAAGAAATTTTAAAATTTATCAATACCACTAAGGTGGTACCTTTCTGGTAACTAATCACTTCCTTCATACATTCAACTTATTTACTTCGACACCCTTATCTATAGTTTTGTCAGTTGCAGTTATTATAAATGTATGAGCGTTGAGAGTATTATTTTTAAATTTTCTTAAATTGTTATCAAGCTATAGTTTAAAGTGCTTGTTTATTAAGAATATTTTTAATAAACCTAAGACATTTCTAAATAAAATAAAACTGTAATTTTTCGATAAAGAAAATTATGTAAAGGAAGTCTACGAATTGATGTTTTAGAATGAATATAATATCTATTTTATCGATTTTTAAAAAATATTTATGGAGACTAGTGATTGAAAATATACAGAAACTAAAGATGAATATTATATTATATTAGTTTCTAAAAAAAAGAAAAACATATTCAATGGAAAATTAATAGCTTTAAATATATCGATAATCGGAAGGCGCCTAAATAGAAAAAAACTAATTCATTTTTGCCTATACCTCTCCAATTATTTTTTTTGACAATACATTATGTACACCAGATAATGTATATAGTGTATTGCTATCTTAACGAAATAGACTCCAGATTTAATTTTAAACATGCATTGCTTTGTAATATTATTAGTTCGTGAAACACTGCGATAATACAAATTAATACATACACTATACTGTCAAATATCCAAGCTTTGACTCACTTTCCTTAAATCCTCCATCGGCCTTATTCAATCAAGCCGCACGTCCGTTGTTAATTGAAACTGTAAAATTACCGCTCGCTAAACCTACAATATAGTGTGTTTAATAACAGTCATTAATTCAGAATATCTCTCTTGAATGGATGCAAAGTTATCTCTCTATATAAGGATTAATATACGGCTCAGGGTTTCGACGGAATAGACCCTTTCATTTGCATAGGCATTAGCGAACTTAGCATAGCAAAATCCATCAAATTTCCAAAGCAGCCCTTAGCGCGACATAAAACCAAACCCATTATATCTTTCCCCATCGACCTCACATTCCATTACGTCGATTATTTTCATGATTTCAAAATATGATGGTATACTAGGATACTATTATTACTGAACATGAAATGAACCGTTTGATATAGGGTCGCAGATTGTCTTTGGAAAATAATCTGATTACATGAAAAAATTACTGAAATGCCGTTATGCTCATCATAATTTTTATTATAAGCTTATTCAATCATGAGGCGTAGAAAACAACGCGTTATTGTGTCTGCAGAAAATATATAAAGTTAGATGTAGGAAGGGATGACACAAATTAATACAGCCGATTTCATGTTTTAAATAAATGTCAATTATGGTTAGACACTGGTTTGGGCAAGGGTTAGTAATAAACTAATAGTTTTATCTAAAATGAGTGACTTCAAGTCACTCGTTTTAGATAAAACTAAACGTCTATAAAATTTTTATATAAAGAACGTATGATATTTTAAATATAAATAAAAAAAAAATTAAATTGGTATTTTTTTGTATAAGAGCTGATTCAATTGTTCGTGAATAAAAAATAGCAGCGATTCTGTAAAAACTGGAAAGCTTCTGAGATACTTTTCCGATTATAGCCAAAAACAATAGCTACCAACTATAAATTAATTTGGGTGCAATTTGACTGATTACAAATCCAATTAGCCTTTAGGTAATGTTTGTCAGACATAGGTTCAAACATATAACTTGTTAATTCTTCATTTTGTTCACTGGTGGATACAAAAATCTGTGGCCTCTGTTGGATCCTGTAGCCTCTGTTATATGCCTTTTAGGTTTCATAAATCTTTGAAAGTGTACATAACTACACGTATACGTACATGCAAATTCGGATATTATTTGTACTCATCCTTCTGACATTTCTTTAAACAATACCGTATTCCCTTACTTTCATTAAACCTTTCTTAGATATTGACGTAATAATTCTATATTTTTTATGAATTAAATATAATATAAGATACGATATCTAATATAACGCTAAATCTGGTTAAAAAGGAGAATGAACTTTTGAACATTCATAGTAAATAATAACACAGCTAGTCTTGTATGCACATTTCTTCTAATTATCATTTAAGATAATTTCTTTTAGCATTCGTCTCATAGGGACACTTAAATTGTATGGCAGCTGTTTGATTTTTCTTTATATACATATTAAATATTTAAATAAAACTGTTTGACGATGTCTAAGTTCTTATTACTACAAATTTATTTCGATTTACCTCATAATGATTATGAATCATATTAAGAGTTATGTGATAATACACTTAAATATTTAATATTCTGTATTGTAATTCATGCTATGAAAATCTTACACTATACGCGGTAGAAATAGTATATATGTCTATCCCAGCCGAATTGCTTCCAAAGTTTAATATTTTTTTTTAAGATATCACATCAAAATTGAAAGTCTTTTTCCTCCATTTCAATTTCTTTTCAATTGAAACTAACTTTTATAGGTAGGTTTGTAATTTATAGACGTTAATTAGTAAAGAAATCACAACATTATCTTTTGAATGAGAATCATCCCTCTGACCATCTATTGTTTTTAACTTAATGTGTAAACTTCTTTTATAGGCCTAAAGGAACAATTTTTCGATGTTTTTAATAATTCAGTAAATTAATGAAAAGTAGTAGGAGAGTATATGTTACTAAGGATAACATAAAATATTATAATATAAATTTAATACTTTTTGTTAGTTTTTGTTTTTAAAGTAATAAAAATGTGGCCATATTTTTAATTCAATAAATATCAATACGGTAGAAATGTTTTTGGCGGGTCTGTTGAACATTTCTGAAGTTAGATTTTAAAATATATCCCATTCTTGCTTTTTCTTATAGATTTTGTACAGTCATCATTGTTGTGATCATCGGTATTAAGGTTCTAACAATCTACATCTTGTGTTATGGCTCAACGTAAAGGGAATTCGATGAAAGGATCGGAAAGTGTAACAATATAGTATTAGTAATATTATACCTAGCAATTTGTAATATCGAAATCAAAATTGTTAAGAACAATTATTTTATTCACCCATTCTTCAAAAGCAAATTCATTTACTTAAGGCACGCAAATTTCGCGTTGATTAACTCAGAAAGTTACCCAATTTTTTAACTCACCATGTTCTTCGACCAAATTCTTTTAACTACATTCCGACCATATGGGGCGCTGTCAGATTAAAAATTATTAAGCTGATTAATTTTCCGGTATCCTTGTAAACCGACGAAGGGTTCAGCTAGCTTTATTCCCTGGTCAATTTGCATTTCGCGCTCGGCGTGCCACATAGCATCACTTACATGTCTCCCGGCGATGTTCATCCTCAATATAAGGCAAGCATGCATTATAGTGTAAATTTCAATCGCTTTGTTAAACGAGTGTAAAACCTTAACTTCGTTCGCCTTAAGCATTTTTGTTGCTGCCTCACCGACCTTTCTATCTCCGAATCAGTGGCATAATTTTTTTTTGCTTGATTTACGGACGGAACTCAAAGCGCTGTATTTAATATTTCTATCGAAAGGGCGAAAGAACATAACGTATAGTAGAATTATATTGATAATACCTCTTCGGATAATTCAAAAGTTGTTTAAATGCATATTGCGTAAGCTCAAATTGATACCAATCGAATTTTTAATTATTTATATTGTTATGATAAAGATAGATATATGAAATACGAGATGCAAATATTTTACATATAATTGCACATAATACCATTTTGAATGAATGTGGAGAAACTCCAATTTTTAATAAGAAACTAAGAACGAATTTCACCGCGAGACTTGTGTCGTCATTGTAACTGATCTCGAGTAGCATGTTCACAGCATTTAAAGGAAACATAAGAAGTTGCCAATACTACTGATTTGACGTCTTCCTGATAACTTATTAAGTACTCTGCCTTTCTATGATGACAATATTGATATCCTTTTCACAGTTTTTGGGTTGTAGTCAGCAGAATTGCAACAAAGCACATAGAGTTCGTTCAGTATTCAAAGGAACTTGAAAATTTGTCAATACTACTAAGGTGGTTAAGAGTAAAATTTTTGAGTTTTCGTTAATTTTTAACAATATATATTGGAAAGTGTTTGTTGATTTATAATTTTTTTAATAGACATAAACTAGTTCTGGATGAAAGAACCTGTGATCATAAAACCTGGGAAATGACGTTAGGGAAATTAAATTAATTATCCTTTTTTTGCGAATGAACATAATGAAGTTTATGAACGTTCTTTTTGCATACCGAAATAGTCCCTATATGCATTTTTTTTTAAAAGCAGTTGTAAGATCTTTGACTAAAATTAAACAAATGTAGAGTTGAGAAATTTTATTTTACTAAATCATAAAAAACGTATTCAATTGTAAACTAATAGCTTTAAATATATCGATAATAGAAAGATGCATGAATGCACATATTAAAAAAAACTAATTCATTATTACCTACGTCTATGGATTTATTTTCATCTATTCTTACGAACAGTCATTTGTTTGAAACATTATTTTAAATTATATTTACAACATGAAACACATTGTATGTCATATTGAGTATATGTGTATAATTGTCACATTTTTGTTACTAGCGTATTTTCACTTCAATCATTTAAAGTTTCAAAACAAACAGAAATTTTTTTCATCGTTTTTAATTTTTAGAAATATTAGAATAGGGCATAAAGAATTACGTTTTGACTTCATATTAAATTATATCACTTTTTATTTCTCTTATTAAGGAAAGTGTTTTCCCTGTGAGTTCTTTTAAGATTTGATATACACGTGAATACAACGATAAGGTATCAAAAATTGCTCCTGATACTAAATAAGTAATTTTGTCTATGAACTGAAAAAATATAGTATAACATAGGTAGTACATTAGAAAAAAATATTTCTAAACTAAAAAATATTTCTAAAATTGTAAAAGTTAAGGTCGACACTAAACACTAAAATGAAAATACCATCATTGGTTTTGAACTCACTGACATTTTAAATTTACTTTTTTTATATAATAACGTGTTAAAATTAACAAAGATTTAATCGAAAAATTTGCTTTTCAATTAAAACTTTCTTAATTGTAACGAATACTCATAACGATTAAAGTTATTTCAATAGCAATAGATTAAAATAAATTTCAATAACTGTATAACATTAAGAAAATAAACCTAGGCCAAAAATAAGAAAGAAAAATGTGAAGTGGACACATGAAATTCAAATAAATTATTTTTTTTAATGAAATAGTCTCCTTGTAATTGATTTTGCTAAGACTGACCTTTTTACCATTAAGATTGATTATGTTCTCCCTTAAATATCATAAATTACTCACTGATTTTTGTGAATTCCCGTAATATAAATCAAAGTTCAATTTTATTTAACCCTAGTCAAGGGTGTTAATTTCAGCATGATGAAAAAACCCTTTCATTACGCTAAAGTTAAATACGTGCCCATATACATCATCCAACTGGTGCTCTCAATATCTGAGGAGCGTACATTCGGTGAAACTTTGAAATATTTTTTTCATTGAGATTATAAAATTAAAAGTTTTATGCTCATCAATTTGGAGTTTAACTAGAGATATTATCCTTTTCTTTAAGAAAATTTTCCACCTTCGAATGACTTTCATCTATTTTATGCAATGAAAAAAAGCATATTGCAGTTTTTGTTTATATAGATTTTCCTATTCAAAGATGACACTAGATTTCCTTAAGTAGAAATAGTTAAGACAAATCTGCAAACAAGTAGTTTATATAAAAACATGAAATGAGATTTAGAAAAATAAGATATGAACATATAAACACAAATAATGGGATATGACATCGAACAGCAAGGAAAAATTTTATAAAAAAAATTACCAGTGAACTTTTATCTATACATAAAAATTTTATAAATTGTGTGAAAAATATGTCAAAATTTAGTTCACATGCTGTCTTTGTAATGTGGAAATCGGTGTCATTTTAAATTATAATTTTGGATTGCCTTTACTGCCTAAAATCAATAATCAATTCAAAATATTATAATAGTTTTATAATTAAACGAAAAGAACAGCAAGAAAGTACATAGTTTTGTCATACACTGTCTCGTCAATAAAATAAACGGCATACATAATAGCGATATATATTAAATATATCGCTAGCTTAAAGATAGAGAAGATTTTAAGTAAAAGTATGTGTAGGTTTATAGAATAACCTCTTCGTGAATTACTACGGTAATAAATATTAATACGTACACCGTCAACTCTACAAGCTTGTACTTTTATTCTCATAATCGCCCACCAACGTTGTTCAATGAAGACACACGCTCGTATTGTCAAGTGAAACTGTTATTTAACGCTCGTTAAATGTATAATATAATACGTGCTCAATAATGGTTATTAGTTAAAAATGCCTCTATTGACAGGTTACGAAGTTATCTCCAGATATAAGGATTATCAAAGGGCGCAGGGATTTTACTGGATGGACCCTTTCATGTGCATAGACATAGCGCTCTTGGCGTCCAAATCTGTCAAATTTCCAACGCAACCTTTAGTGTGGCGCAAATTTCTGAGGTGAAAGATGTACTGGACACAGAAATTTTAACGTTATAACTTGTTTAAATATTATTCATTAAGATCAGGACCAATCAGGATCAATATCCGGGGCTCAGAAATGTCATTGTTTTCGTATATTTTTGGATAAAAACTGCTCTACAGAACATTTTCTGCTTTAAGATTAGTACCTATATTCAAACATTATATATTTACAAATTAATGTGGATTTAGTAGTATCTTAATTACATATGAAATTCGTACGGCTGCTTCCCTAAAATAATGACAATTGAATTTTCCTAAAAGACGAAAAAACTATATCAAAACATGTGAAATAAAATTGAAATCGTGTAAATCTGTTTTACATCAAACAAGGAAAATTATAAAAGAGTGAACTTTTCTCTGGTAAAACATCTATGTATGTGATTACATATATATATATATATATATATATATATATATATATATATATATATATATATATATATATGTTCGTGCGCTTGTGTATGTACAGATGTTGCTTAATATACTGCAAATCGAAGGGTCATAAAATTCTTCAATTATTGCACTCCGAGTATCACGCGGTACCTATTGTCAAAGCAACGTGGCGTACACTTGTTTCGGTTATGAATATTGAGCAATACGAATAATTCGCACAGACAAATTTGTAAAACTCGAAATATAGCGTTTATCTCAAGTAATTTTTTTTGTGATTTCTGTTTTTAATGATGAAATGTTGAAATGAAATTCCTAATAAGAAAATGACAAAAATGAAAAAAACTAAGGTCTATATCAAAAATAAGTTCAAAAATTCACATATTTTCCATAACAAGTAATAAATAATCCAGATAATTGTTAATATAGAAAAAATGTAATCAAATATTAAATTTCTTTTCATATGTAAAAGACAAATAAATGAAACGAAAGATATGCTCATCACAACAAAACGAAAGATATGCATCATTACAATTTTTGCACAATAAAATCAATGTCATTCTAAATTATAACTTCAGATTGCCCTTACTATTCTAAATGTAAAATATGCGTAAAGATGGCTTCAATAACTTTTATTAAATCATTAACTTTTAGAATCATTCTCATTAAATGGAAAAACGATCACAAAATATATAGCAGTATATTCCAACGTCAAAAAAATAACCAAAATAGGAAATTCGCTCAAAACCCTCTTCTGAAGTGACCTATGATATTTACATAATATATTGCTCTTGTGATTAAAACGACCGCACATCTTAAATTGATGTTAAGTATAGGTTTATGAGATAATCAGCTCGTGAGTCACTATGGTATTAAATATTAATTTGTGCCTTGTACTGTCAATTCTCCGCGCCAGCACTCAGGTTCCCAAAATCTCCCATTGGCATTGTTCAATCAAAGCACACGTCCGCATTGTTAATTGAATCTACGTTATTATCCGCTCGCTAAACCTGCAATATAATACGTGCTTGACAACGGTTATTACTTGAGAATGCCTCCATTAATAGGTTACGTAATAATCTTCCTAATTAAGGATTAATATGCGCAGGGATTGTACTAAAAGGAACACTTTCATTTGCATAAACAGTAGCGACCCGAGCAAGATGAAATCCATCGAATTTGCAAAACACTCCTTATCCTATTCTAACTCTTCCTATTGGTCTCCATCTACATCATATCCTCTTACGTCATTTGCGTCCATGATTTTAAAATATTCCGGAAGACTGGGACACCACTATAACGTAGTTGAAAACGAGTGAACATTATAGATATAAGATCGCAGATTACGTTTGTGTGAAATAATCTGATTATGAGAAATTATTACTAGATGCCATTACTTTTATGGCCGCTTATATTACGAGCTGCAAAAGTATGCAAACAAGTGAAAAGTTAAATGCAAGGAAGGAAAAAAATATTGCTTCACCGATTGTTTGTTTGAAATAAATATCATTTATATTTTGATAGTAGTTTCGTAAAGTTTCAGAAGTTTAGATATTTTTGTCTAAAACGATAGGTCTGCAGTAAAGTGCGCCAGAAGTTCCATCAAAATGGCATTATTATTGTTTTAAATATAAATTTATCTCAAATATGACATTCGATAAAAAATTGGCGGACAAATGTTTTTTTAACAACAGCTGATTCAGATTCCTATGAATATGAATAAAATTATAGTGACCAGCAAAACATTAATTTTTGAATTAATACATAATAATACATATAAATTAAACAAGAGCTACAAGTAAGCTACAACTTTTCCGGTTTCAATCAAGTCAATTTTTTTTAGTTTCTATAGGACATAGCTTAAATTTTAAGGTGATAAATATTATATCTACTAAATGTCTTAATACTTATGACTTTGAAGTGCTGCTATTATTGCTACTACACAACAGTGCTGCTATTATTAAAATTGTTTCTCTTGTACTGCTTAATACTTTATAACAAGAATTTATCAACACGTGAAATTTATTCAGTAAGTATTTAAAGATCTTGTTATTTTTTTTTTGAGCTGAATAAATATATTTTCAAAAACTTAATAAATAAATTTGAGCTAAAAACTGCCAAGACAAGTTATATTTTTCATCTTGTTTCCCAAATTAAAATCATCCACTTACGGTAGCAACTTTCATTTCATTTCGGCCAATTAAAAAGTTCACGCAACCCTTCGTGCATGTGTCTCTAATAAAAAGAGCCGCGCCATATTCTTCGACTAAATTCTTTTCCTACATAATATGGGGTACTGTCAGGATGAGTAATTAAGCTGATTAATTTTGCAGCATCCCTGTAAGCTGACGAAGGGTTCAGTGGGCTGCGTTCCTCTGTCACTTTTCAATTCTCGCTCCGTATATCGTGTAACGGATTTAAGCATTACCTTCACGGCCTCCACACATAATCATCCGTAAAAGTGAGGTACGTGTTAAAGGGTAAACTTTAATCGCCCCATTAAACTAGGGTAAATGATGGGACGCTTTTCGCCATAAACACTTCTATCTCGCCTATTTTTCCCATCTCTGTATTAGTGGCATAAATCTTTTTGTTTGATTTACGAACTAGATTCAAGGGGTTGTATTTATCATTTCTTATCGAAAAGAAGAAAATTTATAGTGGATCGTAGGATTATATTGATATTACCTCCTAATGCATTTCGTAGATTGGCCGAACAAAAATTACATAAAAGTAAATGAATTTTAATTACATTTTAAATCAAGTCATGAAGTTTTTCACCCGGACACACGTTGGCGAAGTGGGTGTGGCTAGATGTCAATTTAGAGTGGTGGAAGGGTCGGTGGTTGAAAAAGGAAACATTTATCGATTTTGAATATATTCATTATAACCCTCATATAAAATTTGTCGATTTTGATTATATTTTTTAAAAGGTTAATTTTTTCCTCCACATGTTTTAAATTTGAACCCAAATTTAATATTTATATTTTTAATTTTTGTGAATTTCTTGGCCCATAACGCAAGTTTTACTAAAAGGATTTCACCGAAGTTTATGTTGATGGATGTTTAGCTTCTGGGGTAATATAAAAGGTATATATTATAGAAATTGATTATGAAAAGAAATATGGAAATTTGAAATTTGATTACAAAGTTTCGTCAGGAAAAAAAAACTTGCATAATTATTATAAGAGATGGTGTTAAATGTATTAATTTTAAAATTAATTCATTAATATTTTCTAAAGTAGACACCATACAGGAATAAAGTGGCAAGCATAGCTTGTATTTAATAATGCCATAGTTAAATAGAATCAAATAATATTGTCGTTAATATATTTAAACAATTGCATCTAGATTCATTGTTATTTTTTAATAACCTTTGCATATATATCTAAAAATCCAATTTTTTGAGCTTTGTGTTTAGTAGTTTCATAATCAAGATGCATATTATTTAATATATCTCTGAAGACCAACTACCTAAAGTAAAAAAAGATGAAAAAATAAAAATTTTGTAATTTAGAAAAAATTACTAGCTATTAAAATATATGTTGATTAATATGTTTTATTACCACACCGAATTACATATTTACACGTCCAGAGGTTTTTATGAAAACGGCTATGATATACTGAGAGACGGGGGCGTTATTCAACTTATAATGATTATATTTTTCCTTTTGAAATACGCAACCCTAAACCAAAAATTCATTATTACTTGTATATATGTACCTACGTGTGGTTCCCTTGATGAATAATTATTTGTTCCAAAACTTGTTATTTGTTATATTTAGAAAGAAAGAGATATTTTTCGTCTATAGAATCATGTCACCCAAGAATCACAGTCTAAATTTTTATTGCTTACGGTTTATCAATTTTAATATTTAAATGATTTAAATTTTCGAAAAATCATGCGAACACCTTTATTTTAGAATCACAAATAGTGTTTGAACTACTCGTTTTGCTCTAATGAAATAGGATATAATATTCTGGGTGTTTCATTTTCATCACGAATTGTATAAACATTTTGTTCTTCTAGTAAGCAAAAGTACTCTTAAAAACTTTAAGATCATAGGTACTTTAAAATATTTTGTGTGAATGAAAATTATGATTTCATATTACTGTTATAAAGAATCTTTATTTACTTCTAATTATAAACAATTGTATTTTCTATGAATCAAAAATAATATGTTTACGTCATTCGGCAAATATTTCACTATAATAACTACCTTTAAATCCCGGTTTGTGGATAGCCCCATTAAGTATTAACATTATAATATTACATTAACAAGGATGAAATAACTTTTTAGGATGAATTAATTTTTAAACATTATATTCAGTAATTTTAACAAAATCGTCAAAAATTCATTGCTTAAATATGTGTATAATCAAATAAGGACTGGAACAAAAATAATAGTACATGTTCAGGAATTTACTCATAACCTTTTCGATAATTTATCTTATGCATAAAAATATATGGTAAAATATTTAACTCCTTTTGCAAGTAAATTAGTTATTTTAAATATTATTATTATAATTAATTAAATTTTCAGATTTATATAAATAGAGTAAGAATTTTTCTTAATTTTTAACCTTTATATGTGTATTTTATTAAATTCATTAATGAGGTCAGTCATATCCCAAATTTAGAACAGTAGAAAATTTCGGTTACTTGTAACGTATGTGAGTTTGACAAAATATGTTAATAAAAATAAAGGAATGGAAAAATTATTAGCAGGATCAAAATAAAATATTGAAAACATAAAATACATGCTTATCATAAGGATTCTCATTCGTTTATTCAGTGGCATAATTACGCCAATACCACTCAAGTTATCGTTTTGATAATCACCACTGAGTAGGAAGCAAAACTTATTATATCTATTAACGTTTACATGTCTTAACTGTACAGGTTAATAAGTGTTAACATTTAGCACTGTTAACAAAACGTTTAACTATTAAATTTACTATTTTAAGTTCATAATATTTCACATCAAGGATGACGATAAATCACGTCACATCTAGGTATTATTTCAAGGATGTCGATTTTGTAAAAACGCCTGCACAATAAAGATTTTCTAATGACCTTCGTTAGAAAATCATTATCGTTTTTGTTAATCAAAATTATTAGGAAAATACTACTTTCGTTTGTTGTAGCTGTGTGTTTTATTCATCGGTTTTTCACAGTTTTTCCATGTTCTTCCGTCAGTACAATATTGTAAGTCACAGTTCTACCTTTTATTTGCGCCATCACTCATGATGACATTTGAATATACCACTGAGATATTAAAATAAGGAAAATTACACAAAAAATAAAATAAAAAAATAGTTTTTCGTACCAAAAAACCGATTCGTATTTATAGGTACCACGAATAAATTATTAATGCCATTTATATGGATTTCACTACTATTTAGATTCGAATTATAATCTATAAAATATATTAAAATCTATAAAATACTAACATAAAATCCAATCACCGATTCTTAACCAGCAGTTATTTTTACCTTTTTTTGTCATGCGAGTTGCATTGAAATCAACAATGAATTAATGGAAACATCTGCATTTGCGGGACAAACCTTATTCCAATATTAAGATTTTAAAATAAATTTAACTATGTAAAAGATCTTACGAAGACAAATATAAAACAAATAATTAGAGAGGAAAATTAAAAGAGGAAATACGGCTTCCAAGTAAATTTAAAATTAATTTCCCTTTTTTCTTAAAACAGTTTTCTGAAGTTTGCTTTACTACAACTGACCTCTTTATTATGTTTTCCTGGAACCTTTAAACTGACTAAACGTGATCCAGTTCTCATTTAAATCTTATAAGTTGCTCGCTGACTAAACTGTTTTTTCGTAATATGATTCGGAGTTGAATTTTATTTGACCCCATTCGAGGGTATTCACCTCAGAATAAAAAAATTATATCTACCAAAATTCAGGCCCACTAAGTTTATCGATATGAATCATTATTACAGCTGTGGCTCCCTATTTTTAATCATTGATACTTTAAATAGGTAAAATTTTGAAATATTTTTTGATTCATAACATATTTTTTGATTTATAAGATATATAGATATTGAGAGTTTCACTTTCATAAATTTGAATTTACATTAGATATCTTGTTTTTTTATAATTCACCCTTATTCAATGTCTTGTATCTCTTTTTAATTTTATTATTTATATTGTAGTTCTTGGGTGATAAAAATACCTACAATTAATTTTCACTCTCAAACAACTGGAGAAGTGAAAGTAATAGTAATAATCCAAAAAAAGGCGAACTTAGTTCTCATTACTATAAAATTTACTATCACATTACAAAAATTTACTTTGGTATAATACATTAAGGACATATTTACAAAAACCCCGAACGATCGAGAACGAATATTCGCAAGTCGTAAAATCACTAACGCCTGTATGCACCACACACGGTCAGGACTCTCAGTCGGATCGCCTGACAGTTAAAAATATATTTTTATGGGTATTTTGGGAATTGGTCCATGCAATAGGGTACGGTCATTAAAGTAGAATCTTGTTCCGATTCGACTAAAAGTTAACAAGAAACAGAAATACGTTTTTAACCGTCAGTAAGTCCGACTGACAGTCTTGACCGTGTGTGGTGCATACGGGCGTAACACACGCATAGCGAAGACGCTTATAGTATGCCGCCAATTTATAGCCTGGTCACATTATTTGATCACCTATACTATAATTAAGATTAAAATATGTGATCTACATTTTTTTAGAAACAAGCTTATTTATTTCGTATTAATTAAAATTTCATTCCTTGATCAGGCAACATCAGGCGTATATAAAATCACTTTACATGGATATGTAAAGTGATTTTATATATTACATTAGTTACATGCGCAGTATAAAGAAGCAACAGAATCACGAAGTTTAATCCTTAATTTATAGTCCCATCTATAAAATTATAAATTTGTAAACGTGTCCTTTTTCCATGTTATTTAGAACGCGTCGATGTGATTTTTTGCCTGAAAATAGTTGACTTAGGGAAATGAACAAATCTGTGACTACCAACATGTGGAAACCACGTTCTAACTAATATTATAATCCTAACTAATGTTATAAATGTATAAGTTTGTTTATTTGTCCTTCTCTCACGTCGCAATGAAGCTACTTATCATTGTGATTTATTGTACATAGTTGGCGAAAATCACATTGATAATTAGCTTCATTGTGACAAGTTGCGGAGCAGGAAATGAGATTTTCCAACCCGGTAAATCTTATCTTAACTAATATTACTAGTCCAATTAACACAATAAATATGAAAGTATATTTACTTGTCCTTCTTACACGTCACACTGGAATAACGAATCGACGTGACTGTTTGCACATAAGTAGTCGATGGGCCAGAAATAACAAAGGTTACTTTTCGTACCTATAAATCTCATTCTAATTAATAACATAAACCTAAGTATTATTATAAATGAGAAAGGGTGTTTGTCTTTCTTTCACGACAGGCCACAGCAAGGGATCGAAGTGTTTTTTGCACGGAGATAATACATACTACTATCCAACCCGGTAAATCTCATTCTAACTAATGTTAAAAAACACATGAATATAATAAATTTGAAAGTGCATTTGTTTCTTCTTTTCCATGTCACAATGGAACAACAAAACGAGGTACTTTTTTTTGTACATAATTACGCTGCGAGCCAGAAAATGACACATTATATTTCGGGAAAATCTCATTCTTACGTAAACACTTCCATTTAAAAGAAAAAAAGTATACAATGGAAATAACGACGAAACGTCGCAACTGATACGCACAGACTTAAATTTTTGGAACGCTACATACGCAATATAAGGTAGCCACAGAATTAGTCCCTTTAATCACTAATTTCGAAAGACAAACTTTTTAAAGTCACATATATAATATTATAAAGTCATGTAATATTATAAAGTCATTATTATCATAAAGTCAAGAAAATAAAAGTTTGGCATTTTATTTCTTTAAATATTTCCAGTTGGCACTGGTTATAATTAATATTATGATTTCCCATGTAAGGATTTAATTAGAACCTACGTGAGAGAAAGGGGCTAGAATGACAAGTGCAGAGAAACTTTCAAATAATAACATGTCCACGCACTTACATAAAAACTGTCAAGCACGTGTATAATCCACACTATGTACATAGTATTTCTATTATATTTGTAAATATACATTTTTCATACCCTAAATGCATTCAATAGTTTTGAAAATAAGGGGAATGCTAATTTTTAACATATTTTACAAAATACACTTTTAAATATTTGAGTTTGTATCATAAGCAAATCACACCCTTAATATAATAACATTAGAAAAATTAAAGCCTTTATCTCCATGTATCTAAATTTTATTAAATGGGTTAATAACATATATTACAATGTAAATTTCAAGTTACCACGTCATGGTTTCTGAGAAAATCGGTTGACAATATGCAAAAACATAAATATATTGCCTACTATACGTTCACAGACGTAAAAACACGATGTATATTTAAAAAAAATTATAACGTCTAGAATCATTGCTTTAGTTTTCCTACAGCCTTTGCTTGGCCTTCTAAAAACCCCTATTTTTGCATAATTTTGGGTTCAGTGGTTTCGGAATAAGAATGTATTATTTTCACTATACATTTTTATATTTTTTGGAGGAGATGATACGTAAAACTATTAAAAAAAATTATCTTATTAACTAGTCCTTTCAAACGGTACCCGACACTATACAGATTTTGAATTAAGAACGAATTCAAGTAAGTATTTTTAGGGATTTTGGGAAGGATTGTGTTGCGGAAAGTCGACTTCTATGAAATTGATACCTAAAAATAAAGTAAAGTAATCTAGAGAAATTATAGATGAAAATTTCTTCCATTTTTATATATCTTAATCATTATACTACCTTTTCCCAAACTTTAGAATAAACTTGTTAAAATTAGGGTTTGTTTTTAAAAATGTAAACACGTCCTTAAGAGGTTTGTCCCATGGCCTTATACTACATATGGTAATCAACATTTATCTTTTCTTTTTCAACTGAAGTTTTTTTCATTGTTGTTTTAAGACTATTACACCAAAAAATTTATTTTTTCCAAACAACATTTTCAGTATAATTAATTTATATTGACAATTAAATGAAACTACGTGATGTAGTATTATTTCTACTTTCTTTAATTTCTTTACAACGACCTAGGTTTCGTTGTACTACAACATCTTCAGGTGGGATATTAGCAAAGATATAATATCCCAGCTGAAGATGTTGTAATACAACGAGACCTAGGTCGTGGTAAAGAAATTAAAGAAAGTAGAAATAATACTACATCACGTAGTTTAATTTAATTGTGAATAATGAATTTCTACAAAATTAACGCCAAATATATTCAATAATTTATATTGGTTAAAATATGAGTGATAGATCTTGCCAGTTAAAATAAATCTCAATATTATTAACTTAATAAGATGCTTTAATTGGACGGGCTGAAAAAAAAACTTTTAATTTTTTTTACTAATGAATAATTGAAAATTGGAGTACTAGAGATTTATTACCAAAGATTAATTTAATTTTACACTTATTTAACACATTTAGTATTAGCTATTATATTATTTTGAAAAGTTAATTTCATCCTATATAAACAAATATTAACACATAAAAAATACCAACCTAGGATCGGTTTAATATCAAGAAAACAGATTACAATTTGTGCTTTTTTATTATTATTTTCTAAGGCAATATTCCTACCGAATTTCTATTTTTTGTATGATTATTTATGGTGGCTTTTACTAGGTATATATTGTATTATTGGAAGTTGTAAATTTTCTAGCAATTTATAGGTTCTGCTATGAGTAAATGTTAATGCAATTCGATACAAAAGAAGCGAGGGCAATTACTCGAAGAAAGCATATACTTTCACCATATGAACAGTCAAGGCCAGGTCCGTAGTTATGTCTGTTTAAAAAACTTAAACTCGCCCTTTTTAAAAACGTTGATGTCAATATTTTCGTGAGTATTTTTCAATGCATGTACTGAAAGAAAATGTAGGAAAAAAATCTATTTTTTTATTTGATAGGTAGGGCAGTTTTACATAATATTTCAGTTATATTTATTTCGTGTTATTGGTCAGTATTAACAATTAAAACATCATTGTGTTCAAAACTGCTTCGATACATATTTGAATATGAGAAAATTCTTATACTTACTGATATTAGGAACCTGATATTAAGGTTGAGTATCAAATCCGGAATATTATATTGAGTCACTCAAGATTTAAAATCACAACGGTGCTATCATTTTTAAATATGTCATGTTATTTCGAATTTCACAACAAAAATCATTGCACAAACGTGTAACATAAACACACTATTCCAGAAAACTGAATAAATTAATAATAGCTGAAAACTGTTAAGATAAAGTGATTTCTTTCAACTAGCGTCCAAAATTCAAATCATCACGTAAGATATTCCATTTCACCGTAAATAATTTATAGATTAAACTTTGCACTGGCATTGCTCTATTATAAATAGCGGCAGCATATGTTTCGACTAAATTCTTTTACTATGTCTCGTCCATATGAGGCGCCATTGTGTTAAGAGTTATTAAGCCAATTAATTTTACGGTATCGTTGTAAACCGACGAAGGGTCCAGCTAGCTTTTTTCCGGTCACTTTTCATTTCGTGCTTGGCGTGCCGTAACACGGATGGCTTTACTTATATGGCCCCCGAGAATATTCATCCCCCAATATAAGCAATATAACGTCGGCATGCATTATGGCTTAAACTTTAATAGCGCCATTAAACGCGGATAAAACGTTCGCCTTAAACACTTTTATTGCTACCTCACCTACTTATCATACATCGGAGCAAGTGGCATAAATCTTATTTTCGTTTGATCTACCAACACGATTGGAGGGGTTGTATTTATCATTTTTATCGTAAGAAACGAAGGACATTATGTAGAGTTGGGTTATGTTGATATTATCTCTGTGTACATTTTAGATACTGGTCGAACATAAATTGCATAAGGCTGAAGTGATAGTGGAAGAATTCTCAATTAAATTTCTTATGATAATATTTAGAAAGATTATTTATGAGCAAATTCCTAAAACTTTAAATAAATATGGAAAAAATGCTGAATTTTTTTAAAAGAAAATAAAATATGCGTATTGCAAAAGGTATCATCATTATAATTGATGTTGATGGGTGTATCTCATGCCTTATCTGGTATTTTACCCTTTTATCTTAAAAAATGAATTTTTTCAGCAGTTTTTTTTTAGTTGCTATTTATAAAAATGCTAGAAAAGAACATTGAATATACCATTAAGTTCTCTTATATTTATAAAGAGCTGTATATTAACTAGTGCTGGGAGTAAGAAAATTTACTAGGATAAAAAATAGTTGCATGTGAAATTACCTTAATGGTATAAAGGAAATGAAATTTCTTTGAAAGATATACTTATTTTCAACCCATTTAATTTCAATCCTAAAAGAAAACATAATCAAAAATTAAATTGTTTGAACCAAAGTGTTTACATAACAACTAAACCAGTAATACAAATTCAATAGAGTTTTTATTATAATATTGTTTGAAGTTTAGAAAAAAATCGAAATATTTATCGCTCCTCAGATTTTTAAAAACATAAAAATTAAAATCTCCTCATGCATTCTTAACTTACAAGCATTTTTACGTTTAATATTTTATTATAACTTTACGATTAATAAAGTTTTAATTAAAGCATCCGTAATTGCGACATAAATCTTATTTCAATATTAAAAGAACAAATTAAATTTCAATAACTATATAACATTAAAAACACAAACACAAAACGGATAATAAGACAGGAAAATCTGAAGTGGAAATACGAAATTCAAATCAATTTAAAATAAATTTCTCTCTTTTATTGAAAGAGTCTCACGGAAGTTTACTTTGGCTACAATTGACCTCTTTATAATGTTTTCCCGGAACCTTCAAACTTATTAAACTTGACCTTATTTTCGCTTTAATCTTATAAATTGCTCACTTACTTAATTGATTTTTCGTAATATAATTCGGTGTTGAATTTTGCTTGACTCCATTTGAAGTATTCATTTCAGTATCATAAGTAAAAATAATTTCTGTGAAAATAATTCCATACAATCCATTCAGGCAGGCCAGAGTTATATATTTGCCGATGTGAATATTTCATCCGGTGCTTTCAATCTCTGATGAGGGTAGACTCGGTGAAATTTCGAGAGATTTTTTGATTCAAATGACAAGACTGATAGTGTGATTCTAATTGATTTAGAGTTAGATTTGAGATCATGATTTGCCTTCTACGAAATTCGCCACCACCCAATGACTTGCACCTATTTTGATTAGGGACCGAAATGTATTATGGTTCCTGTTTGTATAGACTTTCTTATTTACTAGATTACTCTAGGCACCCCTAAGCAGAACGAATTACGAAATATTTATGAATAAGTTGCATACATAAAAAAAGGTATAGAAAAAATTCGACCCAATATAGAAAAATGAGACTTCATATCTGGGACACGAATAAAGAGACATGGATATGAAAATGGAAGGAATTAAGATAGAAAAATCGATAAGAAGTTTTATTTACAGATAAAGTTTGAATAAATTAAGTGAAAAATATATCTGACTTTATTTCCATACCGTTTTTACATTAACAAAATACAAAATTATAATTACTGATTAAATTATAACTACGGTGTAATACAAAATTATAACTACAGGTTACAGTTCTTAAAGTCCTTTTTATAATATTTTAATCCTTCAATAAAAATTATCGGAGAATTATTTTTGACCATTTACAATTAAATGGAGAAATAGGAACGAAATACACAATATTGTACTTTCTTGTAAAAGAAAATAATCTGAGCAGAACGATTCACTCCAAAGATTCTTCACAACTCATGTACACAATGTATTGTATGAAGAAGATGACAGCTTTTAACTTAAAATTTGCAAAGGTTAATAACATAATCAGTTCTGCATCAATGTGGCTTTTAACATTAGTATATACACCGTACCTAACTCTCCAAGCAAAGCTTTTACTTTTTCAAAATCCCCCGTCGACGTTGCTCGATCAAGACTCACACTCGTGTTGTTAATTGAAACTGAAATATTATCCGCTCGAAGCTATCATAAAAGCTAACCCTTTCCACTTATCTCTGTCTATCCCGAATTGTATTACGTCGATTTTGTTCATGATTTTAAATTATGTCGGAAGCCGGACTCCATTATTAGGCGTCTGAAAAGAGTGAACAATTTAAATTTAGGTTGACAGATTTTGTGTTTGAAAAACGATCTGATTATGAGACATCATTACTCAAATGTCTTTATCCCGCCATAGTCCCGTCACTATATTGCGAAGGACCTCTACGATTGCGCAAGAACTTGCGACTGTATCTAGGATGAAAATGATTTACGTGCTATGTTTTCCTCCAGATACCACAGTGGAAGCCGTTATAGAATATACTAAAAGAGTATGTCCAAAAACAACATGCATAGCGAAAGAGTTAACAGAAAAATTCACACATCCTTTAAAATTTAGTTGCCGTATGACGTAGTATTTAAAGCTAACACATGGCCAAAAAATGCATCCGTAAGAGATTAACCATATCGGGCACCCAGTAGACTTCACTTTGACAGAAAGCTTGGTATTTTCTACCAAAACTTTATATGATTTTCGTCGAAAGTGAAGTTGTGTTCTGAGACCAAAACATGGCTTAATAAGTATATAAATAATGCAGAATTGTTCACCGGTATCTACGATAGCGTGGGCAGATTAAGAGTGTTGCTGCTGCAGGAGACGTGTTCTGCTGACCGGAGGCGTTCTGTTACAACTAATTGCCATGGTAACCGAAGTAACGGAAGTCGACGAATGCATCTTTATATCTGTATGACTACGTTCGTTTCGTGCCATTATTTTCGTTTTATACATATCACCTATTATTAATTTGATGGAAAATTTTTCTCTTTCTTTCAAATGTAAAAATATAGTAGTTCTTGGCAATTTTAATTTGTGTAAAATATCCCAATCGGACGTGAAATATTTTAAGTGTTTGATATCATAATGTCATTTCCAGGAGATGAATGAGGTTATAATTTGTAGCGGAAGAAAATTGGAATTGGTATTATGTGCATTCAATGATGCTAGGGCTAGCGTAAATAAACTTTTCGCGCCAGAGAGTGTGGTTTATACGGATTAATGTTACCCTCCTCTTGAAGTGTTAAAAAAAATCGTCATCTTACGAAGCGGGGCCGGAACGTGAGGCGATTGCCAATAGCTAGTAGGATTTTCATAAGGTGAATTTTTTCAAATTATATACCAAACGCAATATTTTATCATGGTCTTTATCATAATCTTTATAATATTAAAAACCTTGACGAAGCTGTAGATGTTTGTATGACTGAATTACAAATACATATGTCAACAGTGTTCCACTTCCACTAGATGGCGTATGAGTGTAAACCAGCAGTACCATTATCCAACTTAATTTTTATTCACAACTAAATGAAACTACGTGATCACATATTTTCATTTAGTTGTGAATAAAAATTAAGCGATAATGAATTTCTACAAAATTTACGCCAAATATATTCAATATTATCCAATTTGTTTTAACACTGAATTTATCCGCGATATTTAGATTAAGTCGTTTTATCAGAAACGTTATAACAAATTTGGTTTGAGTTCTGATCGTGAAATGTTTAGTTTACTGTGAACATAGGTCAAACATCATATGAGAACTCCGCATGGCACAAATCTACAAAATATGGAAGCCGACATTAAGTCTGACTCGAAACGTTCTGGACCTTCGTCACAAGATTCCGTCCATCCCATCAGAAGGTTTCCTGGGTAATATCTGTTCTCAAACTAAATTCTAAGTTTGATGTAAAAAAAAATTAACCTGTAGCAGTATCTAAATTTACTAAAGAATTTGAAACAGTTTTCCATCTCAAGTTTAGTAGCATCTAAAGTGATTATCAGCGAGGTTTTGTTCCTAACCCGTCTATCGTCACCAAATCTCAATCATTTAGGGGATCATGTTCTGGTGAGTTAGATGGTGGAAGTATTTAAATGTGGCTAATTTTAAGTTTGATAAGGCATTTAACCGAATTTAAAATGATGTTCCCTTAGTAAAATTATTGGACGCTGATATAAGTTCCATTTCTAGTAAATTTCTTCGCCAGTTACTTTTGGGCTCAAAAACATTACGGTTAGTTCGGAAGTATCAAATCATGGCCATATATTATTCAATCTAGAGTCAGCCAAGTTAGTAATTAGATCCTATTATTTCGTTTCTTATTATGATTAATAATTTGGCCTCAGATGCCAGCAGTGCTCGTTGCCTTCTGTTTGCCGATGATTTAAAACTATTCTAGTGGGAAGATAATCAATCTGATTGTGAATTGTTGCAAAGAGAGATAAACTCAATATTTTATTGGAGTCTGAGCAACAAGCTAGAATTGATTATGAGCAAATGCGCAATGGTCACGTATTCCCACAAACATGTGTAACAAATAAACAAATGAAACGAGGCTTGAAAAAGCATTATCTGTGCGGAGTCTTAGTACTATTATGGATAACTATGTAACATTTTGACTAATATTTAAGAAAATATTGAAGAATTTCATAGATTTTAACTTATTTCTTTTGTTCAGATTATTTAATGGACATGTTTCGAAGTAATCCACTCCAACCCCGATGGGAATTGCTTTTGATCATTAATTTTTTTTTAAATTATTAAATGATTATGTTAACAGATATTCGGTCTAGGGTTTTGTAATAATTTGTGCTCCGGAGCATTCTGTGAGGAGAGGACTTCATAGTTTATTTTCTATACCTAGAGCGCATGAATATTCTATAGCGTTCATCAGTTTTATACACACTTTTCTTAATCAATAAGGTACTGTAAAGGCCGCCAAATCTTGATATTTTCTTCTGCTAAATTGGGAACCCGATTATAGAGCTGTTTGGAAGTTTAAGTTTTGATAATTAGTTTTAATTTCTATTTGAATTTACGTGTGTTCTTTATTTATATAATTACTGCTCATTTTATAATGTGTAATGTAAATTTTCTATTTCTAATATTTGCACCTTTCCAGAATTTTGAGGTAAACCTTAAGTTGCATATATATTTTTTTTTAAATAAATAAAAATGTGAATAAATATTGCATAGAGTTTTTGTCACTATTTGGTTAAATTATAAGCCATAGAAAATATATGAGAAAAAATTAAGTAACAACCTTCACTAAGGTTATGTTTGCAATAAATATCAATTACTTTTAGGATCATCAAATTTTAGAAATAGGCCGATAGTTTAACCAGAACAAGGTATATGGCTTAAAAATAAACCAAATTTTCATCAAAATGCCATTAAGCATTATTTTAAAATCTCAAGATTTTAAAAGGAATCAACGACCAACTAAATATGAAAAGAGAATGTAATTTTAAAAGATATCCATAGCCAGTTATAACTAATATGAATGAAGCTAAAAATTTTCAAAAATATTTTATATAAAGTATATTTAGATCATGGATATGGTTTTTTTAAACTATTGATAAGTAAAGGCTACATTTGAAGACTTTTACGTTAAAAGAGGCAATAGCGACGTATGAAAAAAGAAATTAAAAAAGAATATTAATTTATATGTAAAAGAAAAATGTAGGTAAGCTCTCTTACGCTCTATTTCAGCAGTTATTATTTTATAATACTTGAGTCATTAAAACAAACTTTTCCACGGATAATATTCCATGACAAACAGTTGAAAAAATAAATGTTGTCTCCCAAAAATAATAGGTACTTATATTTTGATGACATAGGAGGATTATATTAATAACATGACCTGGAAAAAATATTTATAGGTTCCTAGACCGCGCGATCCTGGAAACTTAATATAATAAAAACAGAGAGGAAAGAACTGTTTGTAATATTAAAAATATTATAACAAAGCTTGTCTTCTCTGTACACTCCTCTAAGGCGGATGAAAATTATTTTCCTCCCTATTATTACCTAAAATTTGTTTTTTTGGGACTTTTCTTGTTCGTGTGCCTAAAAATTACAATAGCTTTTTACTATTCTTCTAAATTTGTATTGGACGGTGTTATTGGATTTTTTTTAAAGATATATAAATTTTCATTACTATAAGTTTACGTTAAGATACACAATAAAATATTTGACATTGCGTACTTTTTTGTTTCGTGAGATAAATGCCATATTCAGATGAGAGTACAAGGTCTCAAACTATACATGTTAATGAGATTTTAGTTTGTCTTTCGTAGCTCAATACTTTTTCATTGTATATTTTTTAATTCAAACTAATTTTGTAAGTAACTTAAACTGGGGCGTAAAACTACTCGTTTTACGCCCCAGTTAAAGTTAAAATTCAACTTACTTTTATTGGTTTATTTGCAATTGATTTGAATTTAATACGTTATGAAATTCTGTCGGTAACTGATTGAGGAGGAATTATGTGACAATTCAGTGTTATCAACTTATCGAGGAATATTACTCCAACATGCCTCAAAGGATTGTTTCCCATGATTTTTTTTGTGAAAAAATATGTTAAACTTGTTAACAATTTTAAAAATATTGTAGTAATTTGATACTAATATGATAAAAATGTGGCTATATTTTATACAAATATATATTAATCCTTAAAAAATATCTTACCCAAGTTCACAAAACATTTCCGGCTTGAATCATTTGAAAATAAGTTCCCCATTGTGGTTTTTTAATACATTTTTTTTAATCATCCCTTCGAGTGGCGCTTTCAAGTTAAGAGTTATTAAGCAGAATTAAGAGTCCGGCGCTTTCAAGTTAAGAGTTATTAAGCAGAATGATTTTCGGTTACTTTTATAAACCTACGAAGGATCCAGCTGGCTTTGTTCCCCAGTTACTTTTCATTTCGCCCTCGGCTTGCCGCACCACACACGATAGCATTATATGGCTCCTGCCAATATTTATGTCCAGTAAAAGATCGATATGCTTTATAGCGCAAACTTTATACGCTCCATTAAACTAGGGTAAAACATGCAACTCCGCCCATCTTAAATACTTTTATTGCCACTTGTTCTACATTTCCTATCTCGGAGTAAGTAGTATAAATTTTGTTTCGCTTTATTTACGCACGCAATTCTAGGGGCTGTATTAATCATTTTTATCAGAAAGTAGGTCGTTATGGATGGTAGTAGGGTTATAATGATAATATCTCGCTGTGCTGTTCACAGACTATCTGAATATAAGTTGCTAAAGGTCGATGTAAAAATAAACGAATCTTTAGTTACTTCTCGTATGATAATAAGGATAGAGCTATCAAAGACCGTGAGGGTATTTAGGAGTAAATAATAAGCAAATTTTAAAAATTTTAAGAGAACGTTGAAAACTTTAGAATTATTTTTCCAACAAGAATGCAAAAGGTGCATATCTAGAATGAAGTGTGTCGTTACCATTACTGATCTCGAATATTTCATCAAGTATTCACACAACATTTTTGTATTTACCAATATCTTGGACGTGATGATTTTCTGGCAACTCATCACTTTTTTCCCTTCGTCCTAACAACTCTGCTACACTTTTCCATAATTTTTATGTTTTTCTATAGTTTTAATATTTCCAAGCATCATAAATGAAGGAGTATTCGATGTATTATTTTGAAGTGATCTGATAATTCTAATGAACTCTCTTAAAAAGATTAAATTAATTTAAAACCTTTTTAATAAGCCTAGAATTGTTTGCTGATTAATTTATTCATAAGTGTTTTATCGAGAAAATGAAGAAAAAATATATTTCTTTATCATACTATCTGCTTTCTTTATCACACTATCACACCCTCTTGCGGAAAAAATATTGGGAGTAAGATTTTTGAAGAAAATATTTCCAATGACTTAATAATTAAATGAACACAGAATCGGGGATGGAAAACTTATATTTACTGAAAATTTAAATTAGAAAGGAAATAGATTTTTGTATCTCAAAATAAATTGAAAAGTAAAAGGTGAAGTAAAATGGATATTTAAAAAATTCGACGTAGTGCCTGGCTGGTACACCGAATATTTCGTACCATTTTTGAGATAAAATTTCTTTTTTATCATAAATGGTAACTAATATTTGAGATAACTTATAAATGGATTTCTCAACGCAACAAATTTTATTTAAATGTATTTAATAATTCTACAAATACGTGGGTCTACAATAAATATATTTGAGTACAATATTGTTAATATTTCAAAAAGAATCATTGTCATAATTTTATGATAATCTTTGCATAGGCTTCTAAAACTAAATTCCTCATAATTTTGGGTTCAGTAGTTTCGAAAATAAGACGAGATTAGGCGATTTTTGCATATAATTCAGTAAATCTCTAATGTATACTTCTCAAAAATTATAAAAAAATGATGGAGAAATGGAAATATTAAAATTATATAGAAAAATTTCGTATCAATATTTTCGACTGTAACCTATTGAAGTATATGGTGAGTAGTATGTTTTATTATTGTGCCAAATTGTAAGTTTCTACATCAACCTGTTGCTGTGAAAAACGACTCTAAGTCATTTTATGCAGGAATTTATTAGCAGAGAAACTTTTTGACGCGAACAAAAAGTTTCTCCGACAAGCAGGAATTGTCGACGTAGAAACGACAGGCGGACACGTAATTGATCTTATGTGGGTTTAGTTTCCTTTTTAAGGTATAAAACCATAAAAAATCAATTTCATTACTACGTGTATTTATTTTATGAATATAAATTACTCAAAACAGAATTATACAAAAGGAGATGAAAAGCTGAATAAAAAAGGAAAAAATATTGACTACATGTGATACAAATATATATATATATATATATATATATATATATATATATATATATATATATATATGTATATATATATATATATATATATATATATAATATTTTTTCTTTGGTCTTAAATTCCAATTTGGGTATCTAGTGGCATAATACCCCAACTCCAACCCAAATCAGTTTGGAGGCTACCATTTTTATAATCATCACTGGAGACGCATAGGATGCATCAAATATTATTTTTGTCAAAGATCCAGTTTTCAATGAAGATCCTATAACCGAAAACATGTTACATAATAATAACTCCTTACATATTAATTATTATTTATTATTAGGACTGATACCTATAATCAATTATTCAAACTAGTTTTATGAGTTTATAATATATCCTATTAAGGATAATAATAAACCACGTCGCATCTAAGTGTTAACAATGTATCCATTTACATCGAGGGATTTGATCACATGGAAAACGCCTATGGAGTACTTGAGAAAATTGGTATCGTTATTGTTAATTAAAATTGTTGGAAAAATATTATATTTTCATAGTTGTGTCACCATGTTTCACTATAATAAAAGATTATTTTGCAATTTACTTTGTAATTGAATCTTAAAACATATTACATTTTCATTCGTGATATCACTTGATTTAAGTTTGAAAAAGGTCGCCTAGGTGTTAAATAAGAGAAATCATATAAAAAAGAAAGCAAAGATATTATTTTTCAGAAAATATTCATAGTATTATTAAACAAATAATAAAAATAGTATGACGTTTCCATTGTTAAATGACTGGGAGCTTAAAGAAAGAATCGAGGCATCATTCTATTTTGTATCCTAAAAAACACCAAAATAAAAATCTCATCATTGATTCTTAATCTAAAACAGTATTTAAGTTTACTTTTAAAATATATGGAATTTAGTAAAAGTAGAATCGAAATATATGCCAAAACGAAATGAACCATATCTCGATAATATGATAAATTTCAATAATTATGTATCATTAAAAATATAAAAGGACGACTGATGTTAAGTGAAAATATAAAGTGGAAATGTAAAATTCAAATGTGAATTCGAAACGAATTTCTCTGTATTATTTGATCTGTCTTATTAATCATTGGTTTAACTTAAATCAATGAGCTTAATAATTTATTTATTCGACTTTTTTAAATATAATTTTGCGATGAATTTTCTTTGATTTTATTCGAAGGTGTTCATATCAGCATCGTAAGGTAAAATATTTTCGAATAAACTAAATGTACAAAAAACCATTCCCATACGCAAAAGTTATATATTTTCAAATACGATTCATTCAGCTAGTGTTCTTTGTCTATCATCGACGCACACTCTGTAAAATTTAAGAATTTTTATTGATTCAAAGGATAATGTTGAAAATTTCATTCTTTTTGATTCGAAGTTGAATTGGAGTTTACATCTTTCTTCTTTTCAAAAATTCCTATCTAATAATTATTTTAATTTTATCTAATCATTATTTTCAAAACAATCCAGAAATTGTAACAGTTTGACATTTAATTGGAAAAATAGCAATGCACCACAACAATATATACCATTGTTAATAAAACAACGAGAATAGGACTTTCAGTCGAATATTCTTCATCATCCATGTGATACAATTATGTAAATAATGTATTTCTTGGTTAATTACGGAGACCGCAGTGTTTAATTAAAATTAGTTTAGATTTATATCATAATCAGTTCGTGAATCACTGCGGTTTCAACATTAATGCGTACATTGTAGTACCAACTCTTGAGTGCTGATTACTCAGGTTCCTAAAGTCCTCCATCGGCGTTGTTCAATTAGGACACACGCCCGCCCAGAATGAAAAACGTATTATATGTGATTAATAATGATAATTACTTGAGAATATCTTCATTGATGGAATGTAAAATTATATCCGTATATAAGGATTAATATACGTCGCAAGGATTGACACAGTGCTATATGGACCCTATCATTTGTGTAGACATTAGCAACCTGAGCGTCGTGAAATCCAGAGAAGATTCCATTGTATCTGCAGAAAAATAGTAATAAATATGAAATAAATAACGAAACAAAATACTACCTTCACCAAATTTATATCTGAAATATATATCAATGTTTAGGAATATAAATTTGGTTTTTGACAAATAAAATTAAGCAGACCAACTTTTGTTACCACAGTTGATTTAAACTCCTAGGAGTTAATAGTAACAGTGGTTTTGTAATAATTGGCTAGTGAAAAATTCAGTATTGTCCCTTTATTTCCGAAAATACTATTCCGATTATAACAGAAAAAAAATATTAGCTGCCGTGTATATACCAATAAAAACAGGTTGCAATATGTCTAGTTCCAGTTCAAGTTAGTATTTTTTAATGTTTGTAGGTGTTTTTGTTTTTTTCGCATCATTGGAAAGATGAAGAGATTCTCAAGCTCCAAAATCATCCATTTTTTTAAAATTTTATTTGATACTAATCGATCGAACTTTACGAGTTTTTGAAAGCAAGATTTCTAAGCTCAAAAACTGATCGTTTTCTATTCGTTCAAATAAGCACTATCATATAAAAACCGTAGTTAATTAGATGCACCCTCCATATTCTATAAGCCATTAAAAGCTATAATTGACGGATCTTTCCGAGTTTTTCCGTTAATTTAACCCCGATCTGATGACTTATTTCGTTTGACGAACGAAGCAGAGGCATTTTGTGACCTCGGTGTATGGAAGGGAGTGAACAGCATGATTAAAATAATTATATGTGGATGAAATCGAGGAGCGCAGGTAATAATTTAAAAATTATATGATTTTCTGTGATATCTATATCTTCACGTCATTTTATTAAATATTATTAAAACTTCTTTAAGGTTCAAGTTCAAAAGAGTTTTCTTTGCCATGTATTGATTTTTTTGCCTTATTTATAGTAATTAATTACAGTTAGTACAGTATTCCATTAGCCAAAAATTATATAAAATTAGTTTGGAATAAGAAAGGGATCTAAATAATTAGCACGAAAATGGGCAGAGGATAATATAGCTGGTATGAATGAAAGAACTGAATGAAACGTCAATAAACTGAATGAAACTTCAATAAAACGTAAATGACAAAACTAAATTTTCCAGTTAACAAGAAGTAAAGCCAATTAAAGCTAAAAAAACGAGCGCAGTTGAAATTGTTAAATATAAACGTAAAATATGTTGTGAGGTATACTTGTTTAGGAAAAAATATTGTCTAAAAAGGTTTATGAGAAAAAAACTACATACGGAAAACTTTATGCCGGTAAAGAGAGCAAATACGTATGGAAGATTTTGTCAATAATTTGGCCTGAGAAAATATAAATATTTTTTTAGGCCGCATGGCACGAAAACCTCATACAAATGCAAAATAAAAAAAAATTCAACATTAAAATAAATTAAAACAAAGCTAGTCTTATATGCATGCTCCACCAAGGCGGATGAAAAATTGCTTCTGTCTCATTATTGTTGAACATGCAATTTTTCAGGATTTTTCTTGTAGGCATTGAAGCGTATCATAGCAGTTCTTTACTTGTCCTCTGAATTTATATTTAGAATTAAGAAAAATTAATTAACGACCACTTACTTCTTATGGCTATAAATTTAAATCATCGAATTGATTGTGAAATTATGATTTTTAAATTATGAGAATAAAATTCTTCATATTCAATATTAGTTTCATTCCTGAGGTAATTGCTTTATAGAGGTGATAGTTCAAAATTCTGAACTATGTATGTGCAGGGTGTTACCGTGTCTATGCAGGTGCACACGGTAATGTGAATTTAGGTTGATTTGTACAGCTGATTTTTTTTACTTATGCATAACGGTTGTTTCAAAAATATTTCATCAAAATCACAATAGCGTCCATCATACGTATCAGTTTCAATTCGGGTTTAATTAAAGTGCATTCATTGGCTTATAAGGGATACATATAAACACGTAAATAAATGTTAATGGTAAAAGTTTTAATAAGGTCCCATTTTCGTGATTATTTGGCTAAGATAAAAGATTTTTGAAAAGTTATAGGAAAAATATGTTACTGACGATACGTTAAAGTAGGTTTTACTAATTTTTTAAAATATATTAATATTTATAATTAAAATAATATTTAAATTTAACTACATTGTTTACAATAAATATCCTCTACGAGGATACTAAATAAGTCCTGCGCTAATATACTGAAGATACACTTTCTTCTTTAGGTTTTTCTCGCAGTCTTTTCTGCGGTCGTCATTAAAGTAGTAGTAGGCGAAAATTCTAGCTAGGTACTAAGTCACTATAGTTTAAATTGTAAGTTTTTAAGATAATGGGAACTCGTGAATAAAAGGTAATTCGATAAAAGAAAGGGACTGAATTTCTTTGAGAAAAATAAATACCTTCACCATTCGAAAAACTGAGACCAGTCACATACCACACTTCTATTTAAAAAGTTTATACTTAGTCTTCTTCTTCTTTTGCGGTATTGAAATAGCTACTTTTTCATGTATATTAAAAGAAAAGTACTGAAAAAAAATGTGGAAAGAATAATATACTTTTTGACTCGACAAAATTAGGCATTTTATATAGTTTCAGTGATCTTGCTCATGTAAATTTGAGAAATTTTGATTATTTAAGAGACTTAATTTTTTATACTTACAAGTCTTGGAGGTCAGGTTGTTTATAAATAAAGAATATTATATTTACTTACTTGGCACCCGTCATTTCGTTACAACTGTGCTGTAATTAATTTTATCTGAAGATGAAGTTTATTTCGCAAGTATTTAGATACCTTATTAATTTCTTATTAATCTGAGGAAACTTAAAACATGAAGGTATATATTAAGATTAGCTAAAAATTGTTAAGATAAATTATTTTTGCATCTGGTGTATAAAGTAAAAGTCACCTACTTAAGGCATTTGAATTTCATGCTGAATTCAGAAATAACAACACTTTGCGCAGGCATCGTTTTGAATAAAAGAACCGTACCATATTCTTCGACCAAATGCTTTTCTCATATCCCAGTTATATGTAGTGCTGTTAAGAAGTAACTAAACCGAATAATTTTAAGGTATCTTTGTAAACCGTTTAAGAGTCCAGCTGAAAACATATTTATTATTAGGGCTGACATACCCAATTATTAAATTTACTCTTCAAAGTTCATAATATTTCTTACACGTAATGATGATTAACTATGTCACAACTAAGTATTATTCCGAGGATTTCGATTAGGCAGAAATTCATTGGTTAGAAAATATTTAACGTCGTTAATTGAAATTGTTAGGCAGTATTTGCCTTGCAATTTCAAATTTAACTTTTGTTACTTTACTTACTCTCTTTACATACTCTTGACAATCACACAGTTTTTGTATTTATGTGCAATTTCACTCACGTTAATTTTGGAATATGCCGCCAAGGTATCACAATAAGGAAAATTACACGAAGAATGAAAATAAAATTTAAATTTTTATCACAAATTTTTGGTTTGAATAAATTAATAATAAAATTTAAATGAAGTTTTAATTATTATGTAGCTTTAAGTTTTGAGAAAAAAAATGGAAGTATCATTTCATTACACCTACGGATATTATTGACTGTACTTTTAATTTTATGGCTTACATTAAACTTAGCAAAAATTTGATCGGAATATCTACATTTACGAAAGAAGCCTTGAATAAATGTTAATATAGTATTATAGATTTCTATAAATATATAGTTTTAGGAAAGCATAATAAAACGAGTAATAAGGGGAGATAATCTGAAGTGGAAACAAAAAGTTCAAATCGATTTAATTTTTATCTTTTTTATTGGAAGGATCTTAAGGAAGTTTACTTTGGCTACAATTGACCCATTTATAATATTTTCCTAGATTCTTCAAACTTGTTAAAGCCCGTCTTGTTCTCACTTTGTAATAAATAAATTTACCGCAGACTTAAATTATTTTTCGTTATATAATTCAAAGTTGAATTTTGTTTAATTTAAGGGTATTGACCTTGGTATAAGATAAAATTATTTCAAAGAAATTTACTTGACCAAGATCTATTCAGAACGTCCATATTTTATATTTGCCGATGTGAATAGTTCATCAAGTGCTTTCAATTTCTGATGAGTTCATCGGCAGTGAAATTTCGAAATGTTTTTTTAATTAGAAAATAAGATCTACAGTATTATTATCCTCGATTCGGAGTTAGTTTAGAGATCATATCACTTTTATTTTAGAAATTCCCTACCTTAGAATGATCTGTGGAATTATATTATGGTGATAAAACAATTAAATAAAACAATATGGATAGTTGAAATAAAAACAGTGAACTAAGAACTTTTATTTACTGCAAAAGTTTATAAATTAAGAAAAAAATTACTTTAATTCAAATACCGAATAATGCAACAATAATATTGGCATCATGCTAAATTATAACAATACGGATTTTCCTTTAATGTTTTCTGTAATGCTTTGATAACGAAGTTTTGTATAAAAATTGTTAACGAAACTGTTTTACGATTAAATGGAAAAACGGTAACAAAACAAACAATATTGTATCCTCTTGTTAATAAAACGACTGAAACAAAAAGGTTTGCTCAAAAATTACTTTGCCGCTCAAGCGACATAAGATAAGGTTCCTAAAAAATCGATATCTTAATAAAGAATACTGTAGTTTTAACTTAAAATACGCATAAGCTCATAATATTACCAGTTCGTTAATCAATGCAAGGTTAAACATTAATACGTACACTCTACTGTCAACTCTTCAAGCGAGCACTCATTGTCTCAAAACCGCCCCATCGACATTGTTAAGTAAAGACACACATTCATACTCTTAATTAAAACAGATATATTGTCATCTCACTTAATCTATAATATAATACGTGCTAAATAATAGTTACAAGATCAGAATGATACCATTGACAGGTTGCAAAGTTATCTCCCTATATAAGGATTAATATACGACGCAGACATTGTACTGGATGGACATTTTCATTTGCATAGATATTAGCGACCTGAGCATCGCAAAATCCATCAAGTTTCCAAAGCGTCCCTGAATCTGAAAATTCTAACCATTTCTGTTTATCTCCTTCAACCCCGCATTTGATTACGTTGATGGCGTTCATGATTCTAAATTATGCTAAAAGACCGGGACTCCATTAATATGCGGCTGGAAGGAGTAAACAATTGAAATGTATGGTTACAGATTACGTCTTTAAAAAATGTTAAGATTATAAAATATCATTAGTCAAACACCATTATATTTGATACTATTTGCTTCTTAAAATATAAACCGTAGAAAACAATAAGCTATTATGTCTGAAAAAAATATAAAGTTAGACACACTAAGAAACGAAGTCATATACAACTTTCACCAAATTTATGTTTGAAATAATATCAATTACTTTTAGGTAATGGTTTCGTCAAATTTTAGAAACAAACCGATAGTTTTCCTTAACCTGCGAAATGGCGTCAAGCCTGACCAAATTTTCATAAAAATGGCATTTAGCAATATTTAAAATGTGCAAAATTAGGATATTTACATCGAATGTACTTTTTGAAAATCCATAGCCAGTTATAGCTAATAGTAAATTCAAAAATTGACATAAATATTTCATAAAACATATTTAGAACAAGAATAGGGTTTTCTTGATCCAAACATGCTTTGTAAAACTTTTACATTGACGAAGAAAGCAATGACCTATGACAAAAAAATAAACATACAATTTTTATTTATATGCAAAATAAGACATATAGGTAAGTTCTCTTATGCTATATTTAAATGGCTAACATTTAATATATTTGAAATTTTAAACGAACCTATTCAATAATAATATTCAACGACGAATAGTTAATAAAAATCAATGTTTCCTTGAAAAATAATAGGCTCTTATATTTTGATAAAATACAAGTCCTATGATCTAACTTAGAAAAATGTTAAATAGGTTCCTGGGCCGCACGGCCATGGAAACCTAAATGCAAAAACAGAAACAAAATCATTTTTTCCGACAACAAAATTAATTACAACACATTTTGTCTAGTGTGGGCCCTCGTTGAAGGTGGATAAAAATTGTTTAGCTCTCCATAATTGCTTAACATATATTTTTTCTGGACTTTTACTTACACGCTTGAAAATTTTCTTCTAAATTTGTGTTTAATGATTAATTGAATATATTTGGCGTTCATTTAGTAGAAATGCATTATTCACAATTAAATAAAACTACGTGATGTAGTATTATTTCTACTTTCTTTAATTTCTTTACTACGAACTAGGTTTCGTTGTATTATATCTTCAGGTGGGATATTAGCAAGAATCTTTGCTAATATCCCACCTGAAGATGTTGTAATACAACGAAACCTAAGTCCTGTTAAAGAAATTAAAGAAAGTATAAATAATACTACAACACGTAATTTCATTTAATTGTGTTTAATGATTAACTAAAACTATTTAACGATATCTTTGTTCTTATTACCACAAATTTATATTAAGGTACACATTAAGATTTTCGATAGTTCGTACTTATTTGATTCGTGGAAAAATTGTATGTCCAAGTGAAAATACAAGATCTCACGCTACATACAATAATAAGAGTTTAGTTCGTCTTTTCTAGCTCAACTTTTTCATTGTTGCATAACTTTTTTATTAAAATTTTACGTAAGTGAGTATTTCTTTCCACGGACAAGTTTTAGTTCAAACTTTACTTCCTTGTGTATATTTACTTGTAATTAATAGGTTTTAATACGTAAAGAAACTCCAACTATGAAACTAATTGAAAATCAATTATACGAAAATACATTATTATTAACATTACGGTTATAATGTTCCTGACATTAATGTGACAGACCTAAGGAGATTATTTTCACAATTTTTTTTGATAACTTAATAATTTACTGGAATATTGATGGAAGAATGTCTTACTTTCAATTAATTTGACAGAAATTTTACAAATAGTATAGATATCTGTTACAAAAATAATAAAATATAGCTCTTTTTTGCAGAGATAAATATTAATCCGTAAGAAATGGCCTTAACGTGGGGCGCCTTTTTGATTTTTATTCGTAAAAAAGTCTTTTCTATAGCCTTCATCGCGGTGATCATCTACTGTGACTTAATCTAAATATATTTTGTATTTCAGTTTCTATAATATTTATAATAATTTTTTATGAATATAGCAATCTACATGTAGTATTATGATTCAAAGTAAAGTTAATTTGATAAAAGAAAATTGTAACTCAATTCTTTTGGAGAGGACAGATACTTACACCATATGAGCAGCCGGGACCATTCAGGCTGATCACTTTATTTCCAAATTTTAGCTTACATACTTTCCGTAAATTGAATTAAAAACATGTTTCCAAACCTTTTCGAAATTATGTACTGAAAGAGAATTCAAAAATAAAAATTAATTTTTTTGACTGGGATGGGCGTATGTTAAATTACTTGAATCATATATTAATGATAAAAATGCGAACATAAATTTTTGGAATCCACCTAACTGTACATTTGAATTTGAAACATATTGTTTTATATTTACTCGTCTGTAAGAGCTCTGCCATTTAGTACCCTTGCTTTTGTTGAAGTAACACTTCAGTTATTAGTAATTTGCTATACTTCATAAATTTCATAATAGCCAATTATCTGGCGTTAAAGTTTAACTACTAAGTATTTGGATATGTTATGCATTAGTAAATGAAGACATGTTTTATGAAAAAACCTTACCTTCAAGTCATAATATTGAAATAAATTTCCAGAAATACATAAAATTATAAAATTAATAATAAGAGGGGAATCCCAAGTGGATATGTGATATTGAAACCAATTTAAAATGAATTTCTCTTTATAACAGTAAAATTTAAGTTTATTTTGGCTACGACGAAACTTTTTATAATATTTTTCTAAAATCTTTAAATTTATTAATCGTCGTTTTAACTTAAATTTTATAAACTGCTCATTTATTTAATTAAATTTTAAATATGATTCGGGACTCAATTTTGCTTAACTTTATTCGAGGGTAGTCATATTAGCAGCGTAAAATAAAGTATCTTTGAATCAACTATATCTACGAAAAAAAATCCCTTTCGCTAAAATCATCTATTGACCCATATAAATAATTCATCTAGTACTTTTTATCTATGATGGACGCATACTCGGTGAAATTTAGGAATATTTTTAGGTTAACAATTTTATTTTTATTGCTTCTTTTCGAAAATTCCCAGCCCACGAACGAATTGTATTTCTTCTATCACCCAGTATATTATGGTTCTTATTCATATAGATTTCCTAATTAATTAAAGTAAAAAAATTCTACGAACAAGTTGTTTAGAACACATGCAAATAGTTAAAAGCTTATTGAAAAAGAGGTCGCTTCAAGGATCTATGTTAAGTTCTCAGGTCAAGCAATTACAATAATATAGTTTATTTTTGGAAAGTAAAATATCGTAACCTGATTTTTCTTTAACAATATTGAGTATATGTATAATTGTTGAAAAAAGATGTAACGTATACGTACGTAAGAAATGCTTTTTTCGTTATTTGTTTGTGTGTGTGTGCGTGTGCGTGCGTGGGTATACGTTTGTGTATGCGTCAGTGCATGATTGCATATATACTCGTGCGTATGTGTGTGCGTGCATGCGTGTGTGCGCGTGTGTGTGCTTGTGTGTGTATGTGTGAGTGCTCGCGCTTATGCGAGTGTGCACGCGTGTGCGTGTGCGTGTACGTGTGCATGTGCATGTGTGTACGAGTGTGCATGTTCGTAAGCATGCGTGCGTTATGTGTGCATAAAACACATTAAAATATTATTATTCTAGCTTTATCAGAGTTTTTAAGATATTTTTTTCCAATATGGTATAAATTACCAAAGTAGAAATTGAATTGGTCAATCCCAATTTTAGATATTTTAGATACGGAGAAAATGCATTGAGACATGATGCAAAAAAATGAGACATGAAAAAAAAATTGAGACACGATAACATGATATCTGAGACAAGCGAGCGAGTAGTGAGACAAGACAGAGAAAAATAATGAGAGTTAAAATAGAAAAAAATTAGTGAGAACCTCAATTTATATTATCAAAAAAGCAAAAATAATGTCTTTTTTACATACTGTTTTTTTTAACAGCATCATTACAAATTATAGTACAGTTTACTTTTACCGTATTTTCATAATATTGTCAAAAAGATGTCTTTAATAAAAAAGATCAGAAACAAAAATTCTAATGATTTAAAAATTAAGTAGATATACGCAACAATGTACACTATCATTAATAAAGTAAACGGAATACAAACTAATGGAGGATACCGCAGGGGTTAACTTGCAATATGCTTAGATTTATAATATAACCATTTCGTGAATCACTGTGGCATTAAATATCAACACATACACTGTAATGTCAGCTCTTCAAGCCAGCACTCACGTTCGTTAAATCTTAAAACCGTCATTGTTCAATAAAGGCACACGCCCATATTTTTACAATTAAGTACTTAACCGCTTACTAAATATAAAATTAAAAAGCGTTGCGAAACCCATAAAATTACTGAAAGAGTCTCTCATACTCACGCATATACTAACCTCTTTATTTCTTTCCTATCCATATCGTGTTCCATTACGCCCATTGCGTTCACGACTTTAAGCTATGTCGGAAAGCTGGGAAATCATTATTATGGGACTGAAATGCAATGCATAATAATTGTGTTCCAGTTTTCCGACGTATTATAAATAATTAATAACAATTTGGATATATGGCTGCAGATTACATATTTGAATAACGAACGATTATGAGAAAGTATTACTCGAATGCTATTATGTGTATCATAATTCTTATTACGAGAAATTTAAATTAAAATTTGTTGAAAACACTGTCGCACTGTGTCTGTAGCAAAAGTGGGAACATAAATGAAATAAGTAACGAAACAAAATACTACCTTCACTAAATTTATGTTCGAAGTAAATATTAATGTAAGAATATAAATTTTGTCTTTTATCATTAAACTAAGTAATTCGACTTTGTGTCTCTACTTCCGGAAATACTTTTTCAGTTATAACTGAAACAACTCTTACCTTGTTTGTAAGAAAACATTTTTTTTTTAAAAGATTGCAATTGGCTTGTTTCAAATTGTTTTTTTTTAAATTTTTGTAGTCGATCGAATGCTGCGTCACATTTTATGACTTTTTGGAAACAGGATTTCCACGCTCGAAAGCTTGTAGGTATTTTTCTTTTCTTTCCACAAAGCACTATCATATTAAAATTCCTGGTTTTTCATATTTTGTAAGCTATTAAAAGCATAACCAAGTACTTACGTATTTGTTATATTGACTGCTCATTTCAAGTATTCTCGTCGACAGAAGCTCGACCCAGATGATCCATTTCATTTAGTGAACGAAGTGAATGCGTTTAGTGACCGCGTGGGGGAGAGAGAAGAGAGGAGCACAATTAAAATAATTCTACGCTGTTAAAAACGAGAAGCGCAGCTAGAAATTTTAAATTATATTGTTTTGTGTGATATCTATATTTTCACGTTATCTTAATTATCATAAATACGCCTTAAAGCTTGGAAGATTCAAATTCGAATTTTAAATTGCATGAGAAGCCTTTGCTTGCCTGATATTGAGGATATTACTTTGTTTAAAGAAGATAATAAGTATTGTACATATATATACACATGAGCCCCACATAAGACGAAATAACAAAACCAACCCAAATTTAGTTTCAAACAAGGCTAGGATCGAAATAAATAGCATGAAAATGAGAACAGAGCATAATATATCTTGAATACTTGAAAAAACTGAACGAAATATTACAACATGGGATCGAAATATACAGTCACAGTTAAAGCCAATTATTGCTAAATTACAATTAAGGGAAGTTAAAATTTACAGTTACGAGCTTAAAATATTTTGTAAATTTTATTTGGATGGAGAAAAGTTAAAGAGGTTTTATGTGCAAGAAACCGCATTATATGTCGGTTAAACACTTATTTACAGTAAACGCGTATGGTAGCAAAGTAAATACGTAACGTTAATTTATATATAATGTAAACAATAAGTTAAACATTTTGATTTTTGTGTTTCAATTGCTAATCTTTTAATACTTGAAATAAACCATTCCGCAAACAATATTCCACGACGAGTAGATCAACCAAAAAAAAAAACTTTCCCTCTAAAAATAACAGGTGCATATATTTTGATAACGTGAAAAGATTATGGAAATGATCGAGCCTAAAAAAATATTAACAATTTTCTACGCCGCACCGTCGTGAAAACCTAACGTAAATGTAAAAACAAAGAGCAAGGCAAACTTTTTCGCCAACAAAAGTAAATTAAAACGAAGATAGTCTTATATGAATGCTCCTCGAAGGCATATTAAAGAAGGCGTATTATGGTAGTTGTTCATTTTTTCTAGTAAATTTTCTTTACTTTTGAGTAAAGTTAACGTTTAAGATAAATTATTTAAAGATAAGGATTTAAACATTTTTGCTACAAATATACGTCATTGAAATGATGATGAAATATATTAAAATTTATGCCAAATCAGATTAAACCATTTAATATTTTGTACGATTTTAATTCTTGAGATGATTAGCTTTTCTAGGTCTAGTTCAAGTTTTTATGCTGCATACGGTATACTTTATTATTTCCATATGAAATATTTCGCATTTTTTAATAACTTTTGTTTCAAAAAATACATCAAAATGGTTAGTATTTGTTCTACGCGCCAAGTTAAAATCAAATGCAATTAACTTTTGGTTTTTTTGATTGGCTTATGAAGAGTAAACATAAACAATACATTTATCTTATAAACTAATAAAGTGAATAAAAAATATATCGTAAATAAATATCAGTATTATAAATTTAATGAAGAGTATTACTGTAATGTAAATAAAAGAAACCATTTTGGTGATTTGGTTGATTAGATAAAGAATTATTGAACGGTTGTGGGAAAATATGACCATAAATATACGATTTAGCTTTTTTATGCTAATTTCATAAACTTGGTTATTAAAATAACTAAAATTTTTAATTCATAGAAATTTCCTATATGAGTCTTTTAAATATCTCCTGCAAGAATAATTTGGAAATAAATTCTGTAGTTTTTCTTGTAGACTTTACTATGGTAGTCATTGATACAGGTATGTATGTTATAATAATTTGAATTATAATTTTTTATGTTTATAGAAATCTATGTCTTGAATTGAATGAACGTAAAAAAACTTGAAAGAAAAGAGTTGAAATTCCTAGGAGAAAATGATTAATTTCACCATTTAAACAGTGAACATAGTTTACTTTTGTTTAAAAAGTTTCAACTTGCTTTCTCTGGGAAATTTCAAATAACTTTTTTTTCAAACATTTTAAAAATATGTAATGAAACAAAGTATATAATGAAGGAAAGTGCAGAAACAATAAATACTTTTTGGTTGTACAAGAATGGGCATTGCAAATAAAGTTTCAGTCACATCTGTAATATAAAATTGGTCAATAGTAACGATTTGATAGACTTCATTTTTCATACTTACTATTCTTGAAGATTGAGTCGTTGACTACGTACGGAATATAATATTTACTCACTTGGTACCCATAGTTATAAAATGACGACTGTGATTTTATTATTAAAATTTTGATCTTGGGCTCTTTAAAATTGTTCCTCACGAATTTATCTAGAAATCGAGTTCATTTGGCAACTATTTATATAATTTCTTTATGAGCTGAAGAAATTTAGAATGTAAATAAATGAGTTCCAAAAAAAACATAAATTAAAATGTAAAAAACTAGAAACTTTTAAGACAAACGATTTTTTCATCTCGCGTCAAAAATTAAAATTATCTATTTGAGGCTAGGCTAACGCAACATTACGCAGGTATCATTTTAATATAAAGAACAGCATTATATTCATTGACTAAATAATTTTCCTACGTCCCGACACATGGAGCACTGTCACGTTAAGAGTTATAAAGTCGATTAATTTTACGTTATTCGTGTGAACCGGCGAATGATCCAGTTGACTTTGTTCCGTGGTCACTTTTTATGCCTACAACAGCTCACTTACATGGACTTCGCGAATATTCATCCGTAATATTAAGGCGACATGCATTATAGTGTATCCGTTAATTATGTTATTAAATTAGGGAAAGTCTATACCTATTTTTTGTAACTAAATTAATGGCATAAATCGTATTTTGACGTGATTTATAAATGCTATTCGATGGGCCAAATTTTGCATTTTTATCTATAAAAGGGAAGGATATTGGTAAGCATAAATTAATGTTATATTTTTATGCTCGAACCGCATAAAAAGATAACATTAACTATTTATCTTTTTATACGGTTCGAACTAACCTACCGAATATAAATTACATAAGTTCAGATTAATGATAGGCGATTAATGATAGGAGATTAATGATATTCTTAATTGCAATGGACAAAACAATATGTAGATTTTCTTTTTAAATAAGGAAGCAATGTCGAAATATATACCATATTTCGACAAGAGACATATCGTTATTATCACTGACCTCGAATGGTTCGTCCAGTATTCAAACAAAAACTAAGAATATGCCATAATAATGAACCTGATTATTTTTACTGGTATAAGTCAATAGAATTTTAGGAGTATTGAGTATTTTCAAGTTGTCTTACAATTCAAACCAACTTTATTAAAGAGTGCTGAATGAAGAAAATTTTTAACACGCTTAAAATAATTGTAGATGAAATCATATTTAATTATCTATTGTAAGAAATAGTGCAATGGAAATAAAATTTCTTCACCTCTATGTTAATTAAATTTAGAAACTTTTAGATTTATATTTTCAAAATGAAAAAAAAAATTATAAGTTTTTCAAGAAAAAATTCCATGAGATTGTTGAATGAAAATATATGTAATCTAGAACGAAAAACATATATTTGATTAAAATAAAAAAGAAGAAGGAAACAGTTACTTTACCAGAATTGATAATGAAAAGGCGCATATTTTCGAATATTAAAAAAAACCTATGAAGGACGATATATATATATATATATATATACATATATATATATACATATATATATATATATATATATATATATATATATACATGTGTGTATGTATATATGTATATATAGTCACATATGCATGAATATTTTAAAACTCCTTATCCGAATACCCAGATAGGTATAAATAATTTCATTATTTAAATATTAGTGTATGTCCGTAATTAGTTACTTATTATTACGACTAACAAATTCGTTAACATCGTTGTTAATTGAAATTCTAAGGTTAATACTACCTTTGTTAATTGTCGTTCAATGATAATCGCAGAGTAGATTAGAGTTTTTCTATCATATTCTTTTTATACAGTCTTGACAATTATACAATCTGAGCGTTTTTTTCGACATCACTGACGTTAATTTTGAAATATACGGCATCACTATAAAGAAATTCCACGAAAAAGAAAACTATAAAATATAATTTTGTGAAATATAACATGTTTATAAAATATAACATTTTTTACAACGAAACCTAGGTCGTGGTAAAGAACTCAAAGAAAGTAGAAGTAATCACGTAGTTTCATTTAATTGTGAATAAATTAATAATAAAATTTAATTGCAGTTTTAATTGTAACTCGGCTCCGAATATTGGAAAAAACTTAAAGTGTCATTCCATTATAACTACGGAAATTACTAACTTTACTTCTTATTATATGACTTACGATAAACTTAAAAAAAGTTTCATAGATACATTTACGAAATAAACCTTAACTCAATATTAATATGGTAATATAAATTCGAATATTATATAACATTAGAAATACAATCGTAAAACAAATACAAAGAAGATAAAATCTGAAAGGGAAATACGCAATAGGAATCAATTTGAAATTAAATACTCGTTTTTGAATGAAATTTATCTGCGTACTGAATAATATTTTTATTTAAAATAACTAATAGCTGTGGACACTTTATTAACCCAGTATGGAAAAAAATTATGCATTCAGCTACCGAATAGATTTTATGATCAATCTGATAAATTGGATACTATGCACTAAAGAACCATTCATCACTTTTTAGGAGAATAAGGACATTCAAATAAAACAGTGGAATTTGAAATAATATTTATTAGCAAACAAGAAGCACTCAGGATGAAGGCTCACATCCCACTTTAGACACATAAATTTAGATTCTACATTGATTCGCGCAACAGTGTTCTCTGTTTATGAGAAAATCCAGTGTTCTTTGCCGTCATACCGTGTAGTGAGCTATGGAGCCATCTGTGCTGTGGAGTTCAAAGCTGACATTGGACCACATAATTACTAAATTCTCATAAGGATTGTGTTTCTTTATTCCATTAAATTTTTCTAGTATGTAACGAAATATTTACCACACACTTTTAATAAGTAGGCAAAAATTGGATACCATACTTTCTAATGAGGTTCGCAATACTGCACTTGTGCAAATAGTAATTTGAGGTAAATGAGGGCTGGGGGACTAAAACTTTGGCCTTTTATTAATGATGCTTCTCTCAGGTTAGCAAGGTTAGGTTTTCAGTAGCAGCAGTTTCCAAAGTCGGTTGTCACTGTAACCACATTATTATCATTCCAGCGATACACAAACGCCTCTTCGGATATTATGTAATCATCATAGCCTCACTCTTGTCGTTTATATAAATAAACATCTTTTAGCGGACAATTTTCCGTTCAATTGGCCTATAACGAGCCAGTTGCGTAATAGCCAATTTCCTTGAGATATTTCATCAAACTCAAAGATGTAAACAAATTATCAAAATACATTTTTACTTTACTTTATTTCCCCAAGTTATTGAGAATAAGAACAACATCCCCTTCCTGTCCAATTTTTTTTTCATCGGAAGTTTTGTACTAAGTAAAAGCCACAATACAACCAGCGCTGGAACAAAATTTCTCAATTTTTGTAACTGAGCATTTTTGATTTCCTTCTGAAATATAGTTTAGAGTAATATTTTCCATTGCATAGGATCATAATTTCATCGGCATTGTAATAATCTACTTTATAATAGCTATGGGACGATTTGCTTCTTCAATCTAGTAGGGGATATAATGATTACAGCCTATTTGAAGAAGATCCAGTTAACTATTGTCACTCAGATATGTACACATATTGCAGAATTGATTCAAAACAATTGCACGTAATACGGTCTAAAAGTATTTTTATCCTAGAAAAAAATAGTCTTATGTTTAGTAAATTAACATAAAAATACGGCCCCAAAAACAAAATCTTCAGTAACTATCAAAGTCTTATTTTTCTACCCAGAATAAATATTTGTTTTATCTATAATTTTTTTACCAACATCTTTGTAGAAAAAAAGCTCAAAAAACTATAAAGGATCTTTACAATTCTGATTTTCTTCTGATGCTGGTTGTGGACGGTATTCTCAGCATGAAACATTTGGTACATTATTTTTCTACAACTTAGTCCTTTTTCTTTTTGACCTCAGCGCTTTTGTAGATAGAACGTTAATTGCTATTAGATAAAAACCTAATTCATTATCTTCATCGTCGCTATTCTGTATTGATGAGGGCTCTTGCATTATTTGAATACCGAAAACCAGAAGACTTTGAAGGCACATCAACATCATTGCTTCTTATAATATATTCATAAACGTCGTATTTCGTACTTACAGCAATTTCCGACCTAAGTGGCTTAGTTTTACATCATGCTCTTTGCCAGATTTATCACTGTTATTATCCGTAGCTGGATCACCACGTTTAATGGGAGCCTCAATGTAAATAAGGTTATATGCGTTCCCGTAATCCTCTTCATATTCTAATATTTCCAAAGTTTTATGCACCGCTAAGTTGTAAAAAGGAAAAAAGCACCACACTTCAGGACCCTATGTGCATAACATCCGATATTATGGACAGCACCAAATTCACACACTTTGTAATCAATGTATTAATTGTGGGATAAAATAAAGCGTTCATCTATTTAATCACGCACTTTGATAATAAGAAAAATATATTTTGAATATGTTTGGCGTTAATTTTGTAGAAATTCATTATTTACAATTAAATGAAACTAGGTGACGTAGTATTATTTCTACTTTCTTTAATTTCTTTACCACGACCTAGGTTTTGTTGTATTACAACATCTTCAGGTGGGATATTAGCAAAGATCTTGGCTAAGATCTTTTTTATTATTTAATAACACCTGAAGATGTAATACAACGAAACTTAGGTCGTGGCAAAGAAATTAAAGAAAGTAGCAATAATACTACATCACGAAGTTTCATTCAATTGTAAAAAATATATTTGCCAAATGTTTATTATAAATATAAAGAAAAAATAAAGCAATGATGCTTAACTTTTTCAGAAAACAGACCAAACCTTACACGCCATTTTTGAAAATGATGGATATGCGAGTTATATCATTCATTCCACCAATATTGGGTTTTTAATGTAAAAAATATTGAACTTCTGACTTAAAATAAAAAACCTTGATATGTTATTATTTCCACTTTATGTAATTTATTAGTTCCGACTGAGGCAATTTGTAAATATTTACAAATTTTCAACGTTTACAAATTGCCCACCTGAAGATGTAGTTATACAATGAAACCTAGGTTGGGGTCAATCATTTAAATAATGAAGAAATAATACTTCATCACGTAGTTTCATTTAGTTGTTAGTAAAAATTAAGCGATAATGAATTTCCAAAAATTTAATGCCAACTATATTCAATATCTAAAATAAAAAGCTATCAAAACAAATATTTGGTGTAATAACAAATTAAAATTTATTGATATCCGATTAAACGAATGTTATCCTCTAATTGTTTAATAACGGTTATTAGTTGAGAACGCCTACATTGACCGATTTTATCTCCCTATATAAGGATTAATATACAACGCAAGCCCTGTATCGGATTAACCCTTTCATTTGCATAGATATTACCAATCTGAACATCATTAAATCCATAAATTTTTCAAAGCGCTCCTCAGTTTGGGGCGCATTTTAACCCTTTCTTTTTATCTTCATTCATCTCTCATTTTATTACGTTCATGGCGTTCATGATTTTTAAATTAGGCCAGAAGCCGTACACCATTAATATGCGTATGAAAAAAGAGAGTATTTAAAATGTAGAATTCCATAATATACACAAGCAGATTACGTCTTTGAAATGATCTGATTAGAAGACACCATTACTCAAATGCCATTATATAATTTGTTATTATATGGATTTCGTTTTCTTATTAGCTGGTTTAATTGTAATCCGTAGAAAACAATATACTACTGAATCTGGAAAAAGTATAAAGTAAGGAACGACACAAGATACCAACTTCTCTAAATTTATATTTAAAATATATATCAAATACCTTTAGGAAGTTGTTCGTTAAATAACGATAACTAATCGAGAGTTTAGTCAAAACCAGCAAGATGGAGTAAAGATGCACTGTGTTTTCATGAGAAATTCATTAAGCAATATTTTAAATGTGCATGAAAAATTAAAATACCTCAATGCTAAATGAAAAATATGAAGCGGAAAGTTAAAAATTGACAGGGATATTTCGTAAAGTATAGTAGTACAAGGAATAGCATTTTGTATGGCTTTCATGAGTAATAAATATAATTGAAAACTTTTATATCGATTACGAAAGCAACGAACTATGATAAAAAAAGTAAACATAAAATCGTAACTTAAATATAAAACAAAAAATGTGAGTTAGCTCTCTTATGCTGTACGTAATTTTTTATTATTTCATAACACTTGAAATATTGAAACGAACCTTTCCGCGTATAATATTCCACGAGAAACAGTTAAAAAAATCAACTTTTTCTCCAAAAATAATAAGTAACTACATAAATTTGATTACACAGGAGGCTTATGTTAATGATTTGACCTGGAAAAATATTAATAACTTCTTATGTCACAAGGCCGTGGAAACTTAATATAAATGCAAAAAACAGAGAGGAAAGAACTTTTCCAACAAAAAAGTAAATTTCAACAAAGATTGTCTTGTGTGCACACTCTTTTAAGGCGGATGAAAAATTTGTTTAGGTCTCCGTGATTACTTAACATATATTTTTTCGGGGTTTTTCTTGTGTGCATCCTTGAAAATTATAGTACTTTTTTACTTTTCAACCAAATTTGTATTTAATGATTAATTAAACCTTTTTCACGACATTACTTCAAATTTATTTTAGGGTACATTTTCGGTTATTCATTATTCCGTACTCCTTTAATTTGTGAGGTAATTGTCATATTCCGGCGAGAGTACAAGGTCCCTTGCTATATATAATAATGAGAATTTAGTTTGCCTTTCCTAGCCCAATATTTTTCATTCCATTAGTTTTAGTTCGGGTTTACGAAAATGTATTTTTCCAACCATTAGTTTTAGTTCGGCTTTACTCGACTCTACTGTAAATTTTTAAGATTGTAGCATCTTATATATAGAATTGCGACTCAGCATAAAGCTAATTCGGAAAAAAAGGAGAACTAAATTATTTGAAAAGGGCAGTTACTTTGACCATATTCGCAGCTTAGAGTACTCCCGCCGTTCACTTTCTTTTGGAAATTTTGCATTTACTTAGTTTTGGAAAATTTATAAATAATATTTTTTTAAAAATTTAATTGAAATTGAAAGAGTACACTAAAAGGAAATTCAGAAAGAAAAATAAATATTTTGATCCGACAAGAATGAGCGTATAATGAAATATTTAGGTCGTGTGGTCAGTGGTAAAAATGCGAATATAAATTTTTCGTATGTACCTCCACTGCATATTTGAATTTGATAGATATTTCATAACTCATCTTGGAGACTGTTGTCAGTTGGCACCAATGATTTTGAAATCACGGTTATGCTATTATTAATATTACATATATTGTAATATTTTAAATTACGTACATCAAATTATCTAGTAATAAAGTTTAACAAAAACATATCGGATATGGTATAAATTTTTTTCTAAGTTAAAAAAATTAACAATGTAAATATATTATTTCCGAAATCTACACAAATTAATATGAACTAAAATTATTAGGAAAAATAATTATTTTTCGTCTTGTATTCAAAATTGTAATCGCCACTAAATGCATCCATGTCGTCTTCAGAAGCAAGTGAAAAAAGACTCATAATATATTCTTCCATTAAATAATTTTCCTAGATCCCGGTTATATCGGGTATTTTCGAGTTAGGCGTTAATAAGCCGAATGATTTTCAGTTATCCCGTTAAACCGAAGGAGAGTCCGGCTGGCTTTGTTCCCCGGTTACTTTTATTTCGCCTTCACATACCGCATCACGAATGATAGCATTACTTACAAGGCTCCCGCGAATGTTCAATCGAAATATAAGGCCAGTATGCATTATGGCATTACCTTGAATCGCACTATTAAACGGAAATAAAATAAGTACTTTCGTTCGCTTTAAACCCGACTCGCTTTGTTCCCCGGTTATTTCTTATTTCGCTTTCGGCATGCAACATGATAGCATAACTTATATGGGCCCCGCGAATGTTGAATCAAAATATAAGGCCAGTATGCATTATGACGTTCACTTTAATCACACAAATAAACGGGGATTAAACATGTACTTTCATTTGCTTTAGAGCGGGCTGGTTTTTTTCCACGGTTACTTTTTATTTCGCTTTTGGCATGCCGCACCATGCATGATAGCATTACTTACATGAGCCCCGCGAATGTCCAATAAAAGTATAATGCCAACATACATGTGCTTCCTGTATGGCTTTAACTTTAATCGCACTATTAAACGGGTGTGCCAGCATGCATGGCTTTAAGTCTATTCGCACCATTAAACGGGCATAAAAATGTATTTTCGTTCACTTTAGACATTTTAACTGTTACTTTGCCTACCTTTCCTATCTTGAATTCAATAGCATAAATCTCATTTCTGCTTTATTTAGGAACGCGAATCAATGTGTTGCATTTATCATTTTTATACTAAGGAAAGAAGGAAGGAAGAACATTATTGCTAATAGGGTTATGTCGATATTATCTATTAGTACTGTTCACAGACTGGCCAAATATAAATTGTGTAATGTGAAATTGACTCTTTAATTACTTTTCGTGTAACGATAACGAAATATACATCAATTACCGAGTGAGTGGTTAGAAGTAAAGTTACTAAGCGAATTCTCTAAATTTTAAGTAAATCTGAAAAATTACCGATTTTTTTCATCAAGTGCATAGCTAGTGACAGATGCATGGTTATTATTGCTGAATTTATAAATTTCGTCAAGCAGTCAAACAAAATTTGAGAATTAACGTCTGGATGTAATGGAATCGACGTTTTGGGCATGACTATTTTCTGGTGACTTTCTTTTCCTCTCATCCTAATAAGATTGATACCCTATTCCAGAGTTATCTTGTCCCTATACTCTTGTCCATTTTTGCTGATTGCATCTGTTTATAGTAGCAAACAGCAGAAATTCAGGAGTATTTAATACACTATGTTGAAGTGATATTACAATTCTAACGAACTGTATTAAGGATATACCAATTAAAGAAGAATTAATAACCTTAAAATGTTTGCAAACAAAATTAATTGTAGCTCTTTCGTTTAAAAAATTGTGTAATGGAAATTAAATATGCTTTTGAAAACTGCATTTTTTCGTAGTTTTATACATATATTTTGGGCTTGTTTTGTTAATTTCCTAAGTATACCACACAAATTGTGAAAAAGCGAAGGAAAAATTATATTTGGAAAATTAGTGTAAAAATTATGTATATATATATATATATATATATATATATATATATATATATATATATATATATATGTATATGTATATATATATGTATATGTATATATATATATATATATATATATATGTATATATATATTTAAGTGAGATGCACTAAAATATGTGCGACTATTATGTCATATTATTGTACCAAATTCTAACTTTTTACGTCAAGCAGCCTCTTCCTAAAACGACTGTAAAAGACCGACAGGTGGACACATGATTGACCTTATGTGGGTTTTGTTTTTTCTTTGGAGGTACGTGATCTTAAAAACTAAATTAATTATTACATGTTTTTATTTAACCAAAACATATAAAAGAAGAAATGGAAAGCTGAGTATACGAAAGAAATAAAATATTGACCAATAAGATACATATTATCACAATTCCCATTTGGGTATCCAGTGGCATAAGCACTCCAATACCTATCAATTAATAGGCTGTTTTTTAATTACCCCTACTGAAAGATGCATAGGAATATTATATTTAGCAAAATGTCCACTTTTCAATTAAGTTCACGTAACTGAAAATATGTTATTTCTTAGTAACGTTCACGTGTTAATAATTATTAATTAACAAGAGTGATATGCTTAATTAAATATTAAAATTACTTTTAGCAGTTTATAATATTTCATATTAAGGATAACAATAAACCGTGTCGTATCTAACTGGTGACGATATACTAATTTATCTCGTGGGATTTGTTTTTGTAGAAAACACGTGTGGGGGCGTTGGAAAGTTGGCACCGTTATTGTTAATTAAAATTGTTAGAAAAGTATTACTCTTTTAATTGTTATAGTAAAGTATAACTATTTAGTTGTACCTTTTAAAATTTACTTTTTTTTATTGAATGTTAAAACATACTAAACACTGAACACAAATACAAATCATAAACTCAACTAACACTTATCCGCAATATCAGTAGAGGAAAATTTGAAATACGCCATTCTGATGTTAAAATAAGCGTAATGACATAAAAAATTAAAAATGGAAATATTTATTTTTAATAACATATTTATAGTAGTATTAAATAAATAACAAAAATAGTAAGATGTTTCCACTGTTATACGATTTCAAGCTCATAGAAATAGTCGATACATTATTCACTTTTTGCATCATAAAAAATACAAAAGTTAAAATGTCACCATCGATTCTTAAGCTATAAACATTTTTAAATTTATTTCTTATTACATATAATATAAGTACATATATATATATATATATATATATATGTGTGTATATATATATTATATATATATATATATATATATATATATATATATATATATATATATATATATATATATATATACATTTATATTGTATGTAATAAGTTTTATTATTTATTCTTATTGATTCAGGATTAAATTGGAGTTTATATCTTCTTTCTTTTCGAAAATTCCGAAATTTTTGGATCTAATCGTTATTCTCAAAATTTATTATTTATTATTATTGAATTCAAAAAATGTAATAGTTTGAAAATCAGTTGGAAAAATATTGATGAAATCCAACATTGTACTCTAATGTTAATAAAATAACAGGAGTAGAAACATTCACTCAAAAGCTTATTCATCAACCATGTGAAACACAATTTTATAAATAATGAATGATTAACTTAATGAAGGAGACCGCAGCATTTAACTTATAATAAATTTAGGTTTGCAACATATTGAGTTTGTGAATCATTACGGTATTAAACATTAATACATACCCTACACCTCTAGAAGCCAGCACACACATTCGTAAAATCCCCAAGCATTAATCAATTAGGGCACATGCCCGTATTGTTGGAGCTATGGTATTAATTGCTGGCTAATTTGGCAGGTTTTACATGTGCTTAATAATATTTATTATTGGAATGTATCTCTATTAACGGGATGAGATTATTATCTCTATATCTCTATAAATTCTAAGAATTAATATACGATCAAGGAATTACACTTGATAGACCCATTTGTATAAACATTATGGAACCGAGACTCGCGAAATTCTTAAAATTTTTAAAAGCGTCGCCGATGTGTATTATATCCCTTAGCATTCATTTTTATCGACCTCGAATTCCATCGTGTCGATTATGTTCATGATTTCAAATTAAGTCAGAAACCAGGACACCACTATTATACCGCTGAAAAGAAAGAACAATTTAGAAATAAGTTTGCACTTTATATATTTGAAAAAAGATTTGATCATGAGAAAGGATTACTCAAGTGCTATTATATTCATCATCATCATTATTGTTGTGAGAAGGTTAAATTATGGATTGCTGAAAAACACTTCGTCATTGTATCAATAGAAAATGTGAAAATTTAAATGGAATAAATAACGAAACAAAATGCTAGCTTCACCACATAACAATTTAGTATTTGATAATAAAACTAAGTAGTTATATTTTATGCCTTCATTTCCATAAATTTAAACTGGAGCAATGGTTACCGTGTACGAGTCAAAAAAAGAGTTTGCCATTTGTCCGATTTCATACAATTAGTGTTTCTTTCATAACTCAAAAGCGGAAGTAATTTTGAAACTCCAGATCTTATTAACTTTTTTAATTTTACTGAACACTACTAAATAAAATAAATGTGTAATCCATCATAAGCTGTCTTCAAATTTCATGGGCTTTTGGATGGGGGTTTTCAAAGCTCGGAAACTTATTGATAAATTTCGTACCGCTGATAATTATTACAAAAAAAATCATTAGTCTGAAGCAGCACAATTAAAATGGTTCTGTGTGGATGAAATCAAAGAGAGCAACTAATAAATTAAAACTTATATAATTTTCTCTAATATCTATATCTTCAAGTTCTCTTAATTAATATAAATATAACTTCGACGTTTAAAAATTTGACTTCAAATTTTAAATTTTATCAAGAGATTTTAGTTCAAAATAATTTTCATTTCCATGTATATAATATATTCCATTATTTCAATTCATTTAAAAGTACAGTATTCAACGGGCCAAATATTAAAGAATCATATGCTGTGTATTGCACATAGAGTGTAATTCGGTTATCGGTCATGTATGTTATCACAACAGAATTAGTTTGATATTAGAAATAATTGGAAGATCTGAATGAATTATTGCAATATAAGAACGAAAAGATGGTTAAAACGGTCCATAGCCCATTATGGTTAAGAGAAAAGAAGTCGAAAATTACAAGTGGAAAATTTCTTATGGAGTATACTTGCAAAATAATACTTGCAAAATACTATTGGAGATGCAAAATAATATTTTCGAAAGAGGTTTTATGAGCAAAAAACTACATGCGAAGAATTTTATATCAGCAAAGAAAGTATTATATGTATTTCACATATGAAATTAAAATAGATATATAACTTGAATTTATGTATAAATTAAAAAATAAGTGAAGCTTTCTCATAGTTGTGTTTTAATTTCTAATCTTTTAACACGTAATTATTATATACTACAATTACCCATTCTACAAATAATAATCTATGAAGAAAAGGTCAGCAAAAAAAACAAGTTTGCCTTGAAAAATAACGGGTACGAACATTTTGATAAGAGAAAAGGATTTTAATGATCTGACCTGAAAAAATATTATTAATTTCCTAGGGTACACAGCCGTAGAAACCTTATGTAAATGCAAAACCAAGAGGAAAAAGAGTTTTTCAAAATTAAAAGTAAATTACAACAAAGCTAGCCTTACGCGGATGCTCATTGAAGGCAGATGAAAAATTATTTCTGTCTCATTATTATTGAACATAAATTTTTTAGGATTTTTCTCTCAGGTATGCTCGAGTATCATGGCACCTGTTTGCTTTATGACTAAAGTTGTATTTAAGAAAAACCATTCAACGATATCCTAGTTCTCATTGTTAGAAATTTATATCGTTTAATTCACTATGAAATATACTAATGTATTCAATAAATTATCAGAATAATATTTAGAATATTCAGTACCAGTTTCATCCTTCAGATAATTGTCTTATCCAGGTGAGAGTTCAAATTCTTACGCTAATGAAAGTTTAGGTTGCTTTTTCCAACTGAAATTTTTTGCTACTTTTACGTAACTTTTTTGTCAAGAATATTATATCAAAATCGAAAGTATTTAATTTACGCGGCAGTTTCAAATCAGGTTTAACTAATTTGAAATAATTGGTTTATAAACATAGAGCTAAATACGTAAATAAATCTTAATGCGTAAAAAGATGATAAGTATCATAGGTGCAAAAAATGACATTTCTGTGATTTTTTCCGAGCTATTTACTAAGTACCGAAAATGATATTTACTCACTTGGCACCCATAGTTTTGAAATAACAACTATGCTAGTATTTTTCAAATTTATCTTATGCTTTTTAAAAATTTTCATCAGTAATTTATCTAGCAATCGAGTTTATTTAGCACTTTATAACTATTAATTTCTGGTTAAGAAGATGAATTAAAAACTGTTAGGACAAATGCTTTTTTCACCTGGCGTCCAAATATAAAATCATCTACTTAAGGCATATTTCATTCCAGCCAATTCAAAAGCTAACGCAACACTTTGTGTTGGCATCTTTTTGATAAAAGGATCCACACAATATTCTTCGGCTAAATTATTTTCCCACGATCCAACCATATGGGGTGATGTCAGGTTAAGAGTTATTAGGACAATTCATTTTACGGCATCCTTCTGAACCTGCGGAGGGTCCAGCTGGCTTTATACCGCGGACACTTTTCATTTCATTCTCGGCATGCCGCAGCACGGATAACAGCATTACTTATGTGGACCCTATGATTGTTCGTCCCTACTATAAAGTTTGCATGCCAAAGAACGTAAAAGTCATATAACGTAAAAGTTAATTGCATTAAGCAATGGTAAAGCATGCGTCACCTTTCATCTTATACACTTTCATTTATAACTCATCTACCTTTAATATCTTGGACTCATCAGCATAATTCTTATTTTCACTTGATTTACTAACGCGATTCGAGGGACTAAATATTTTAGTTGTGGCTTAGTAAAGGATATTGTTGATGGTTGAGTTAAATTGATATTACCTCTTTGGGCAGTATACAAATTGGCCGAATATTAAGGGTATGAGGTCAAAGTGAAAGGAAGTGAATTACAATAAAAAAAATGCAATATTTTTAATAGGAAAGCAAAGGGTGTGTCGTCCTGCAAGCGATATTTCTGATCTCGATTGGTTTGTCCAATATTCAAAGGAAAATTAAGAATTTACTTTTATAATGAAAGTGATTACTTTTAGCTGTTGCATTCAGTAGAAATGCAGAAGTATTGAATGTACTATTTTTAAGTTGTCTTACAATTATAAAGAACTCTGTTTAAGAGTGTAGAACGAAGAATATTTTTAATAATATTAAGATTGTTGCAAATGAAATCAATTTTAATTATGGATTGTAGGACAAAGTGCAACGGGAATGAAATTTTTTAATTACATATCAATGAAATTTTAAAAAATTTTGAATTGATATTTGCAAAATGGAAAAAAAATTCTAGCAAACTTTTTAAAAGGAGATTATGGAAGATTATTGAAATAAAATATACATAATTGAGAATAAAAAATGTGTGTTTTTCTAAATTAAAAAAGAACAAGAATGTAGGTACCTACATCAAGAGTCCATAATAAAAAGGGATATAAATTTGTAAATTAAAAAAAACCTGTAAAAAACGAATAGAAGTTGAACTACCAGTGACCCATAGACGTTAAAATGTTTGTATAAATTTACTCTACATGTTATATATACACTTTCATCTACAAATATTAATGTTTACCAAGCCTGCTATATCTATAAGAGGCGAAAAACTTTATTCACATTTCAAAAAACTTAAAAGGTTGAAGAATCCCTATTGTTTTCCTACGACCTATGCATGAGCTCCTATTTTGCAATACGTCATTGAAGATATACTTAAACTTCTGAAATAAAATATTTTTGAAGCCCTTATTGGATCTTTCAATCGGGTGGTCTATTCTTTACAGGTTAATAAGCATTTATTAATATAAAATAAATACCCATTAAATTTACTTTCATATAAGTTCGTAATATTTCATTTCCACAATGACGTAAAACTATGTCCCATTAAAGTGTCCTTCCGAGGGTTTCAATTTCGCAAGAAACTCGTTGGTTAGAAAATTGTTAACGTTATTATAAATTGGAATTTTTAGGTAAATGCTACTTTTGTTAATTGTCGCTTTATGTTTCACTACAATGGAGGTATATAGATTTCCAACTTACTTTTTTTAGTCTTACCAATAGCATAATGTTTGCGTTTATATGCGACAAAATTCACGTGATTTTTTGATACAACACCAAGGTTTTAATAAACAAAAAAATACACGAAAAAAATAATTGAAAAATTTAAAACTTTAAGACAAATTAATATCATAACATTACATTAACATCAAATACTACCGATAACATTTTAATAAATTTTTCACTTTTATGTAGTTTCGAGTACAGTGGTAAAGTCGAAGTATCATTCCGTTATACACACAGATATTCATAATTTTACGTTTTGTTATATGGCTTACGTTAAACTGAACAAGGTTTGATCGAAACATCAACATTACGAACACAAACATTCAACAAATAATAGGAAAGGAAAATCTGAAGTGGAAAAACAAAATTCAAGCAAATTAAAAATTAATTTTTCTTTCTTATTAAAACAGTTTTACTGAAGTTTACTTTGATTACGCTTGACCTCTTTGTAATACTTTCTTGGGACCTTCAAACTTTGTTAATCGCAATCTCGTTCTCACTTAAACCTTATAAATTGCTCATTGACTTAATTGATTTTTCGTTACATAATTCGCAGCTGAATTTTTCTTGGCCCAATTTGAGGTTATTCATCTTAGCATCGTAAGGTAAAATAATTTCTATAAAAGACAATTCAAATACACGGACGCTATATATTTGCCGATATAAGTTGAATGATACTTTTGCTTTTTGTCATCGATATATTTTTAGTTCAGATGATAAAATTGACAATTTATACTCGTCGATTCGAAGTAAAATGATAGACCATATCTTGTTTTTTAATAAATGCCCCACCTTCAAATGACTTGAATCTATTATATTTTTTCATATGACTGTACTTTATATTGTGGTTCTTATGTGATTATTATTGCCTGCCATTAATTTTCACTTTCAAACAACGAAAGAAGTGAGGGAAATAGTAATCGTTCAAAAATGTTAAATCATGTTTGATGATAATCGTTTAAATTGCGTGATTAGAAAAAAAAATTCGACATTGTAAAAGTGGGAAGTAAGAGTGCTTCCGAAATTTAAATAAATTAATCAAAATCCGCTAACATTCTAAATCAACTTTTTAGGACTATTCAGTCTAAGTCTAATTTTCATTTCTTCAGACACAAAAATTGGCTACATTAAGGTTTTAGATAAAAATCACCAATTTTTTTTTATTATTTTAACCAATTATATTACACAAATACAACGCCGAGACCCTTTTTTCCTTGCATATTATGTTAACTACTTTACAACAAAATGTACATTGCTATTTAAAAAATAAAGTACCTCACAGCTGTGCCCCTGCAATAAAAAAAAAACTAAAGTGAACTATTAATTTCATAGTATTCGAAAATGTGCGAAGCAATTTTTGTACTTCTGAAAATAACAGTTACTTAAGTCTTTCTCTTTTTATTGGCACTTTAATGTAGCATGATACGTTGCCGAATTAATTAATATTTATATCAAACTTTTTGATATAATACTTTTTCCTTATTAATGAAGGCGATATTGTTTTACAAATAAAGGAATAAAAACATCAAACTTCCTAGAGCGAAACCTCGTCTTCTATGTCTGTATCATTCGGAATTTCGCATTTTTAGCCTTGAAATTGAACGACCTTTACAAAGAAACAAATTTAAAAATTCCTGATTGTTTTGAAAATTTGCTGAGCATTTATTTAAATTTCATATTAATAATAAAACACTTACGATATATATATATATATATATATATATATATATATATATATATATATATATATATATAACTTTTAATCTCGCAAGAAAGTGTATGCGTTACACATATTCTTTTTTTATTTTTATTAAGTTTCAAACTATTGAGGATTAAAGAAATATATCGTTATTTTATGGGTAAATAGTATACTATGTACTATTAACCGACGCACAAAAATTAATCTTATTTTATTTTTTAATGATAATAACTCCCTAATAAAATATGTATATTAAACGATAACAAATACGACTTGAACTGCAAAATATTTCAGTTTTATAAAAAACTGAATTCTGTATGATAGTCGAGCTATCTTCCACCAAAGGTGGGGGCGAGGATGAAACTGTTAGTGGTTTATGTAGTGCTACTTTATAGGATGAGAGAGTCAGTTTTTGTACTTTCACACTAAAACTGGTTTTCAAATTACCAATTTTAAATACTATTTTAAGTCACATACCGCAATTATTCCTTTATGCCTGGAACAAATCAATCGTTCTTTATTACACGACAATCATCATAATAACATTATAATTTAAAAAAGTAAAATAAAAAGATTTCGATCATTAGCGAAAGGATATCTCACAACTCGGCATAACTTAATTTATTTTTGTATAAACAAAAAATAGATTGATCGACAAAAAAATCAACTTAAATGTAAAAAGCTTGGGTGCTTGTTATGATAATATAAGCAGAAAGTATCCCACGCTATTTGTTTATATTAAAGACAATTTATTGTCTATTATTTTACACTTTTTTTTGGTTTATTCAAAAACAAATTAGGTTGTGATGTCCTTTCGCGCTTGACAAAAATATTTATATTTTAAGTTTATTTTTTATTTCATGTTACTATAAAAGCGTGTTTTTAATTTTATCAAACACTAATTTAATTTTTAAAAATTTAAATTTATGAAATTATTTATTGTTATCGGTTCATGGTGCGTGTGCAAAATTTCAAATAATTCGGACTTCTGAAAGTTGACTAAATATTAATTGAAAAAATTCCGTGATATACATTCATACAAACAAACTTACATACATGCATAAAAGTGAAGTTAAGAAAAATGTGTAGAAATGGGCTTTAATGTCCATGTCATATTTACAGGTATACTTTATTTTTTTGCGTATAATTAAAAACAGATGAAAACATAAGCAAATATCGATACGATTATGGTTATGATAAAATAAATAAATAATTATTTTATATAAATATAGTAAAAAATTCAAACATTTTGAGGAAAAAGAAAATTTTTACTATAAAAGTTTTCAATATATATTTTGAATTAAATACGCAAATATCTAAGTATAAATAAAATATACTAAAGGTATATTTAACTAAGTCAATAAACATTTCACACAATTTTTAAAATTTTTAATTGGTAAATTTACAAACAATACATGTGTAAAATTAATTGCACCTAAAGTAGTTTACCAATATTAGCAGCAAAATAAGCATGGATTCACATTACCATTGGTTAATAATATTTAATTAACACATACATTGATAGTGCAATATGTAAACATAGTTGAATCATATTCCGTGATTCTTACTAATCAAAATTATAATTAAAAGATATTACATACGTAAAACTTCATCTCTCTTACGTGGTTTCACGACACTTGTTTACTACTCAGGTGTGCACGCGCACAGTACAGACAACACTTGTGTACTGTTTAGAGGTCCGGGACTCGTGCAGAGATCTTACGTTGGGCGCGGTGGGGCGCAGAATAGATGAGTGGGAGATTGTGAAATTGATACAACTGAACAAAAAAGAGGTGACTTAATAAAAATAAATGTCATCTATATCAATTTTTGCCTATATTCTCCCCGAAGTTAAGAGTTTTATATGTAAATATAAATCATATTCAAATTATAGTAGTACGTAATATTACAGTGAAACTTCATTAAATTTGGTTAGAAAAATATTCATAAACATTCATACCTACAACACATGGCCCCAAGTAGAATAATATTAAATGAAAATTTCAAGTACTAGTAGAACTACAATGCTTCCGTATATCTAAAAATTTAAGGATAAAAATTGTTTCTGTTAAACTATGTAATCCATAGCCAACATATTTTTCAAAGACGTAAGTAAATACTTCGCAAAATTGCTCAAAAATTATAGAGCTAGGGTCAAATTCAGTTCGTATCTTTTTTCACGATTTTCGGTACAGTAGTTTTGGAAATGGGAGAAATGTTATGAGCTTTTTCGTATATTTTGGTGCACATCTCTAAATTTAAAAAAAATATATTTGAGTTTTTTATTTAAAAGATACCACAATATATATATATATATATATATATATATATATATATATATATACACATATATATATATATATATATATATATATATATATATATATATATATATACATATATATATATATATATATATATATATATATATATATATATATATATATATATATATAAAGGGATTATTATGGATATAATATCAGTAACATTAAAGTTGATGAGCGTTTACAAAAAAATTGTACGCCAGCACTATTTGTTTTTTTCCTTTCCAGCCAAATTTCTTCAATTTCAATTTTAACTTTTGAGCAGTACCCTTATTAACAATGTACATAAGATTCTTGATATGTTAATTCATACTCGCTATTTCAAATTGAGCTTTAGGTTGAGATAACTGTCGATCATCACTGAGAGCTGTGATGTCGAAGCCCTGCTGATGTCTTCAGCTTGCACTGATCCAAATATGGAAGTGATGACAGTGCAAGGTTCGGGTCACGATGAACTGCGCGCATTACCGATTGCACGGTTGGATATACCAAGTATTTTTTGTTTTAAAATTGTAGCTCGTAGTCTTGCAACAGCAAAAATAACAGTCTTTGGCGTGATTCTGAGATTCTCTCCATAATATAGGTGATTGTAAGTTAAAGGTATTGTTCTGTACCGCTTCAAAACTGGTCAAAAGGGCAGAACAATACAAACCATTTCATGAACTCATGTCGCACAAATTTATGTAAGACCCACTGTTTGTCTTGTTAATCGATTGCTAGGCCGAAATACATGTCATAAACGTTACTTACGAATGAGCCTAAACTGCATACAAATGAAATAAACATTGTCCGGTTAGCTCAAACAATTTCGCGATGGCATAATTTAAGTGAGAGTCATGAATTGCACGGAAGTACTGGTTTTGCAAAAACCATGATGTTGCTATTTATACAAAAATCGATTAATCTACCCTCTTTAACCTTCTTGTAATGATTTTAGTTAATTGCGGTTAAATGTAGTATTTAGAAAATTACCTAAAAAACCACGTTTTTTCCAATAATAAGGGTATGTCACTTAGTTAATTACATTAAATTTAAATATTCATGAGAATTCATTCTTGTCTACTGCAACCATTCAGTGTGTCTTTTGTACAGTAAGTACCAATTAAAATAGAATATAAGTTATTGACTGGGTAGGGGTTGGTACTTTTAACAAAAAAGAACTGTGCTAAATAACTAAACAGTCTGACGTAATGGAACCTTTGTAGATTTTTTCCCGTAATGAGTACTCCAAAATCTTTTAAAATCGGTCATGAAATCTCAAAGGGGAAAGCTATTGTAGACCTGAGATTTATCATCCATATGATACACAATTTTATATATAATGTATTTTTACCTTAATGGAGGAGACCGAGGCATTTAATTTATAATAAGTTTAGGTCTACAGCTTAATAAATTTCTGAATAATTGCGGTATTGAATGTTAATGCACATACTGTACTGTCAATTGTTGAAACCAGAACACAAGTTCGTGAAACCCCAAAGCATTAATCAATTAGGGCATATACCCGTATTGTTGGAACTAAATTTTTAATCGCTCGCTTAGCCCGCAATTTGGCAGGTTTTACACGTGCTTAATAATGCTTATTATTTGAATGTATCTCTGTTAACGGGATGCAAAGTTATCTTTATATTTTCTAAGAATTAGTTTACGTCACAGGAATTATACTACATAGACACTTTCATTTGTAATAGACATTAGCAAACTGAGCGGGGCGAAACCCATAAAATTTTTAAAAGGGTCGCCGACGCGCATTCTAACTCTTTCCATACTTTTCTGTCCACCTCGCATTCTATTATGCCGATTGCGTTCATGGTTTAAAATTCTGTCGAAAACTGGAAGACCACTATAGTAGCATTATAGTGGTCTTCCAGTGAAAAGGGATGAAAAATTTAGAAATAATTTTGCAGTTAACATATTTGAAAAATGATTTTATTATGTGAAAGGATTACTCAAATGTATATGTGTTTATCATCGTTCTTGTTGTGAAAATATTGTTGAAACACTGCGCCATTGTTCTACAGCAAAAATGGGAATTTAAATGGAATTAATAACGAAACAAAATAATACTAGCTTCACCTAATTTATATTTTAAATAAATATAAATGTTATTAATAGCAATTTGGTTTTTGATAAATCAAATTTAGCAATTGTGCTTTATGCCTTTATTTCCGTAAACTGTTTTTAAATCATAACTGGAGTAATGATTACCGTGTACAAGCCAAAAGAACGAAAAAAGAGTTTGTCATTTGTCCGATTAGGTCCAATTAGTGTTACTTTAATTTTTGTACAAATATTTCTTAACATAACTCGAAAGCAGAAGAAATTTTAAAGCCCCATATCTTAATATTTTTTCTCCTTTTACTGAACATTACTAAATAAAATAAATCTGTAATCCACCAAAGCTCCTTTCGAATTTTATGAGCTTTGTATGCCGGTTTTGAAAACTTGGAAACTTATCGATGTCTTTTCTTACCGCTGATAATTATTACATAAAAAAATTATGGGTCGGTCAAATACACCTTCATTACGTATTGATCTTTTGTAACCTATTAAAACCATACATATGTACGTACATATGTACATTGAAACGTATTTAAATAATTGACTGATCAATTCGAGTATTCTCGCCGATATAAACTCGATTCCTACGACCTATTTTGTTTAGCGGACAAGGTAGAGACCATTAGTGGGTGGGTGATGTGACGGGAGGGAGCAGCATAATTAAAATAATTCTGTGTGAATGAAATCAAGGGGCGGAACTAAAACATTACCTCTTACATAATTTCCTCTTATATATCTATTTTCACATGCTTTTAGTTAATATAATAAACACCACTTCGATATTTAAGAATTTCACTTCCAATTTTAAATTATATCAACCACTTTTGATTCAAATAATTTCCATTTCTGTGTATATAATATATTCCTTTATTTAAAGGAATTTAAATGTATTGTGTTCAACCATCCAAATATTAAAGAATAAAATGCGGTGTATTGCACATGGAGTGGAATTTAAATTAAAATTTAGTGTTATTCATGTAGGTTATCAACACAGAATAATTTTGAAATAAAGCAAAGATCTAAATAAATAGCATGAAAATAAGCAGACGGTAATATATTAGAAATAATTAAATGAAATATTGCATTCTAAGAATAAAATCACCGTTAAAAGATTATAGCTGATTATACTTAAGAAGAAAGAAGTTGATCGTTACACGGCTAAAATATCTTATGGAGCATACTTAGATGCAAAAAAATACTTTCAGGTTTTATGAGCAAAGAGCTACATGCGAAGTATTTTATATCGGTAAAGAAGGGAAATACCTATAAAAATAAAATAAGCATATAACTTTATGTATAAATGTATCAATTAAACAATAATTTAAGATTTCTTATAGCTGTGTCTGAATTTCTAATCTTTTAACATTTGAAATACTACATTTAACTATTCTACAAATAATAATCCACGAAAGAAAAATTCAACAAGAAAACAAGTTTTCCTTGAAAAATAATGTGTACAGGCATTTTAGTAATAGAGGAGAGATTTTCTTAACGATATGGTCTGAAAAAATATTAATTATTTCCTAGGCTACACGGCTCTAAAAACCTTATATAAATGTAAAAACCAAGAGGAAAAAGAATTTTATCAACATTAAAAGTAAATTACAACAAAGCTAGCCTTACGCGGATGCTCCTTGAAGGTGAACGAAAAATTGCTTCTACCTCATTACTGTTGAACAAATATTTTTTCAGGATTTTTCTTGTAGGTATGTTTAAGTGTTATAGCAGCTGTTTATTTTTCGACAAAATGTATATTTAATAAGAACCATTTAACGATATCTTAGATATTATTGCTACAAATTTACGTCGCCGAATTCAACATTATATATACCAATATATTGCAATTATCTTAATAAGATTTTACCAGTTTCATCCCTTAGGTAATTGCCTTATCCAGGTGAGAGTTCTTATGCTAATTAAAGTTTGAAGTTCTTATGCTAATGAAAGTTTAGGTTGCCTTTCCCAGCTGAAATTTTTTCTTTTTTTACATAACTTTTGTGTCAAGACTATTATATCAAAATCAGAAGTATTTAATTTACGCTCCGTTTTCAATCAAGCTTAACTAACTTGCAAGGACTTGTTTATGAATATAGACCTAAAAACGTAAATAAATCTTAACAGTACGGGGTCTACAAGATGCCATTTTTGTGATTTATTTAATAAGATAATAAATATATAACAAGAAAATAAAAAATATTTCTATCGATAAAACAAACAAATGTTGTGCAAATTTATTAAATTTTATTAATATCTATTATTAAAAATACAATTAAATTTATTTAATTTCCAAACAAGTAGATATTAATCCATAGTAAATATCCTCTATGAGTCCATTAAAAATCTCTTACATGAAAATAGATTTTGTTTTTAGGTTTTTCTCGCAGACTTTCCTATGGTCATAATTATAGTAGCTGTCGGCAGTGAACCTAACTAAGTATGAAATATTTATTATATTTTAAATTCTAAGGTCTAAAGATTAGACGTACTTTATTTTTTTTTAATTTAATAAAGGGAATGGACCAAAATTTGTCGAACAAAATAGGTACTTTCACAATTTTAACAACTGAGAAATTTACGTAATTTCCTTTTGTTTCAAAAGTTTAACCTTATCCTACTTGGGAACTTTGAAATAACCATATTTACAAGTATTCTTAAAAATATGAACTGAAGAAAAATGCAGAAAAAAAATTTTTTTGTCTACAAAATTGGTCAATAGTGACGATTTGATATACTTAATTTTTCATAATTACTAGTCTTTGCCACTGAGTTGTTTACTAAATACGGAATATAATGTTTATTCACTTGGTACCCATAGTTCTAAAATGACAACTGTGATAGTATTATCAATAACTTTTGTCTTGTGCTCTTTAAAATTTTTCATCACGAATTTAGTTTATATCGCCAGTTTTTAAATAACTCATTAATTTCTCTATGAGCTGAACAAATTTATAACGTAAATAAATTATTTCCGAAAAAAAAATTAATTAAAAAGTGATAAAAATAATACAAATGATTTTTTTCATCTCGTGTCCTAAATAAAAATCGCCTATTTAAGATTAGGCTAACGCTACACTTTGCTCGGAAATCGTTTTAATATAAAGAACCGCAATGTATTCTTTGACTAAATGTTTTTCCTACGTTCCGACACATGGATCATTGTCACGTTAAAACTGACTGGATGTAAATTTCATAACTTCTAATTGAAGATGGGCGAACTCTTAATATATTAGATAAGACAATCTGTAGATTTTCTTTTTTAAGTAAGAAAGCAATGGGTATATATTTCTGCAAGAGATATGTCGTTATTATCACTGTCCTCAAATGGTTCGTCCAGTATTCAAACAAAATCTAAGAATATACCATCATAATGAACCTCAATATTTTTACTAATATAAGTCAATAGAATTTCAGGACTACTGAGTTCACTATTTTTGAGTTGTCTTACAATTCAAATGAACTCTATTAAAGAATGCGAAACGCAAGAAAAGATTTATGAGACCTTTATTTGCCTTTTTCTTTCGCCCCAAAATTGATACACCCACACAAATATATATATATATATATATATATATATATATATATATATATATATATATATATATATTCATGTATGCCTGCATGTTTAAAAATTCCCTATCCGAATACCTAGATAAGAGTAAACAATTTCATTATCAAAATATTAGTGTATATTTTTAATTAGTTATTTATTATTAAGGCTAACAAATTTGTTAACATTGTTATTTAAAATTCTTAGCCAAATACCATTTTGTTAATTGTCGCTCAATGATAACCGCAAAGCAGATTATATTTTTTCCAAGATATAATTTTTATACAGTTTTGATAATTACACAATTTTAGTATTTATATGCGACATCATTCAATTTAATTTTAAAAAGTTCAAAATATTATTCCATTATACCTACGGAAATTACTAACTTCACTTTTTATTATATGTCTTACGTTAAACTTAACAAAAGTTTGATCGGAACGTCTACGTTTATGAAATAAGTTTTAACTAAATGTTAATATGGTAATATAAATTTCGATTATATAATATTAGAAATGCAATCGTGAAACGTACAAAAAGAAGATAATATCTGAAGCGGAAACCGAAATTAAAATCATTTTTTTTTTGCGCTATTTTGAGTTTCGCTGAAATTTACTTTGGTTACGATTGACCTTTTTATTGTATTTTCCTGGAATCTTCAAATCTTTTAAATTGTCCAACGATTTAATTTATTTTTCCTCATATAATTTAGAATTGTATTTCACTTGACCCGATTCGAGGGCATTGAAAATTATTCTGTAAAAATTAATTCCACAAAAGACTATTCATATAAGTCAATATTTTATATTTGCCGATGTGAATAATCTGATGAATTTTCAATAATATTTATTAGTAAACAAGTAAAAGGATAAATTTGAATATATTTTAAATGGAACTCATGACATGGTATTCCATGAAGAATTTTTGCACTAGCGTTCTGTACCTATGGGGAAAATTCAGTGCTCTTTGCCGTCATACCGTGTGATGGGCGAGAGCCTGGCTGGCTTGCGTCTATGCGGTGGAGTTCCTTGCGTTAAAAGTAGACATTGGATCACATAACTACTAAATTCTTATAAGGCAATTTTTCCAACAAATTACTTAATATTCACCACCGATACATCTATAAAGTAGGCAATAATTGGCCATCACACTTTCTAATGGGCATTTTCATGCGTAGGTTCGCATCAGCTTTATTACACTTACTTATCTACACCACACTTGTGCAATTAATAATTTGAGGTAAATGAGAACTGGGCAATTAAACCTTTTGCCTCCTTTCTACATTTTGGCCTGAAATTAGGTCAGGTTTTCAGTAGTAGCAGTTTTCAAGGTTAGGTTTTCAAAGTCGATTGCCACTTTAACCATATTTTTATCATTCCAGCAACACAAACAATTTTTCGGATATTATATAATCTTAGTAGCCTCACTCCTCTTGTTTTTATAAATTAACGTCTTTTCGCGGACAATTTTTTGTTCAGTTGGCCTATAACGTGCCGGTTGCATAAAAGCCAATCTTCTTGAGATATTTCATCAAAGACGTAAAGAAATTATAAAAATATATTTTTACTTCACTTTTAGTGGGTCATTTATCAAAGTTATTGAGAACGAGAAGAACATCCTCTTCCTGTCCAAATTTTTATTCTTCGGAATTGTTGCCTGCGTACAAACTAAAGGCCATTATATAACAAACGCTGGAACAAATTTCCCAATGTTTGTAACTGAAAATTTTTGATTTCCTTTTTAAAAATAATTTATCGTGTTTATTTTCATTGTATGGGATGATACTTTTATCGACATTGTAATTTCTGTCTATTTTATAATGTTTTTGGAAAGATTTGCTTAAACAATCTCGCAGGGGATGTAATGTATACAGCCTATTCGAAGAAGATCCAGTTAACTATTGTCATTCAGATGTACGTATTGCAGAATTGATTCAAAACAATTGCACATAATATGGTCCAAAAGTATTTTTATCCTCAAAAAAATACGTCTTATATTTAGTAAATTAACATAACAATACGGCTCCAAAAACAAAGCGTATTTAATTGTCAGTAACCGTCAAAGTCTTATTTTCCTATCCAGCATAAAAAAATATTCGGTCTACAATTTTTTTTAACAAAATCTTAGTAGGAAATCTATAAAGAGTCTTTACAATTTTGATTGTCTTCTGATGCTGGTTGTGGACTGTATTCATCCGTAGCTGGATCACCACGTTTGTCACTGTTCTCATCCGTAGCTGGATCACCACGTTTAATGGGAACCTCAACGTAAATTAGGTTATCTGCTTTCCCATAATACTCTTCATATTCTAAGGTTTCTAAAGTTTTATGCACCGCTAAGTTGTAAAAAGTAAACAAACACCACACTTCAAAACCCTCCATGTATAACATCCGGTATTTCGGACAGACTCCAATCCACACACTCTGTACTCAAAGTAATAATTGTGGTATAAAATAAAGCCGTTATTTATTCAGTTACGTACTTAAACAATAAGCAAAATATATTTTGTAAAATGTTTATAATAAATATAAACAAAAAATAAAGTAATAACGAATATTGAATATATTTGGCGTTCATTTTGTAGAAATTCATTATTCACAATTAAAAAAACTACGTGATGTAGTATTATTTCTACTTTCATAAAGTTAAACTTAAACTTAAAGAAAGTAGAAATAATACTACATCACGTAGTTTGATTTAATTGTGAAAGTAATAATGTCTAACTTTTTCACAAAACGGACCAAACGTGATAAGCCATTTTCGAAAATGATAGGTATGCGAGTTAAATCATTCAATCTACCAATATTGGGTTGCTAATGTAAAAAATATTGGATTTTTAAATGACACATCTGAAGATGTAGTTATATAATGAAACCTAGGTTGTGGTTAATAATTTCAATAAAGAAGAAATAATACTGCATCACGTAGTTTCATTTAGTTGTTAGTAAGAATTAAGTGATAATGAATTTCTAAAAAATTAACGCCAAATATATTCAATATCTAAAATAAAAAGCTATCAAAAGAAATATTTGGTGTAAAAAAATTTAAAATTATCTGATGTCCGATTAAACGGATGTTATCCTGTAAAAGCTTAAAAAAGGTTATTAGTTGAAAATGCCTGAAAAAGTTGGGAAAATAATGAATATGTTGAAATCCTGAAAAGGATGGGAAATTATCTCTGTATATAAGGATTAATATACGACGTAGGCCCTGTATCGAGTTAACCCTTTCATTTGCACCCTGACCATCGTCAAATACATTAATTTTCCAAGCGCCCCTCAGTTTGATACGCATTTTAACTCTTTCTTCGTATCTTAATCCCTCTCTCATTTCAATACGTTGATTGCCTTCATAATTTTTAAATTACCTCAGAAGCCGTACACCATTAATGTGCGTACGAAAAAAGAGAGCAATTCAAATGTAGAATTCCAGAACATACATATGGCAGATCATCTACCTTTAGAAAAATGATCTTATTAGAAGACACCATTACGCAAACCCCACCACATCGTTTTTTTATAATATGGGTATGGTTTTGTTATTAGCTAGTCTAATCATAAGCCGCAGAAATTATTAGTCTATTGAATCTGAAAAAAATAAAAGTAAGGAACGATACAAAATACCACTTTCATTAAATTTAGACTTGAAATATATATCAAATACATTTATTGAGTTCTTTGTTAAATATTGATAACAAACCGACAATTTTCCAAAACCAGCAAAATGGAGTAAAGATTCTTTGAATTTTCAACAGAATTGCCTTTAGCAATATTTTATATATATATGTATATATATATATATATATATATATATATATATATATATATATATATATATAAATAAAAAATTAAAATAACTCAATGCCAAATTAAAATATGAAACGAAAAGTTAAATTTGACAGGAATACTTCGTAAAGTATATTTGTATAAGGAATAAAATTTTGTAGAGAGTTTTTATGAGTAAAAACTACTAAATTAAAATACGTGATGTAGTATTATTTCTACTTTCTTTAAATTCTTTACCATGACCAAAGCTTCGTTGTTTTATAACAGCTACAGCAGGTGGGCTATTAGCAAGTAAATTTTTGTTAATAGCCCACCTGAAGATATTGTAATACAACGAAACTTAGGTCGTGGTAAATAACTTAAATAGAGTAGAAATAATACTACATCATCTAGTTTTATTTAATTGTGAATAATTAATTTTTACAAAATTAACGCCAAAACTAACCATGACCTATGATAGAAAAAGTTACCACAAAATCATAATTTGTGTATAAAACAAAAAATATAATCTCTCTCTCTCTCTCTCTTAGGCTGTACGTAATTCTTTGATATTTCATAACACTTGAAATACTAAAACGAACCTTTCCACGGATAATGTTCGACGACAAACAGTAAAGACAGCAACTTTTTCTCCAAAAATAATAAGTAACTATATATATTTGGTTACGTAGGAGGCTTATGTTAATGATTTGACCTGGAAAAATAATAATCATTTATTAGGCCGCACGGCCGTGGAAATTTAATATAAATGCAAAAAACAGAAAGGAAAGAATGTTTTCAACAAAAAAAGAAATTTCAACAAAGCTTGTCTTGTGTGCGCACACTTTCAAAGGGGATGGGAAATTTTTTAGTTCTCCTTGATTACTTAACATACATTTTTTTGGGGTTTTTCTTCCACTAAATTTCTGTTTAACAATTAATAAAAACTTTATAACGATATTTTAATTTACTACAAATTTACTTTAGGGTACGTATTAAGATATTCAATATTCCGTACTTGTTTGATTAGTGAGATAATTGCCATATCACGGCTAGAGTAGGCGGCCCTATGCTACATATGATAGTAAGAGTTTAGTTTGGCTTTCCCAACTCAAAATTGTTTCATTGTTGTATAAGTTGTTAGTATTTTTCCACTCATTAGTTTTAGTTCAGCTTAACTTAACTGATAGACTTTTATGAGTAAAGAAATTCCAACTACATCAACGGATTGAAGAGCAATCGACATCGACAAATTTACAATCTATTAAATATCTTCGGCATGAAAAATATGAAAATAGTTTTTCCTTATTAGTTTTAATAATAGATTTTTAATGAACATCATAAGCGTGGCTATCGGTATTGATTTTATCTAGATATATTTTGTGTTCCAGTTTCTACTGTAAATTTTTGAGAATAAAATAAGTAATTTATAGGTAGTATTACGAGTCAGCCTAAAGGTAATTTGGTAAAAAAGAAGAACTAAATTATTTGAAGAGGGCAGGTACTTTGACCAAATGCGCAGCTGAGACTACTCAGGCCGTTTATTTTCTTTTGAAAATTTTAAACTTACTTAGTTTTGGGAAAGTAACATGTAAACTTTTTTTTTAAATTTAATTTAAATTCAAAGAAAACACTAAAAGGAAAATCAGAAAGAAAAATTATTATGTTGACCCTTGAAAGTAGAATAATACGTGATATAGTATTATTTCTACTTTTTTAATTTCTTTACCACGACCTAGGTTTCGTTGTATTTCAACATCTTCAGGTGGGATATTAGCAAAGATTCAAAATCTTTGCTAATAGCCCACCTGAAGATGTTGTAATACAACGTAACCTAGGTCGTGGTAAAGAACTTAAAGAAATTAGAAATAATACTGCATCACGTAGTTTCATTTAATTGTGAATTGTTGATACTATCTCTTTGTACTGTTCACAGACTAGCCGAATATAAATTGGGTAATATGGAAGTGACTCTTTAATGTCTTTTTGCATCATAACAAGGAAAGATACAAAGCGAATTCTCCAAATTTTAAGTAAATCTGAGAAACCACAGAATTTTGTTTTGTCAAGTGCATAGCTAGTGTGTGGTTATTATTGGTGATCTTGAAAATTTCGTCAAGTATTCAAACAAAATCTGCGAATTAATGTCTGGACAACCAACCAACGTCTTGGAAGGTGGTAACTCGTTACGGTTTTCTCCTTACATCCCAATAAGATTGATATCCTTTTCCAAAATTCCGTTGTCCATACACCCTCGTCCATTTCGGCTGATTGCATCTACCAATAGTAGCAAACAACAGAATTGCAGGAGTATTTAATGTACTTATATTGAAGTGATATTTAAATTTTAACGAACTTTATTAAAAAAAATTTTCAATTAGTCGCAAATAAAATTACTTGTAACTCTTTCGTCCAAAAAACTGTGCAAGGGCAATTCAATTGCTTTAGCGCACCACTTATATCAAGGAAATTTATAATATTTGTATTAGTATTTGCAAAGGGATAAAGTATTGATAATATAATTTAAAATAAAATATTTCTAAAAATTTATAAAATGATTAAAAACATATAGAATCTAGGGTAGAAACATATATTTATCAAAATTAAGAAAAAGAAAATTAAATGGATTTTACTACCTTGAAATAAATTATGAGATGAATTAACATGGGTATTTAAAAGACATGACCCAGTGCCTGACTGATACATCGAATGTTTCACACATTTTCGGTACATGCAATAAAATTGTGACGGAGTGAATTCCGTACATGGAAAATATTTTCAAAAGAGATATTAATTTAGCGTATAGTATCATAATAAAGCCAGAAAAATGTTTTTTTTTAAGATTTATTGTCTTTCTCTCTCTCTGTATGTGTGTTAATTTGTTCTTGAATCCTGTGAAATCTACTGGACGGATTTTAATGGAATTGGGCCCAATTATAATTATATCCTCGAATATCATAGATATTTTTTATACAGAATTTCAAGCGAACGAAGTCACGAAAGAACAGCTATTTTGAAATAAAGTTACGTTATTTATTTCTTAAGTCCTACCTAACATGGATTTCCCAGCACAACACAAATTTGGTAGTTCTACAATAAGTGGGGATGGAGTTAAATATATTTACACATATTATTATTAATTTTTCGAAAATCATGATCTGAGTCATCGTAGCATTTTTCCTATAATCTTAGCATATTATTTTGAAAACTGCATTTTTTCATAGTTTTTGAATTAAACCACATATATTGTGAAAAAAGCGATGTAGAAATGGAATTTTGAAAATTTGTGTACAAATTAGATATAAATATTTTTAAGTGCAACGTATTGAAATATTGTACCGGAATTAGGTAAATTAATATCGTCTTATTATACGACCTAATTCCAAGTTTTTACGTCAAGCAGCTTCTTCGAAAAAATTACTGTAAAAGACCGACAGGCGGACACGTGGTTGATACTATGTGGATTTTCTTAAGTACGTGGCCTTAGAAACTTAATTCATTATTACGTGTTTTTATTTAACCAATGTACGTTTGATAAAAAAAATTATAAAAGAGAACATGGAAAGATGAGCAGAAGAAAGAAAAAAAATATTGAGCAATAAGATACATATTACCTGAGTTCCCATTTCGTCCATTATCCAGTGGCATAAGCATTCTAACAGTTATCAATTAACAGGCCGTTGTTTTAAATGTCAACGTTATTGTTAAAAAAAATTGTTCGGAAAATAATTTCAATTAATAATAACGTTGCCATTTAAAACAATGGCCTGTTAATTGACCTATTTCGTTTGGCGGTCAAATCAGAGACGATTAGTGGTGGTGGATGAGGTGACGGGAGGGGGCAACACAATTAAAATATTTCTGTGTGAATGAAATCAAGGAGCGCAACTAATACATGAAAACTTATATACTTTCCTCTTATATCTATATCTTCACGTGCTCTTAGTTAATATAAATTAGACTTCGATATTTGAAAATTTTACTTCCAATTTTAAATTATATCAGCAGCTTTTGTATGTTATCAATACAGACTTAATATGAAATAAGACTAGGAACTAAATAAATAGTATTTATCTGGAATAATTGAAAGAACTGAATGACATATTACGGGTACTCGTACAACATAAGAACGAAAGAACGGTTTAAAATGTTCATAGCCTATTAAAGTTAAGAGGAAAGAACTTGGTAGTTACAAGCGTAAAATTTCTTATAGATGAAAAAAATACTTTCTAAATAGGTCTTATGGGCAAAAAACTACATGCAAATAATTTTATATCGGAAAAGAAAGGAAATACATATGAAAATAAAATAGGTATATAACTTAAATTTATGTATAAATTAAACAATTAGTTAAGTTTTCCTATGGTCTTCTAATCTTTTAATACCTGAAATACTACAATTAACCATTTTACAATTAATAATCCACGAAAAAAAGCTCAGCCAAAAAACTAGTTTGCCTTGAAAAATAATAGGTACATACATTTTGATAATAGAGGAGGATTTTCTTAATGATATGATCTGAGATAATATTAATAATTTCCTAAGCTACACGACCGTAAAAACTTTATATAAATCGAAAAACAAAGAGGAAAAAACTTTTTTAAACAATAAAAGTAAATTACAACAAAGCTAGCCTTATGCGGATGCTCCTTGAAGGTGAATGAATTTTTTTTATATTTCATTAATGTGGAATATATATATATATATATATATATATATATATATATATATATATATATATATATATATATATATATATCTTTTACAAGTTTTGTCGCAGGCGTTGCTATAGCAGCTGTTTACTTTTCGACCAAAATTATATTTAAGAAGAACCATTCAACGAAAACTTAGGTTGATTTTTCCAGCTAAAATGTTTTCGATTTTCACATAACTCTTGTGTCAAGGATGTTATATAAAAATCGGGAGTATTTAATTTACGTACAAGTTTCAAATCAGACTTAACTAACTTGCAATAATTGGATAATGGATATAGACCTAAATACATAAATAAATCCTAATGGTTATGGGTCTAAAAGATGCCATTTTCGTGAGTTCTTAGATAAGATAATAAATTATTGAAATATTATGGGAAAAATATATTTGTAGAGAAAAACAAAGTAATTTTGTGCGAATTTATTAAATTTGGTAAATAGTTACTATTAAAAAACAATTAAATTTAATTATTTTCCATGCAAGTAAATATTCATCCATGGAAAATATCCACTATGAGTCTATTAAATATCTCCTACACGAATATGTTGAAAATAGATTTTTCTTTTTAGGTGTTTCTCGCAGACTTTTCTATGGTTATCATTATATATGTTGTATTCAGTGTACACTAAGGAAATTTAATAATAGAAATGAACCAAAATTCTTCAAAGAAAATAGATACTTTCCCAATTGGAACAACTAAGACCAGTTACGTAATTTACTTTCGTTTAAAGAGCTTAAACTTATCCTACTTGGGAACTTTGAAATAATTATTTTTACAAGTATTTTTAAAAATATGTACTGAAGGAAAATGCAAAAATAAAAACAGTGAGCCGTCACGGGACGCCTGGCAGATGTGAAACATCGTGTTCGTACAAGTAATATGCATAAAAGACAAGATTATTACAGGAACTAAATATAGCATAATAAAAAAATAAAGTATTACTAATTTCTTGCAGAAAATGGTGACTTTATTTAATAAACATTTATTTACAATTAATACAAAAATAATAAAGCACAGGTTATGTGTACCGTAGTAAACTACAGTGTCGAACTGAATGAGGAGGGGGTCGCATAGTCGGTTGCGCATGGCCACACGTCGCCATACCGTACACTCTACTACATATAGACTATATATATACCTTAGTATAGCGTGTCGACCCGTCGCCTCGCCAACGATTCGGTTTGTACCTGCGCCTATAGATATCACATTAAAAAATATTTTGACTGGAAGAAAATAAGCATTTCATATAAAATTTCGGTAATATAAAATTGATCAACGGTAACAATTTGATAGATTTAATTTTACATATTTTCTGGTCTTAGAAATAATTGTTTATTAAGTATGGAATATGATATTCACTCACTTGGCACCCATGGTTTTTAAATAACAACTGCACTAGTATTTTCAAAATTTTTCATCATGAATTTATCTTGCAATTGAGTTTATTTTGTAAGTATTTAAATACATTTGAATTCTTTGTTAGCTGAACAAATTTATGACGTAAATAAATTATTTCAAAAAAAGGCATAAATTGATATGAAATAAAAATTGTTAGGTCAAAAGATTTTTTCATCCAGCGCCCAAAATAAAATCATTTACTTAAGGTACATTTAATTGTAGTCAATTCAGATGCTAACGTAACACTTAGCACAGGCATCGTTTTGAACAAAAAACCACAAGATATTTTTCTACTAAATCTTTTCACACGTTCCGACCATATGGGGTGCTGTCAGTTTAAGACTTATTAAGCCAATTATTTTTACAATATTCTTCTAAACCGAAGGGTCTAGCTGACTCTATTCCACGGCCACTTTTCATTTCGTGCGTGCTCGGCATGCCACGGCACGGATGAAAGTATTACTTATATGGACCCCGCGATTGCTCGTCCATGATATAAATTTGCATGCATCATAACTTAATAATTTATCGCGCCATTAAACGAGGGTAAAGCATGCGTTACTTTTCATCTTATACACTTTCATTGATAGCTAACCTACCTTTAATATCTCAGAGTCAGTGGCGTAAATCTTATTTTCACATTATTTACATTCGAAGGGCTATATCTTTCAGCGATTCGAGGGGCTATATATTTTAGCTTTAGCGGAAAGAAGAATGGTTGAGTCATATTGATATAACCTCTTTGTGCAGTTCACAGATTGTCTGAAAATAAATAGTATAAGGTCAAAGTGAAAGTATGCGAATTACAATAGAAGAAAATACAATTTTTTTTAATAAAATAACAAATGATATACAATTGCGAGCAGTGTATCGTGATTATCACGGATTTCGAGCAGTTCTTCTAGTATTCAAAATAAACCTGAGAATTCACAATTATAATGAAAGTTATTTTTGGCAGGTGAAATATATGATGAATTTTCAGAATAATATGAAAAGAATTTTGTATTTCCTCTTCAGGTTGAAGCGGAAATACAAAATTCAAGCTAGTAAAAAATTAATTTATCTTTTTTATTAAAACAGTTTTAGTGAAGTTTACTTTAGTTACACGTGACCTCTTTGTAATACATTCTTGGGACCTTCTAACTTTCTTAATCTTAATCCTGTTCTCTCTGTTCTTAAAACTTACAAATCGCTTATTGACTTAATTGGTTTTTCGTTACATAATTCGCAGCTGAATATTTTTTGGCCCCATTTGAGGTTATTCATCTCAGCATCGTAAGGTAAAATAACATCTACAAAGACCATTCAAATACACGGATGCTACATATTTGCCGATATAATCATTCAACTTTTGCTCTTTGTCATCGATCAGCGCATGTTTGGTGAAATTTTGAAATGTTTTTAGTTCAGATGATATAATTGACAATTTATTCTCGTCGATTTGAAGTAAATTTAGACCATATATTGTCTTTTAGTAAATATCCTACCTTCAAATGATTGGAATGTTTTTCGTATGACTGTACTTTATATTGTGGTTCATTAGTGACTTTATATTGTGGTTCATTGGTGACTTTATCTTGTGGTTCATTGGTGATAATTATTGCCTGCCATTAATTTTCACTTTCAAACGACGAAAGAAGTGAGGGAAATAATAATCGTTCAAAAATGTTAAATCATTTTTGATGATAATCGTTTAAATTGCGTTATTAGAAAAAAAAATCTAAATTATAAAAGTGGGAAGAAAAACTGTTCCCAAAATTGAAAGAAAATAACCAAGATGGGTAGCACATTCTAAACAAATTTTTAGGACTACTAAATAAATGTTTTTCTTAAAAATTTTCCTATTCTAATTTTCATTTCTTAAGACACAGAAGATGTCTATTTTAAAGTTTTAGAGAAAAATCACAAGCTTTTTTATTTATTATTTTAACCAATTATATTACACAAATACGATGCCGAGTCACTTTTTTATTTGCAAGTTATGTTAACTACTTTAGAACACAATGTACATTACTACACACAATGTATATAAAAAATAAGTTACCTCACCGCTTTGCGCTTACAATAAAAACAAAACCTAAAGTGAACAGCTATAAATTTCATAGAATTCAAAGGGTACGATGCGAGTTTTGTACTCCAAAAAAATAGCAGTTACTTAAGTCTTGCGTTGCTCTTTTTATTGGCACCTTAATACAGCATAACATTTTGCCGAATTCCCTGATATTGAAATCAAACTTTTTGATGTAATATATTTTCGTTTTTTGAGAAAGGCGACATTGTATTACAAATAAAGTAATAAAAACATCAAACTCTCCGAAGCAAAACCTCGTCTTCGAAACATTCATCGTTTGGAATTTCATAGTTTTTAGCTTTAAAATTCAGTGTACTTTATAAGAAAATAATATTATATATATATATATATATATATATATATATATATATATATATATATATATATATATAAAAAAGTGTACGCAATGTAGCCCTATCCTTTTTCTATTTTTATTAAGTTTCAAACGATTTAAAATCAAAACATATACTGATTTTTATATGCAGGTAAATAGTATACTATGTACTATTTACCCGAGCCCAATAACTCAAATAATTTTATTTTTTAATTATAATAACTCCTTAATAAAATATTATATGTATAATAAAAGATAACAAAGCCGACTTTAAATGCTAAACATTTCAATTTTATAAAAAATGGATTCTTTACGATAGTTGAGCTATCTTCCACCAAAGGTGGGTTCGTGACTAAAACTACTAGTGCTGTATGTAGTGCTTCTTCTTTGTATGAAAAAGCAGGTTTTTTAATTTGTGTAATTGAAATATCTCTTCATAATCACTGAGACAACTCTAATGTGTCACACTACAACTGATTTTCAAATAACCAATTTTAAATACAATTTTTAGTCATGTACCGCTATAACACCTTTATGTCTGGAACAAATCAATCGTTGCTTATCTCACGGCAATCGTCATAATAAAATTATAGTTTAAAAAAATAAAAGAAAAAGACATCTTTCTGTAGCAATATACACTAAATAATAAAAAAAATCTCTAAACATAAAGATATCTCACAACTCCGTATAACTTAATTTCTTTTAGAATTCCAAAAAAAATGAAGTTAAATGTAAACAGGGTGGGTACTTGTTATAAAAATGTAAGACGAAAATACGATATGTAAAATTATTGATAAAATTTGTTATCAATCACTTTACACTTTTTTTAATATATTCAAAAACAAATTAAGTTGTAAGACATCCTTTGGCTCTTGAAAAATCTTTACATTAAAAGATAATTTTTTATTTCATATTGCTATAAAAGCGTGTTTTAAATTTTGTTAAATTGTCATTAGTTTGACTTTAAAATCTTGAAATTATTTTATTGTCGTCGGCTCTTGGTGCGTGTGCAAAATTTCAAACAATTTAAACCTCTGGAAGTTAATCAAATATTATTGAAAAAATTCCGTCATATACATACATACAAACATACTTAGTACATACATACATACAAGTGAAGCTAATAAAAAAGTGTAGAAATGGGCTATTATGCCACGTTATATTTAAGACAAGAGTTTATTTTTTGAGTACAATTAAAACAGTAGGAAATGCAAGGAAATCTTTCGGTACAATTAGGGTAGTGATAAAATAAATAAATTAATATTTTAAATAAATTTAATTAGCGAATAAGTTTAAAAATTTTGAACAAAAGGAGAGTTTTGACTATAAACGTTTTCAATATATAGAATAAAATATGCAAATAACTAATTATAAATGAAATAAATATAAGTATATTTAAATAACAACATATAAAATATAATAAACATTTAATTCTTAAAATTTTTGTACTTTAAGCAGCAAAAAAAACTTGAATTCACATTATCATTGATTAATAATACTAGTGATAAGTAACATTTAATTTACACATACAATGATAGTGGAATATGGAAACATAGTTCAATCCTACTACGTGATTCTTACTAATAAAAATATTAATTAAAATTTTCAACATCAAAAATTTAAAACGTAAAAATAGAAAGATACTGGTATATAATAAACCATGTTAAAGTTAACTAAGTGATATAAAAACACATAAATTTAAAAATAAAGGGAGGCTGTCTAAAGTAATTAAATATAAAAATATATAATTATAAAGGTATCACTTCAACAGTACCTCTACTTATAAAACTTGTGACCAGCACTATGCCCCCGAGTCAAATTAGTAGCAAAAAGATGGAGAAGGTTGGGGTAATCGGCGTCTGAGAAAGGCATAGTGATGTCATCGTTAAATAAAATAATACCATTAGTTTTTAGGAAATGGAAGGGAATTATTATAACGGATCACCTACCAAAGGATATCACCATAATTTTTATTTACTACTAAGTCTTGTTATGTTTTCGATTACACTACTATACGCAGAAAAAAGTCCATGGATATAAAAAAAAAATATTTTGTTTCATCAGGACAAAAAGTGCGCTTATACATCCCCATAAACCATTACTGAAATGCATAATTGTGACTTCGAATTGCTGCCACATCCTCGTTATTAACTCAAACTCATCCATCTGACTTTCATCCCTTTTGCAACTTAAAAGAAAATCACTTAGGTGGATAGGAATTTAGATCAAAGTAGAAACTAAAACTGCAGTCAATACGTATCCTGAAGGCTCTGAGTAAACGTTTTTTGAAAATGGTGTAGCTTCAGAAATAAGCTGAAAGAAGGACATCGAGCTCGGTTGGGACTTTTTTGAGAAATAAAAATAATTTGTAATTATCTATATTCACTTTCACGTCAACGCCACGATATTTTCAATAATTTCCAAAAGTCTAACAAATAAAACAAATGTTAGTAATATTTACATCATACAATTTTGCAATTAATTTTGGTGACACTTCAAAAAAAACTAAAATATGATGAGGAACGAATAAATAAATGTACATATTAAAATTAACCTACACCTACCTAAAAAAATCCATGTGAAGTAGTTGTCACATAATTTTCATAAAATATTCAGTTGTTCCATATTGTTTTCATGGAATGAAAATTTTTGCCGAATAATTAATTAATCAAACTCAATTGATGTTTTTTGAAGAAAAACACATTTCTTGAAGATATTTCAAAAATATTATTACAATTTAAATCAAAATATGAATTACCTCCATTTCTATCAATTTTGCACTATAAATATACGAGTATAAACGTTTAGATTTATTTGAACATCACTAGATAATTTGAAATCTTCTTTATAATCTCTGATTTATCGTAAGGCAATATCTACCTTAAACAGGAATAAGGTTCGGTTGTCGAGCATGTTAAATCTTCTATTACATCATGTAGTTATCAAAGCAAATGCCAAATCTATCTATTGATATTCTCGTTAACTTAAATTTATCTCGAAGGCTTTTATTCTTAGAGATAATTTTGAGATTCCTCATATACTAAGTACATCGAAATGGTTTCCTTTAAATTTATCATCTAATCTTTCATAGCCAAGTACACATTAGAAAAGGAAACGCCTTGCATGTTTTGGCAAGCATGTTTTTCATTAACCAAAATTACAGTTTCATTTCACTAAGGAGATAAATAATCAGCTGCAGTACTGAGGAAAACATTACTGTTAAAAAATAAATAATAAAGGCAAAGCCACCACAAACATACCATGTAAGAATCGTTAACGTCATTTAAGTAAAATTGAAAATAGTTAAGAACCATAAGAAGCAGATATGAATGATACAAGTGACTATGAATGCATACTGTTTTGAAGACTACGGAAAAACAAAATCAAAGATGAATTCGATAAATCAAATGTCTCCAGGAGAAATGCAGTTTGTATAGAAATAATTGCAATAAATGTATATGGATAAAGTGTTGTAAATGAAAAAATTAAAAAATATGTTATTTTAGTTTTTTACTTTTAGTCTTCTTTCTAATTTTGAAAAAAATCATTTTATTCAGATACAATTTGAAATAAAAATTAAGTTTGTTGACAAATATGATTTTATCTTATATTATTGGAGTAATACAATATTAACTCCTTATTGTTATTACTGCTTATATATATATTAATATGTTATTAACTTACTCTCCACAAGTAAAAATAAATAAATAATCTATACACTAGGTATCTATCTTCATTCATAGTGATCCCGATCTCCATTTATAATTAAGTTAATAATTTAATAATACATTTTTTTCTTTAGTATTATGTTAATTGATCGTTACATGAAATGTTATAAAATTATCAACTTAAGAAATATACTTGTCTTTGGGAAAATATATCCCTTCAAAAAGATCAATTTCTCACGTTTTACTGAAAAGGCAGAACACAGTTACAACGAGAACTCGTGATATTCGAAGAATATATTATAATTACTGCACAAACTATAGAAATAGACGCAATTAAATGAAACTACGTGATGTAGTATTATTTCTACTATCTTTAATTTCTTTACCACGTAAAGAAATTAAAGATAAAGAAATTAAAGGTAAAGAAATTAAAGATAGTAGAAATAATACTACATCACGTAGTTTCATTTAATTGCGAATAATGATTTTCTACAAAATTGACGCCAAATATATTCAACATAGAAATAGAAGTATATTTGCTTTGTATTTCTTTTTCTGGAAATAAATTAATACAAGGAAAGTAAGTTCAATCATTCAAATACGTCGCCATTGTTTATATTAGAAAAAAATAAGACAATGATCAAGGAATAAGGAGTTTTGATATAAAAAGAGGAGAAATGACATAGAAAAATTGTAATGAGAAATTTCGCTTACAGGTAAAGAGTCAATCAATTCATAAAGTCCAAGGAAAAAAAAATATATAAAGATCAGAAGAAAAATATGTAATTAACTTTATTTTACATACTGTGTTTTAGACATTGAAATCAGGATTATTCTATATTATAATTACAGTTTTGACTTTAACGATATTTTCATATTATTTTGATAAAAATGCCTACACTGATAGTGATCGAATCATAAAATTATAACAACAACAATATACTCTCTTGCTAATAAAATAACCAGAATAGAAGTAATCCCTAAAATATTCTTCACCACACAAATGCCAAAAAATCATCTGTATAATTTATTGCTTATCTTAATTATCTTAACTAATAAGATGCCATTTTTAGTTTAGTAATTTTCACAACAAAGCCAGTTCGTGAATCATTTTGATATAAAATATTGATTCGTATGCCGCACTATCAGCTCTCTAACTCAATACTATTAATATTTTTCAGTCAAGACACTATCCCGTATTGTTAATTAAAACTGCGATATTGTCGGCTTTCTAAATCTATAATATAATACGTGCTTATTAAGGGTTATTAGTTACTACAGAGTGAACTTATCATTATTCTCACAATATGTTGATCAATATATCTTCAATAACAGTGCTTGATAAAAAAATGATAATACACAACAATGTACATAAAATAACTTTGCAAATAAAATAAGCAGAACAGAAATATTGCTAAAATTATTCATCACCACACAAGTGACACAATATAATTTACGTAACGTGTCGCTATCTTAACTAAGGAGATACCACTTTTAACTTAATATATGCATAGTTTCATAACATAACCAGTTCGTGAATCACTTTGGCATTAAATATTAATTCGTAGACTGCACAATCAACTCTCTAAGCCAACACTCACATTCCCAAAATCCCCCATCGACATTGTTCAATCAAGGCACAAGCCTGTATTGTTAATTGAAGCTGTTATATTATTCTCTCGCTAAACCTACTGTATAATATGTGCTTAATAACGGTTATTAGCCGAGAATGCCTTCATTGACAGGTTGCGAAGTTATCTCCCTACGTAAGGATTAATATACGACGCAGGAATTGTACTAGATGGACCCTTTCATTTGCATAGACATTAACGACCTGAACGGCACAAAATCCATCAAATTTTCAAAGCGTCTCTCAGTCCGACGCACACTCTAATCCTTTCCATTTGTACCCATCCACCTTGCATTCCATTACCTCGATTGCGTTCATGATTTTAAATTATGCCGGAAGCCCGGGACACCATTATTAAGCGAGTAAAAAGGAGCGCACAATTTAAATTTGGGGTTGTAGATTATGTCTTTGAAATTATCTGATTATTAAAATTAATTACTCAAACACCATTATATTTGTTATTGTTCTCGTTAGGAGCTGGTTAAATTATAAGAGGCAGAAAATAATGCACCATTATATGTGCAAAAAGTAGAAAGTTTTAATGCAAAAGGAACGAAGCGAAATTCTGCCTTCTAGTTTATGATTTCGTTAAACTATGAATATTTTAGAATAAAATAACGATATAAATTAAAGCCAACAGGCAGCTGGCATGTAGCAATATTTTAAATGTAAGAGAAAATAAATTTTGTTTTTTGTAAGAAAGGAAATAATACATTTAATTTGTTTTTAAAACAACTGTTTCAACCTCCTCATGACTGTTATAAAATATAAACGATTCAGTAAAAACTAGAACCAAAAAGTAATTTGTTTGCCTTATATACACAATACTTTTCCGATCATTAATAAAATCAAATAGCTATGGACAATATAAATACCCTGCCATTTTCTATAGTTTTATTTTAATCAGTTTTTCTTTGGTTTGTGTGGGGCATTATTTTATATTTTTCGGTGGACTCAAACGTGGGACGTCTTTTCGAACTCGAAAACTAATCATATTTTGTTCCACTAAGCACTATAGTATATAATTAATCCGTAGTCAATAGCACACACCTTCGAGATTTTATAAGCCTTTGAAACACACAGAATTACTTATATGCATAACAACGTAAGAATGTACATACACACACACACACGCACACACGCACACACACACGCACACACGCACACACACACATATATATATATATATATATATATGTGTGTGTGTGTGTGTGTATTGATATATATATATATATATATATATATATATATACATATATATATATATATATATATATATATATATATATATATATATATATATATATATGTACATGTTTACATGCAATCAAACACAAGCCCCGATTTGATTCGTGTTTGTCCACTAACAATTACTTTGAAAATATTCTTCGTCTATTGCTTTGATTTCATACACAATGTTTTCAACAAGTTCATAAAACACATATTACTTTTAAACGTAAATAAGGCCTTTTGCCCTAACGGTGAAAGTGTTCTCCCTATCTTATGAAAATTTTGTGTATTTTTCTTTTTGTTGGCATTTTCTATACCTAATTATATTTTTGGTATATGTCTAATAATAAAAAATTATATATTTTCTATGAAAACCATACCATTAACTGTCCGTCATTAGGAATAGAAATATGACTTAAAGTTTTGAGAATTTGACTTCAAGTTTTAAATTCAATTAATAATGTTTGGTTCAGGGATATGTTTATTTACATTTCTGTAAATGTAAATATACCAGAATCCAAAGAGAAAAGTGGCAATTACAGCCAAAAGTAAAATAATAAAATATGAGTTATGGCACTAACGTTGTGATATAAAACCTTATAGTCCATTATGTAAGTTACCGAAATAATTACTGTAAATTAGGGTGAAAAAAAGCTAGGACTCAAATAAATATGCGACAATCTATATGAAAAAAAAAATACAAATAAAATTTAAAACAAAAGGTATATTTTAGAAAGGCCGTAGCCAGTTATAAGATACAAATTTATAATTTTAAGGGGAAAATAGGTTATAGAATATGTTTCGATCAGGTAAAAGATTTTTTAACAAAATTTTACATTTACAATTTATATCCTGATAAAGGCAGCAACAACTTGTAACAGCGAAAGAAGTGTAGATTTTAAATTTATGTAAATTTAAGATCTACAAGTATTATTACTGTGTTTCATTTGCTAATATATTATAATAGATGAAATACTGAAAAAAAAATCGTACGATAAACCGCTAAAAAATCTACTTTTTCTCGAAATATAATAACATAGCAGACTTATAAAATATGATACTGATGTTAATGATCTTACCTGATAATTATATTAATAATTTCCTATGATATGTACGTATACATATATATTTACATAAATACTCTTTTCCCAAGTTTTCCTGTAGACTTAAATGTTATAATAATTTTAATTTTCTGACTAAATTTGTATCGAACCTTTAAGTAAAACTATTTAAGTATACCTTAATATTAAGTATGACACATCAGCATTACATTTTTCTAACTTGACCAATGGAAAGACCGGAATCGAATGATCATGGATCTAATCTAGGTGTAATTTCCAATTCCTGCAGAATTTTACAATCAATATTAAATAATCCCGACTTCAATAAATTGATTAAAATAACTAAATCAAAACCTGAACATAGTAAACTAAATAATATTGTCATTGCCAAACTACGAAACATAAGCTCCGAATTCAAATTAGAAAAGATTGTTGCAAGAGAAGTAAATTTTTACAAAATTATTGTGCAAAATATTAGTGCTAGCTTTCAGTAATATGGATAAATGTGATTAACTTAAAGACTGTTTTTGTTTACTGAATATATTTGGTGTTAATTTTGTAGAAATTCACTATTCACAATTAAATGAAACTATGTGATGTAGTACTATTTCTACTTTCTTTATATTCTTTACCACGACCTAGGTTTTGTTGTATTACATCTTCAGGTAGGCTATTAGCAAAGATTCTCCTCTCCAATCTTTGCTAATACCCCACCTGAAGATGTTGTAATACAACGAAACCTAGGTCATGGTAAAGAACTTAAGGAAAGTAGAAATAATACTACATCACGTAGTTTCATTTAATTTGTATTAGTTGTTTACATAAATTGTATTAGTTGTCTTGTAACAGATATACCTTAGTACATAGAGAAACTTAATATTACGGTAATAAGCCTAAAGAGACTCTTGCTCAATATTTTTGGATAATTTAATTAATTATTGAAACCTTCAGCGAAGTATTGTTAATAATAAGGATATATTACATTAATTTATGGCTAATTTAAAATTGTTCCTATATTATATGCAAATAAATATTAATTCGTAGAAAAGTTCTAAAAAACCGGTTAACTATCTTAAACGTAAATATTTTATAGACAGTTCCACTTTTGTGCTTTACAGCCATCATAGGTGTAGTTATTGGCAGTAATTTAATCTAGATATATTTAGTATGATATTTTCTATTGTGAGTTTTTACAGTTTTAAACATCTATATCTAATATTACAACTGAGTAGGGAATTCCATAAAAAGGGGAGTAGAATACCTCAAAGAGAGCAGGTGACTCCAGACGAGCAGCCGCGACTAGTCTTCCTTTTAAAAAAACTTAGTTATTTCCTTTTAAAAAACTTAAACTTACAACTTTTGCGTTTTTAGACACAAAATTTTAACAAATATTTTTTGGAACTACGTACCAAATAAAAACAAACTTTTTGACTTTAGAGGAAATAGAGTTTGACCTAAAGTTTCCGTGATATCCGTGATATAATATTCGTTAGTGGTAACAATTTAAACATAAATTCTCCAAAAGTTACATTCCTGTATGCTTGAATTTATGAAGATTTCAATTGTGCACTTACTAAACTTGGAAATATGGTTGAGTATTAAACTTCGAAATATTATGCTTAGTCTCTTGCCACATATAATATTGAATTCACTATTGGGCTTCTTAAATTAATATTGTTAATTCTGTTCTTAATTTTACTACTTACATTTTTTTAACAGGATTTTATCCAGAAATCAAGTCTAATTAGCAATTATTCATATAATATCTATAATATCTTCTTCATTTATTTGTGACCTTAACAAACTTATAAAGTAAATATATTTTTTCGGAAAATACAATAATTAATATGAGTTGCAAATTGTTAAGACCAATTATTTTTCTTATCTTGCGTAAAAAGTTAAAATTATCCACTTAAGGCATTCACAACTCACATCTGCTAATTCAAAAGATAATGCAACACTTTCGACAGGCATTGTTTTAATAAAAATAGCCGCACCATATTCCTCGACTGAATTCTTTTCATCATTCGCTACGTCCCGACCATATGGGGCGCTGTCGGATTAAGAGTTATAAAGTTGATTAATTTTACGGTATCCTTGCAAACCGACGAAGGGTCCAGCTGGCTTTGTTCCGTGGTCACTTTTCATTTCACACTCGGCATGCTGCGGCACGCATGACACCATTATTTATATGGATCCAGCAAGTATTCGCCAATACAAAATCATCATGTATTTAACTTTACTCGCGCCATTAAAGGTGTGTAAAACATACGACTCCGTTCACTTTAAACACTGTTATTAATAAGTCCTATTCCAACATTGGAATCAAGTAAATCTTATTTTTGTTTGATTTACGAACTGATTTGATTTTTTAAATTTTTATAGGAAGAAAAGAAAGACAATACGAATGGCAGGATTACACTTATGTACTGGATGCATAAATTTTGATGGTTTTATAACTTGTTAGAACAGCTTTCATTAAACTTGGATAGCATATCTCGGAAGACGAATAGAGGTGATAAAAGTTTTACATTGAGTTACATTTTTAATTTCGTCGCAAAATATATTGAAATATTTCATAATCAAACTAGGAATCTCTACAATTTCTTAGTGTCTCACAGCTCACAGTATCTATATTTTTAATATAATTGGTATAACTTTTCTACAACCTTTGCGTAGGCTTCCAAAATCACTCTTTTTTCACATTTTTAGGTTCAAAAATCTAGGAAATAGGGAGGTAAGTGGGAGAAGAATATTTTTAAAACATGAAAAAAATATTGAATAAAATACATAAGAGAATTAGCAATACTTTTACATATTAACTTTGAGGAGTGCGATTTTTTTATTAATAATTAATTTTCTTTTCTAGGAGCCACACCAGACAGCCAGTATACAGAGAGCATTGTAGAAATTAAGTGTCCATTATCTAGCTTCAATTTGCATCCAGATGAAACAATAAAACCAAAAAAAATTAATCTTTGAAATACGATTGTGGTAAAATGTGTCTCCTGTTAAAAACTAGTCGACTATGCCACTTTGTTGAGACTGCCAATTTAGATTAATGAAAAAGTCTTACAATTTTACATAAATAAACGAAAACTATATACTTTTTAAACATAAGAAAGTAAGAGATGAATAATTCTGCGTGAAGTATGTCGTAATAATCACTGATCTTGAGTGTTTTGTTGAGTAATCACACGAAACTTTACCATTATCATTTTTAAATTACCATTATCAAGGACGTGATATTTTTGTGGCAACTCATCTCATATTCTCCTTCTATTTACACTAAACAATTTTGGTACTTTTTCAAATAGTTTTGGTACTTTTGATCAGTAGAAATTCAGGAGTATTGGGAGAACTATTTTTAAATATTCCTACATTTAAAAGGAACTCTATTAAAGAGTGCATGGTAATTGAGTTACATTATGTTAAGCGTAAAATTGTTACAGATAGTATAATTTATAATTATGTGTCCTATAAAATGGTGTAAGTGAAATGACATTTCTTGTTAGATCCTCTAATGACAATTAATTTTTATAAATTTAATTTTAAATTTTATATACGCAAATAAATAAAAAAATAACTTTATTCAAGTTTTTAAAGAGGCTAATGAAAAATAAAGTCTCTATAGTGGAAAGCTTATGTTTCTCTTAATTTAGAAAATGCGGTCATTGGAATAATAATTTAATTATTAGTTTAAAAGAAATCAATTGGAAAGGAATATAAATATCAACATTAAAAAAAACAGATTCCTTTATTATGTTTATGAACCTATTTGCACTTACTTTTATGAACAATCATTTGACGTAAAAATTTATTTTTAGGACGTGAAACTTTTATTTGTCACTTTAAGAACATGCCACCAAAGACTAAGTCACTAATTTGATTGCTTATCACTTGATTTGATTGCTTATCATGCTACACAATCCTTTATTTTATAATCATATTTTCTGATGAAACTGAAGAAAAAATTAAGAATTGTATTTAATTTTTGTTTTGAAGTGACCTAAACTTTTTAGTTTTATTATTTGGGAAAATATTTTAATTTCCCAAATAATAAAACTAAAAACATCAACTATGTGGGTGAATGAAATGGCACTAAATGATAATAAGAAAATTATCATTTATTGCCAATAAGTATATTTTAAATAAAAAAGACATGTTTAATGTAATGATTTCACTATATAATTTTACACTTTTACATTATAATTAGCCCGTAATCACTATTATAGCTTTGGTAATGTAGAAGAAATGAAAGTATTTTACAAAATAATAAACACTGTATCCGATCCGCTTTGCTATGCGTAATATTCAGTAATTTTGCTAAAATAGATTTAACAAAAAGTAATAAAAAAACATATTCATGATAATTCTAATTTTTTTTCTCTCATATAATTTCTGTTTCATGGCTAAACTATTGTATTTAAAACAAATTTATTTTATATGACATCCTTAGTAATATATTAAAGCTAAAATATTTAAACAATCTACGAGAATATTTGGTTGTGTTAAATGTTTACAAAAATAACCCAAATTTATAATAAACGTTAATACTGTAATTAACTGAAATTATATATAATGAAAAATATAAAGTCAAATGGGTTGAAAATGATTAGCGAGTGTATAAATTGTTAGCTAGTGTAAATTGTAAGTAGGCGTGTATTTGAGCTTTTTGTACTCTTTCAACATTGTGAAAGCATTCAGTCATTCCCAGGACTTAGGAAAGTAAAAAAAGTTTGGGTTCCTGTAACGGTAGAAAGTTTGAAACCTGTATGAACGTAAATTTAGCCAAATGAGCTTATATAAAGAGGTATTGGAAAATTGAGTAGACGAATCCAAAAAAATATTGTCCGCATATTGTATATACATATATATTCCAGGAGTTCCCATTCGACTTCATAAGCACTTCAACAGCCATCAATGTCTTTCGTTTGGTTACGCAGGTTGAGATACGCAGCGAATATAAAAGTTTCAGCAGTTCGCATTTACGAGACAAACCCTTTATAAACATTTATTAAAGTAAATGTCAATAACTATTTAACAACGAGAGCGCAAACACAAAACGAATAATGAGAGACAAAAATCTAAAACGAAAATACGAAATTCACATCAATTGAAAATTTACTTCCCTTTCTTATTGAAACAGTCTTACTGAAGTTTACTCTGGATCCAATTGACCTCTTTACAATATTTTCCTGGAACCAGCACACTTATAAGACGCGATCTTGTTCTCACTTAAATCTTACAAATTGCTCATTTACTTAATTGGTTTTTCGTAGTATAATTCGGTATTGAATTTTGTCTGACCTCATTCGAAGGTATTAAATGAGGTCAGACAAAATTCAACACCGAATCGTAAGGTAATTCGGCATCATAAGGTAAAATAATTTCGAATAAATTAAATACACAAAAAACCGTTCAGGTACATCAGCTTATATATTTTCCGATAAGAATAATTTAACTACTAGTCGATGTCTCTTGTCACCGCAAAATTGATTATATTTAATTTCTTTTATTGAGTTGATAAGATTAACAGTTTTATTTAAAATATGTTTTTCTTTTAGAAAGTTCTCCACCTTCGAATTATGTGAATTTCTTTTGACAAATGAACTATATTGTATTTCACAATTAAATGAAACTACGTGATGTAGTATTATTTCTACTTTCTCTAAGTTCTCTTAGCAAATATCTCTGCTAATAGCCCACCTGAAGATGTTGTAATACAACGAAACCTAGGTCGCGGTAAAGAACTTAAAGAAAGTAGAAATAATACTACATCACGTAGTTGCATTTAATTGTGGATTATGAATTTATACAAAATTAACGCCAAATATATTCAATATATTATATTTTGCGATTCTTGGTTGATAACAATTTCATACCATTAGATTTTACTTTTGAGTGTCGGAAGAAGTGGAATCATGAATTGCATTCCTAGGAATGGCATTCCTTTTCTGATTAAATTAATTTAATTGCATTAAAAGTTTAAAAATATTAAATTTGTAAGTAAAGATTGAAAAGGCACATATTCCCTTTATATCCATGAAAAATTAAATAATTTTTGCTAATACTTTAGATGGCTCCTATTATTTTTATTAAAACTTTTTATTAAATATTTCTTTAATAATTTTCTGATTTTTTTTCCACACAATTTTTTAAAACAAAAAGTTGGCTATTTCAAGGTTTACAACTAAGAATGCCAATTTCCTCTATTTATAAATCTGATCAATTATACGTGCGCATGATTGTGTTGAATCACTTTTTTCTTTACTTATAATGTTGACCACATGACAGCATGTAACATATAAAAAACAAGGTAATTGAACTCATAACAGAACGAAAAATAAGTAATTGTAACGTTCGTAGTATTCGAAATGAATTATGTTCTATTAATGTTCTAAAAATATTGTTTACTTATAATGTTGATCACGATACAGAATGTAACATATGTAAAACAAGGTAATTGAATCATAACAGAGCGAAAGATAAGTAATTGTAAGTTTCGTAGTATTCGAAATGAATTATGTTCTATTTCAAAGCAAATAATATTCTATTTCAACCTTGGGTGCGTATCATCAAAGTCTATTTTCGTAACTATGACTTTTTTAAATTATCCCGTTATCGAGTTGCATTTGTAATAGGTACTTCAATATATCATTGAGCTTTGCTATTTTTATTAAAGTTTTTGAGATAATATACTAAAGTTTTGAATGAATGTTGTTTTTAAAACTATATTAGCAAAAATATCCAACTAAAAAAATCGATCTTTCTAAGTCCATTTTTTGTTATTTTGAAGTTTTTATCCTAAAAATTTTGGTACTTTACATAGGAATCAATTTTAATATGGCAATATATTCAGCAATAATGTTTCTTGATAATAACACTGAAACTTAAAAATAATGTTGAATAAATATTTATAATTTTACAAAAAATATATACTGGCTGGCAAAATAGCTGTATATTTTATTTTAATTAATTGATTTTTAAATGAACCTTGACTTTACAAATCTGTAAGACTTTCTATTCTTAAGGGTACTATTGACGTATATACAATAATTATTATTTCATTTTAATTCTAAGTAATGAGATTTCCTAATGTAATATGTTCTCCTCGTGCATACAGCACGGTAAAATACTATAAACGAGACTTAAATTTGTTGAAACATGGCATATCTGTACTTTCATTAAGCTTTGTCTTACGGAAATTAATTTTGAGCCATAAACATTTTAAGGGTTTAAATAGAATTGCGTCTATGATTGAGGGACTAATTATTCTGTATGAAGCCCAAATTTTTATGTTTGATGGCCCCATTTTTATGATTGAGGTCCCCATTCAACCACCGCAACTTTTAGAATGGTACATTCTAAAAGTTGCATTTTGTTTTGAAATTACCAATTTCAAATAAATTTTTAAGTTATATTTCTCAGTAATATTTATATGTTTGAGGCAAACCAACTTTCTTTTCTTGATGTAAGATAATGGTAGTAAAAATGGGCTAGCGCAGAATTTTGGTTTTTATAACATATTTGTAATATTTCCATTTACTTTTAAGAATAAAGAGAAACTAAGAAGGAAACGAGAGAAAATATATGTTACGACTATAATAATTTTAGTACATATTATTCATTGTTTGAAACAAATTTAGCTAACGATAGAATGAGAATCTAAACCGAAGTTATTTTAAAAATGAAATGGGCAATAAACCTTTGAAAGTTTCAAAATACAGTTTTGTTATAAATATTTTCCAGGTGCTGCCAATTTAATTATTAAAAAATACATATGTGTATATATATATATATATATATATATATATATATATGGATATATAAAAAACTTGAGTTTCTTAGAATATATGACTATAGTTAAATACTGAAATACAGTTATATTCTATTATACTGTTCTTGGTAATTAAATTCATAATTAAAAAGAAATACGTACGTTACACTTCATCTTCCTCACGTGGTTTCACGACACTTGTTTACTATTCAGATGCGGACGCGCACAGCACAACTTGTAAACTGTTTGGAAAGGCCCAAGACTCGCGACGAGATTTTGCGCTGGGCACGGTGGGGCGCAGATGGACGAGTGGGATATATAGATTGTGAAGTTGATGCAACTAAATTAAAAAGGGGTACATTTTGAAAAAAATAAAACTATCTGAGCTAATTTTATTATGTTCTAATTACGACAATTTTAAGTGTGAGGAGAAATCACAATCTAATTGGAAGGATACGCAATCTCACAGATAAAATCGGTTATATATATATATATATATATATATATATATATATATATATATATGTGTATATATATATGTAACACATGAATTTGGATAACATCATAAAACGACCTGTGGTTTACAAGTAGAACTCGGGATATGAGGGTTGCTCACACATTTAGGCATTTCTGAACATCTAGGGGTACATTGTATTTCCATTCAGCTATTTACAAATATAAATTTTTGACAACTTAAAGAGGCGCAGGAAATGTTTTGACCCTTTTAAATGACGCGATACATACAATTAAAAAAACTTTTTCGAATATTTTGTTTGCCCACCTTCAATTTATGTCTAATTTTTTTTAGTGTTGACCGTTGAGGTATGTTAGGTTACATAAATATTTTTATTGTACTAAATTCAAAGTTTATGAGATTTGTTCCTTTGAAGTACGGATCCCTCAAAAACATATCAATTAAGATCAGAATTCCTACCAAGACCGTTCCGCTCACTATTAGATACGTATGAATGTTAAAGGAATAAAACATTAAACTATTTTTTGCTCCGTTTCCGTTTTCCCTTTGAGGTATGGATCCCTAAAAAACGTACCAATTACGATTAGAATTCCTACTACGACGGTTCCGTATACTATTAAATACGTATAAATATTAAAGAACCAAGCTATAATAAAACATTAGACTATTTTGGTAAATTATATACGTTATATTGTATTATTATACCTAGTATATGTTTTACAAGGAGATTTCTCAATAAGGCCTAAAATAATGTACCTAGTATATCATTTTAGGCCTTATTGAGAAATTCATAAAATATATTGATTTCCCAATAACGCCTAAACTAATTAATATATTTGCCCTTTACACTTTTTTTCAGATTCAGAGACCATGTTTCTCATTATTTTTGGTTTAGTGATTTCTGAAAGGCTAGGATTTGTTGCATACCTCAGAGGTAAGTTACTTTATATTATGAAGATAATTTATTTAATTCTTAATAAAGGTCTCTTTAAAAGGATGCTAAAACAATATCAAGGTGATTTTCAGTAAGGTCTGGGTAGAATACATTTCCGAAGTCAAGTAGTGATACTAAAGTGTTTGATAGAGGTGAGCTTTGGTATGTGCAGCTAGACAATTTTGCCGATGTTAGAAGGCTGTATTCCGCTGAAGATAACATGGGTAACATCATATTCTTTAGGTTGCCGTTTAAGTTTATGACTGATCAGTAGACCCAAGTCTGTCGTTGTTGTGTATTCGCAATTGGTGAACGCCAAGTAAATGTTGAGGGTTGTGCAGCCAGTTGGCCGTTCCAACTAATCTTTAATTATGCATGCGAAAAATATGACAAAAATTTTGATTGTGGTATTTTGTTAAATACCACAAGGAAAATATTTTTTTGGTGTACTTGCATTAATTAATCGAAGAAAAAGGCAATCATGTCATACGGTTTCAAATTCTATTCTGGGCTATATACATACTTGGTGAAAAACAATATTATTTTTAGTAATAGTTTAATAACAATATTCTGTATACTCCATTTTTTAATGCACAGACAGAGAAACCATGTAATATGACTCCCACGCATATTTCTATTATGTATTGGCATTGAATATTGAATATATTTGACTTTCTTTAAGTTCTTTACCACGACTTAGGTTTCGTTGTATTACAACACCTTCAGGTGGGCTATTAGCAAAGATCTTTGCTAATCTTTCCTAATAGCCCACCTAAAGATGTCGTAATACAACGAAACCTATGTCGTGGTAAAGAACTTAAAGAAAGTAGAAATAATACTACATCACGTAGTTTCATTTATTTGTGGATATATTGACATATTTCTATTTATTTACATAGATACTCTCTTTAGGGATATCTCGTCTTCCTTGAGTTTGTATGTGTTTTTATTTCATGAAGTAGAAAGTCAAAATGATGTTCAAACTAATTGCTGTGTGTTTTCTCTCTTATTCGGTACTGTTTGTACTACTTTATATAACTAATTGCTGTGCCGACGCGACTTCATTCGCGTGGAATTGGGTATAAAAAAGTTATTAAACAGTTTTTGCGTTTTCTTTTCTCTCGAAACCCTATGAGTATAGGGTCTACTGAAGATGCTGAAAGATAGTTTAGGCCACTCCAAATGGTAAAATAACTTTGAGAATAGGGTTTACTAACAATGCCAATAAATGGCGTTGGCAGTATCAATATCGTTATATTCACCAAGTCAGGGTATTTTTTAAATATCTAATATCTAGATACAAGGATCCTATATATTACCTGTAAATACAAGCTATTACCATACCAAGTTTCATATAAATCTGCGCAGAAGATATCACGTGATTGAAGAAAAATTGACACACGAACTGGGAGACAGACGGACAAAAAATTTAAAAATTTTGTTTTCTGGCTTTTGCTAAAATTCTATTAGGTAAAACAATCGCCCCTTTTAAAATATTTTCCATATACAGAATTAACTTTGTTACAATTTTACTATACCTATTTTTACATTTTTATATTATAATTTGACTATATCGATTTGCCATACAGTTAATAAAATTAATAAATTTAGTAATATTTTTTCGTTAAATATTTTTTTGTCATTTGTAAATATATGTGGATCTATTGTTACTAAGTATTAGATTTTATTCTCAGCTTTATCTAGGTTTAATGGCATAGTATCTTGCAGTAATTATGTCATTAAATTTGTACTGCGAATTATTATTAATAACATTCGTTATGTCTGTTATAACGTGTTATCCGTGAACATTTCAGACAACATCTAGTTTCAAATTTAGTAATCTGGCAAAAGCAATAACTCTGCTAATCATTTAGAAAATAAAAAGTTGTCGCCTTTAAACAGGTTTCACAAGGTGACAGAGAGGTATCGTGAACTAATTCAATTAGAATTATGTTTAGATATATTTATATTACTCTCCTTTTAGTCGGCATCTTATTATATTTAAAGTGTTTCTTTATTATATCACATAAAATAGAACTGGGCTCTCTGAGGTAATTTAATTTGAGATAATATCTTGCTGACTAGTGTCTTTTGATATATATATTTTAAAATACAGCCTTCTCTACCTCTTAGAGTAATGATTATCTGACAAGAATTATAGATTTTTTAAAATTTTGGTGAGATTTTTTTATGACACGCTAAAATGGGTCGAAAAATATTAGCTACTTTTAAAGCGTTGAAGTTAACGTTGTGACTTACATCTTTTTTACGATTTCGTAACGTTTTAAATCTACTTTCAAGTAATTTGTTATTTAGTCAAACTTCAAAAAATAATGACGGTCTGGAGAGAGTACCAATGTAAATAAACCAATATACATTAATAGAAATATACATGGGACTCATACTACAAGTGTTCTCTGTCCGTTTAGGTGCATATAAAACATTAAAAAAATGAGTGTATAGAATATTTTTATTAAACTATTACTGAAAATAATATTATTTTTCACGGAGTAAGTATATAGACCAGCGTGTATTTTGAATCTGTAAAAATGATTGATTGCGTTTTTCTTCGATTAATTAATGCACGTTCACCAATATTTTTTCTACATAGTATTTACTAATTACCACAATCAAAACTATTTTTCAGATTTGTCGCATGCATAATTAAAGAAGATTGCTTAGAACCGTCAACTAACTCTACAATCCTCAATGTTTGTTTGGCGTTCTCAAATAAATTACATTAATCCTAAGATTTTTTCAAGCACATACTTTGAAACTACTACAAAGTTTCTTCGTAATAATTTTAAATTAAGACCTATATGGTATTTACGCTTCCTTAAACAATTACTCTACAAATTAGAATTTTCCACATTTTTGATCATCGGTTACGGGTGGACAAGGTATTTGTAATTAGTATTTTTCCTTGACATCTTTATGTTCCTCATATCTCATATACACAATGTCTTTAAATAAATGTCGGACAAAAAAAGATTCTATTCCTTGACTGAAAAATATCGTTAAAATAAAATTTAAACTTGATTGAAAATTTAAAATAATATTCATAATTATTTGTCATCTTTTTCATACTACATACACATGATACTTGCGTTCATTGTTGACCGCCGCTCGGGAGAATAACTGCGAAGACATCGCCACTGCGAGTAAACCCAGCACTTTGTGCAAATATTGGGTGTGGTAAAAAGACTTATGTGTAATATTTTTTACACTCGATTAGAAAAAAGACGTATTTTACGTTTCATTTCAATGAAAACTTATTCCTTTATAGCCATCCAATAGCGTCTTTCTTTTTCCGTCATTTGTTCCCGGACATTGTGTACATTATTGAATTTTGGTCCAAAAAGGAATACAAACTATCCTGATACTACAATGTGAATAAAATTTATTGTGAATCATGCACTGCCCGTATAACAAACATCGTAATTAAATCGATCAGTTTTGCGTTTAAAGTTTATCTAAAGTTACAATATCTTTCGTAACGTGGTAAGCCATGTTTCAAAGGTCGTCTTTCCTTTCCACCTCCTTTCACTTTCTCTAATCTTGATATATCACATGACATGTTGTGATCGGATTGTTTTTGTTAATTAAAACGTCTCTTATAGATTAGCCACATGTATTTACATCTATGTGAACCCTAAATGGTAGTTTTTTATTTATTAAAGTTTTTTCTTGCATTACTCTAACAAATAACTTACAAATTATGCTTTTAAATTTGTTGATTAATATTAGTTACAAATGATTATTATCGTAGCAATTAGCTTGCCTACTAGTTGATCTACGTACTCGGAATTTTCAAGTTTTTATGAAAGTGTTACAAATGATTGAATAAGTGTTTCTTCTCTTCTTTTATGATTTATTTTGTTTAAAATTTTCCTTTCATGTTACTTGTAGAGACTTTCGTATTAAAATTATATACGTTTGAATTATAATTTGATTCTCAAATATTGCTTGCGATAAAAGTTAAGGGCTTCTATAACAGTAATGATGGGGTATTAGTACTTACTTCGAGTTAAATAATAATATGAATGAATAAAACTGAACATACTACAAATATCTTAGAGTACATAAAATTTTGTTAAGAGGTAAAAAATTTATGAGAAAATAATAGAAATTCGTTACGTGATTTTTGTCAATCGTGATTTTTGTCAATCGTGATTTTTGTCAATCGTTACGCGATTTTGTCGTTTGTATTTCAATATAATGTAATTAAAGTTATGTCGTAACTGTAGTAGCCATAGACTACTGTAGTTACGACATAACTTAAATTACAGTAGCCATAGACTTCCTTGAATAAAAAAGTTCTGATAGTCGATTTCATTCATACACAGTCACAACGTTCATTAGGCGGCATGGGTCAGTAGAACAAAATTTAAATATGCCTATTATGTTCTGTAATATTGTCCTGTCAAATATAATTTAGGCCAGCTGATTAGTTAAAAAAAGGTATTATTTTAAAACGCTTAATGCCTAAAGCATAATACAATTAAAATGCAATTATATTACAATGCAAGATTGTAATATAATTGCATTATGCTAGTCATTAATCTTTTCTATTATATAATGGGGAAAATGAATGAAATATGAAAATTATCAGATCAATCTGAATGAAACCTTTCACTAAGATGATGTTTCTGTTCCGAATAAAAATTTGACACTATATTTATATGGTTATTTATTTATATAACCATCACGCAGTAACTTTTAATAAAGAATAATATGAATAAGTTCAGATTAAAATTTAAACTACGTTTAATTCTGGTATAGAATGGGAGAATAAAAATTGTTGGGAGAGCTGCAGTAAATAAAATTCAAGATAAGATAAGACATACGCTACTTTTATCCCAGAGAAGAATGCAAGAATATTTTATGCCAGAAAAGGTTTGCAAACATAACTTATATTCCATTGGAAATAACACTAACATTCGAGTATGGCAATTTATTTAATTTTTATGTTATGTAAGCGATTACGGCCACGGATCAAATAAGACATAAATTAACTTTCAAAAACTGGATGATTATGGAATTATATTCATAAAAATTACCTAATATTTTTTCGTTGCATAATCAAGTAATTTTTTTGTCATAATCTAATTATTTTTTAATAACGATATCTTATTTGATTTATATATTATTTACATGAATTTGATTAAGCAATATTTAAATAATTTCTTATAAAACGTTTCGTAAAAATTAATTTTGTCAAATTCTATGTATAAGTATTTGAAAAAATACAAATATTTGAATAATAAATTTATTCTACACAAAAATTGTTCACTCGTGTATAATTGTCTACGATTACAAATAGATCACGTTTTTTAAAGTAATAGAAAATCGTAAAAAGGCAAAGTAATTTTTCCAGAGAGTAATTCAAACGTGTGTTTTATTCTTTTAAAATAATAGTAACTCAGTAATAATTGGCCAAAAAAAACTAATTTATCTCTGGAAACACTTTTCTTCCTTTCATTAAAAATAATAGATACCACAATATTCGACCAATATCAATATCCTGCCTTTTATCTAGTACCAATTCAATTAGTTTTTTTTCTAAATGTGGTAGAATATTGATTTCAGTGACATTACTATGGGCTGAACAGAGTTCCTAGTTGGAAAATTTTTTGTTTTGAAGTTTTTTAACGAACAATTGGAAGCTTTCTTCAGATGTATAAGCTTTCGAAAGTGCATATACATAGGTACGTGTAAACTTACAAACACTCTTATGTAATTCATGTTTTCCCCTAATATAATTCCATGTGATAACATTTTGCTTCCCTTACTTCCGTTAACTCTCGTCCTGAATATTAACGGGATACTTTCATAATTTTGATGAGTTTGAAAGTAGCACATAGCACAAAAGTTGAACCTAATTATACATAAAGGAAAAAGCTTCGATAAAACCATATTTCAACACTATCTAAATATAACGTTTTACTTCGACACAGCGACATAACCAAAGCGGGAAATAATACCATCACTTAAGCTACGCAACGGCTGTGCCTTATTAATAGTATATGGGCTGCATTCTATATCGCAGGGCTGCATAGGTCACGAGTTGGCGTCCATCGACAACGGTATAAATTATTCAACGCATTGTACTCAATATAACTTTCATATATTACATGGTGAGTACTTAGATAAATATTGCTTTGTGACTTTACGTAAGAGTTGGCATATCACATACACACACATACGTGTATGTATATATATATATATATAAATATATATCATCTTATTTGGCACGACAGCCCAGGGTGGGCCAAGGCCTTCTGTTTGATATTCTCCCAGGAAGTTCTACTCTTCGACTGGGTTTTCCAGTTCTTCTATTTATCCTGAAAAAGTTAAAATCTTCTTCAACTGAATCGATCCGTCGTAATTTTGGTCTACATCTTCTACGAGTTGTTAGAGGTTTTGTGATGAACATTTTCTTTACTGGGTTTTCATCTTTCATTCTAGATACGTGGGTAGCTCAGTTCGTTCTTTTGATTTTGATGGTTTTTATGACATCAGGCTCACCAAACAACCTATAGATTTCTAAGTTAAGACGTCTTCGACAAATACCATTTTCCTTGACACCCCCAAAAATTCTCCCCAGAACCTTTCTTTCAAAGGCTGCTATTTTATTCTCTCCAGTTCCAGCCGAAGGCCAGGTTTCTGAACCATATGTTAGAACTGGCCTATTAAGAGTTTTATATACTAATAATTTTGTTTTTCTTGTAAGAAAATAAGATTTAAGGATTGAGCTTAGTCCAAAAAATGCTTTATTGGCCGATGATATGCGATTCTGAATGTCATATATATATTTATATATATATATATATATATATATATATATATATATATATATACAGTCCACGGAAATTATAATTTGATGATTTGAATGGTAAAAAAAGTGTTTCTTAAAATATTTAATCGTTATCTGTGGTATAAGGGCAAAGCTATATTTTGATTGCAAAATTGTGTAATGACATTGATTGTGAAGAATTTTTTTAATACTAAAAAGAACAATATTATCAAATTAAAACCCATTTACTTTTACTGTTCTAAAAGGGAAATGAAATATTTTCGTTTTCACTTTGGTATCTGCAAAATGATAGAGTTTGATGACGCAAAGCTACTAAGGGAAGAAGTAAATTAATTTTTTTATAATGTACTTTTTTAAAATGCAATTTTTAGGGGCCAGAAATAAATGAGTTACCGTTTTTTTAATCCCAGTTTGAAAACCAAAATGAAATTGACATAATGTAGAAATCCGTGATACAAAAAAATTCGGTTTTAGCAATTTAAAAAAGAACAATGGTTTTCTTTCACTATATTTCCAAAAATATTATTCGTAAAACCAGAAAATAAATTCTAGCTATATATTGTGATTAATGCCGAAGAAAAACTACGAATTACCTGTTAAATTCATTCATAATTTTTTGATATAAACTATTGGAGCATTTAAACCGAAATGGCAAATAAATATTTATAATTGTGAGAAATGGTTAGTTGTTTTAAAATAGGAAAATTGACATGTTTCTTTATTCATTACTTCATTATAATATTAGATTTCTCTCGCGGTTTCGCTGCGTAATTAATTTAATTGTGCTGCCCCAATAGTCACTAAACGCTTTCGTTCCGTTTGTATAATGTCAAAAACCGTTGGGTTTAGTAGTATGTTAGTGATAATCGGGATAACTCACTACTGCTTTGCTTTCATGATTAACAGCGAAACGATAAATTAAACATAAAATTTCTCATGGTTTTGGTTTGGCTTTTTTAGTAAATTTCTAAAATTGGACTTATGGTTCCAGAGACTAGTGCGAACAAACAAACAGAAGAAACAAACGTCACCGCTTTATTGTCATTCTTCCCTATTAACAGCAGTGTGACAATACGTATATTTCTCAAAGTATATAGGCTTTCCAACATAAAAAGAATTTTTGAAATAAAACTTAGGGTTACAGAGGGTAACGTGAACAAACAAATAAACAAACAAACTTTTCCCCTTTAAATATTGACATTTTAAATTTTACTTAGTTCCATGCACGGACGGTTCCTTTTAAATTGTACGCCATGAAAAGTTTGTTTCATATCTTTTTCATATATTTAAATCGATTTGACGAAAAAAAATTTCGTCACGTTTAATCTAATTATGTGTGTATTTTGCCTATGAATCCTAATTCAATTTATGTCGGGGTTGAAAGTTTCTCAGTGTTACATAAATTCTGATTTACAAATGCTTTAAATTATAATTATGTCTGATGATTGATTTTTAATAAAAAAGAGTTGATGGTTACAAATTTGCAAAATGCAAATAATTATGTAATTTTTGTGTTAACACTATCTACAGGATCAGACGAAGCAAATATTCCTGGCCATTGGCCGCAGGGGAGATTATGTCAAACGCCAGGTTTCATAAAAAATCTAAAACAGTTTTTTGATGTTCACATTTCTCTGTTTATATATTTATTTTAATTATTCATCACAACCGGGCGCGTTTTGTTTATTATTTTTCAAAGAGCATTTTAGATTTTTTACTGCACAGTACGAAATTTATTTTTTAGGAATTGAGAAGATACTACAGCCTAGGTCATTGTTGTTTTTGTAATCGGGTTTTATAATAAATTCTTGAGCTTTATTGTTTTATGAGGAGGTATTTTTAAAGTTCTATTGATGAAGATATCAAGATCATTTTCTTGATATAGTTTTAATAACAACAATTTGTCTGCGGATAAAAAAGTCACTACAGAACAACTAATATTCCGAGAAAAACAGAAACAATAACAAAAAAATTATTCTAGGTATATTAAATAATTTTTTATTATGTATGAGTGTCTAGCCGGCTAGTGCAGCTTTACCAGTTGGATCACCGGTACGGCCAGTTTACAGCTAACACCTGCTTTACACACACACACATATATATATATATATATATATATATATATATATATATATATATATATATATATATATGTATGTATATAGTAAACGTAAACTTAAAATTACAAAGTAACATGAATATTTAGATAAAAGTTGCGAAAGTAATGAACATAGACAGATTGAAATACTTTATACTGTATTTTAATCTGTCTATATTAGCTCTATGTTAGCATAATAAAAAAAAACATTATTTACATATTATCATTATTGCAATTACTAGGTTTGTTTTACTAAAGGCCACTTACATACAGATTTTTTAAAGGTATCCACTGATATGTATCTTAAGGTGTGGCGAATGAAAATTCTAATTTATATGACAGTAAACTTGAAACTGGTTCAAAGTTTAATTGCATGGTGCTCTAAGACAACGAATAGCAAGTCTCTAGCCCGTATATTATGATGATGCTAGGTGTAGTAAACGCAAGAAATACATGACAATTCTGTTTTTGCTTAGTCGTTTAATTTATATGTCGGAACATTCATCTACTAATATTAGTTTTACTATCGCATTTGTTTTACTGTCGTATATAAAATTACATGTGCTGGGTTGATCACAAGGCGTACGACCTTTGACGATGCGGCGTACCGCGGGGATCGATTCCCGGCCGTTCTTCGAACGGGGCTGGACTGGTGTTATGGTTGGCTGTAAGAGATTGCTCTTGTAGCAATAAGTCTGCCATATGTATCAATTAGATACATTAAAGTAGATAAATTAATAAATAAAATTACACAGTCGGATTTGTTTTACTATCGCGTGTAAAATCAGCTAATAAAGTTGAGAAACAATTTAAAAGGTAGATTTCAAACACCAATTTCATAGGAAATAAAACGAAATTTTCATAAATTATTGAAAGTGGTGCGAAATGAAGCAATAAAAAAAATGTTTTCAAATAACTATACAAATATAATATTAAGTCAAAAACTTCTCTCCATAATGAATTTAATATATGCGGATTGATTATATCGCTCAACGTTAATTTTGAGTCTTGTTACTGAATTACCGATTTTTATTTCTTCCATGTTACTAAATAAAAATTTATTAACTTTACCGGAAAAAGTTTGCTTGTGTAGGTACCAAAATAGATTTATTGACTAAATTAGATTTATTGATCTGTATGTAAAATTAAAATTAAAATGAAAATCCATCAATTAGAAAGAACGCCTGCATCTACCATGCCTAAGTTTCTTATAGGATACCTGATACAGGAAAACATAAAAGTTTCTTATAGGATACGCCTAAGTTTCTTATAGGATACCTGATACCTGGATAACATAAAAGAACCTTTCATAGAATTTTTATTTACTTATCTGTCTATCTCTTTTCATAAATACTTATCCTGGATAAATTCATAAACCGATAACTGCGTAGTAAAGTACTTTAGTCCTTTAGGTAATACAGCGAAGCATAATCCGCAATATATTACCGTTAGTTCTGAAATGATTACATAGAAAATGAAAATACCTCTAGAAACAGACTAAAGCTAAAAACACAAGTTGGGATTTAACTTTTCACGGCCATTTTGAAGTAAACTTGTGTTTATAAAAGATGATAACATAAATACATTAAAAACTACGCTGGCGTTTCTGAATTTGATGCAGATACGTCAGTACTGGCATACAACTTGTTATTTAATACATTTAATAAAATACGTACATAAACGAATATAGTACTTAAACGTATAGATCCGTTCGAAATTTTCCTAATTCATAACATTTAAATTGATTTTTACAAGAATTAAACAATATAACTGTTTAATCAGAAATAATAAAATGATAACTAAATTTATGACGGCAACACAGGAACTTTAAAAATTATTATTATTAAATTAGATATTTATTATGATAATGATTTTTTTTCTAATAAGTTTGCCGTCGTTAACTTATTTTTAATTAGTAAAAAATTATATTTAATATGGACAATCAATTTTTCAATTTATTTTTTCTACAAGGCAGTGGTGGTAAAAGCCGTGAGATATTAAATTTAAAAAAAATTATGTGAAGACGTATGTTTCTTATCAGGTACTTTGTTAATTGATGTTGGTGATGAAAAATCCTATTGACGATACAAAAGGTTAAGAAACAATATACGCCACAATTATTAGACGCCATAATCTACCTCTTTGAAAGATACTAACATTTCCAAATGATTAAAACAAAATATTTGTCAGCTGAAATACCCAGCAAATAAATTGGAAATTTAATACAGGTTGAAATTTTTTAAACACATTATGTAACTGACTATACTAACGGAAAAAAAAATATAATTATAGCTAAATAAATTTCCTTGAGATGAACTCAAGGAAATTTATTTAGTTTATTTTGTGTAAAATTCATGAAAAGTTGCCCGCAGACTTCTATACTTACTAAGAACATATGAACCTGAACCTCGTAGATTCAATGAAATTTTTTTGAATTTAGTTATTATTGTTTGCGTTACACTAGTGTAAAAAGTTCTCCTTTGATGATATATTTTAAAGAGATCTTTTAAAATTCCCTTAAATATGTGATACTGTAATTTCCATTTTTAAACCTCAGACGTATATTAAAAACTCGACAGGGGTATGTTATCTTTAATTTTAAATATTTGTTCATTAGGACGATATAAAACTGTTCTAATTTTCTCTGTCTACTATTAATTAACTAATATTCTCCACATGAATCGGAAATAGGTTTGGATTAACTAATCTAAAACGAATATGTACTTCATTTTCATATCGATACCTAATAAATTTACTAAACATTTCAAATAAATATGTATATATACTTAATTACAAAACTCCGATGAAAAAGCCAGTACGCGCTCAAAGGGATAATTATTTCACTGATATTAATTCGTGGAAATGGCTCGCTTGCTAAAAAGTTCACTTTATGAAGAAGAAAAAGCTTTGGAATCATGTGAAATTTAAATTGTTTGCTTACGTTATTATTTAATCTAATTGAATTATCCGAAGAGTATAAAAGCTAAAAAAAGCTAAATGCGTTAATCAACAAAATAGCCCTTTGTAAAATAATTGTTTCAAGCGTTGATATTCTCCACAAGAATGCCAATCAAATATTTATTACTTCATATACTTATTTGATATTACAACAGACAAAACCATTATGAATTGCAAAAAGTAATTTGCGGTTTTTTTAATACATTTATTTGAGCACAATTGTACATGTAATTACATATGGCCAAAGCGAGATTGCTTATCTGCCGATTACCATTTTGGAATAGGAGAGTAACTTGTTAGCGATGTGTTAAGTGAGCAGACATTTTGCACACCGCGCTCTCAAGTGGAAAGGTTAACCGCTGTAAAAGTTTAGTACATTTTTATCTTCTACCAAAAGTGTTCATTTATTGTTATTTCATGTACGCTTTTATGTTTACAAAATGGCGTAACCTTATTAACCTACCCTATTTCTTCCACATTAGGCAGTTAAAGAAAGAAAGTGCTTTTATGATCATTTTACTTCGTTAAATGTACGAAAGGTAGTTTTCTGAAAAGAATGATTGCAACACTCAAATTGTACCTAATTTTTTAATGATATCTACACGTTTATCGTATTTCATCCAATACAGCTATTCTTACTGCTGTTATCTTCTACGACCATAGTATTTTTCCTAATATTTTCTGGCTATTTACAAATCTGCTGCATGAGAAAGTTGTATTTGCTTTTCCAAAATTATCCAATATGAGGTTTTAATAAATTTCCCAAATTATGTGGAATATTACTAATTTATTTATAGATCGAAAAAATAGCCACTCCAACTCATAAGGCTACGGAGTAGAAAAATATAATATAATGATGGAGCTGCAGATTATGCTCCCTAATGTAGACATAGGTGTTTAAGAAGAATGGGTGACGTTCTCTTATGATAATATAATGCTCATATTTCATTAAATAACATATTTGAAATACCCATTTATTTTTTTTTAGTATATATAAATTATTGAAAAAAAATTGTATGAAAAATGATTGATATAAAATTATATAATCGAAAGAAAAACACTCCGTGCATAATTCGCATGGAAAAAGAATTTTGTTAAATAATGATATATATATATATATATATATATATATATATATATATATATATATATATACATACTGCATCAATAAAATTAAATAATTTTGACATTTTCCCAAATCACAGAAATAGAGAGTAAAACTGAAAAGCTTTGAAATAGTAAATTTGTACGAAAAATTATTAAAACGCACAGCCTCAAAGTGCATATGTGCGAATGGTTTAATGAAAAGAAGTTACAACAATTAAAGGTAACGAAAAAAAAATATTGGAAAAATTTAGTCTAAATGGTCCATTTATCAATTTTAAATATAAGGGCAATTTAGAAATTCTCTTTTCTCTAATAAAATTTTGTAATATATATTCATCAAAATTTTAGTTGCAATAATTCATAATTATTATACGGCAACTAAAAAGAGGTTAGTAATTGTTAAGTGAAAAGTACAAGCTGTTGACAGTTGTTAAGTTTCCAGTTTTACGAGAATTAATATTTAAAATTAAAAAAAAATCATTCCCTTTTTCTATTAAAGGCTTAATATTTTGAATCCTTGCAGATGAATACAATATTAAGTAGATATTAGTATTGGAAATTGCGGACTAATATAGCTTTGGCGTACAATTTTTCAAAAATTTTTTAAAATTTTCAAATGATATTCAGGGCGATAGACAAAAGAAAAGAAATTAGACTAGTTTGTCAAATATTTAAAGTACCCCAATAAGCTTTATAAAAATATTTATAAACACAAAACTTTGGTTACTTCACTTAATAAAATGTCGATAAGAACAAATACTCAAGTTTTTATTTTTTTTATATGTAAACTAACAATTCTGATTTTAATTCGATATTTTATTCTACGAACTTAAGCAAGTTGAAATAGAATACACACCTTTAATATCTTCCCTTAAAAGACAAACGTGCAATAAAGTAATAGACGCATAGTATGTCAAGTTAAGCAATATTAAAAAAAACTCTTTTCAATAGCGCGATGAATCTATGGCATATATCAATTAATTACAAAATACAACGAAGTACTTATTAACCATCTTTCGTCCAACAAAGACATCGCATTAATGACCTGTCAAACATGAACCAGTTCGCAGTCTCCGCAAACGATTAATAAAAAACAAAATGGTATTCCACATGAGCTCATTACGCAATGTCGGTACCAGCGAGTCGGCTTGAGGCATTTCCTGTTCTAGCCTCGCCGCTTACTTGTCGTATGTGGTCCAATGACCTCTGCGTTGAGCGCTGCCTCGCTATTGTCATGTAGCACTGATAGAAATGTATTAGAATTATATATGTACCATGTTATTATTTATGATTATTCTATGAGGTTTGGCCGGTATTATTGCGCAAATGGATCGATGTCGCGAAGACACAATGAACAATGAAGCAATAAAGAATAAGAATAGTACTTATGTGACACAAATAATTAGAGAAACTCGGTATTTTATTTTTAAAGCCAAAATAAATATAAAATGTAATTTTGGCTTTAAAAGTAAACTTTAAATCATTTTGAAATTTATTCTGCAGTAAGCAATAAAGCTTATATTTGATACGTTTTACATGAACTTTCATTTTCGTCGCATTCACGTTACATTAATTTTTTTAAAGATATATCTATACATAATATTAATATATATCTCCGATATTAAGTTCCAATAGTAAAAAATAATGTTCATAACAATTTTATATTTTGATCAGAGAAATGAATATTAAAAAATATTTAATAACCATAAATGTTTCTGAAATGAAATTTTATTATGCCGATGAAGAAAAATCTTGCAGCTACTTGATAATTAATTCTATTTCCTTATTAAATTACCTGTTTTCAAATACTTATAATTCAGATTTTTAGTTGATGTTATGTTGCGGTCTAAAACAATTTTGCTTGTCCAATGTAACTACAATACGGTAATATAACTTTAAGTCGACATTATTCCTTTTCATGAATTCTGTAACATTGGGCTAAGTTTCTAGAAAGTAAACATTGTTCAATACAGATTTCAAATTTAATTATTTCAATCAATATCACATTAGCAATCCATATCATTTAAAAAATAAAGATTTCCGTGTATTTGTAAACATTGAAAAATATCATTAGTAAAAATTACAAGTAAAATGATAGTTTGATTCTTTTTTCCAAAACATGCTTGAATATTCTCAAATTGTAATAAGTAATAATTAGCCTTAAAACTTTGGCTTTTAGGTTGCATATTCTTTGCTCTTTTGAGTTATGACGTATGTAGTACAATGCAATGCGAAAAATTTGTAAATAACTATATTTTCAACCGCGATCCGAGGAACATATTGTTCAAAATAATATGTTGATATCTATTATTTGCAAAGGCTCTGATTCATAACGTTATTGCAAGCTAATGAGTCACAATATTTATATATTCTTTGCTCTTTTGAGTTATGACGTATTTAGTACAATGCAATGCGAAAAATTTGTAAATAACCATATTTTCAACCGCGATCAGAGGAACATATTGTTCAAAATAATATGTTGATATCTATTATTTGCAAAAGCTCTGATTCATAACGTTATTGCAAGCTAATGAGTCACAATATTTATATAACGTGCAAACAAAGAGAGCGCCAAGGTATATTTTTCCGAGTAAAAACTGTTTTAATCCCTTAAAAGCTTTCCTTTTTTCCTATCTAGGGCAAGTTTACATAAATATTGCTTCCTCACGTAGAAATTGTCCTAAAACAACATTGGATTTTTTCAGTAGTTAAGAAAAAAATATATACTATATATTTTGCCGAAAATTGTAATTTTCAAGCCTAATATTATTTTGAATAATTATATTTGTATTAAATTTAAATTTTCAGTGTATTTAATTATGTTAAAAAATGTCAAGACAGCGCAAGTTCAACTCTTATACTGAAGGTTTTTAAACTGTTTTACACAAAAAAAAAACATTTTCTGGAAAGAGAAAAATTAATAAAACAAATTATGTGTTGAATACATAAGAAACTATATTTGCAAACCAATATCCTACGTTCTAAAATATAATTTATAAATTAGTAATGCCTCCATTATATATTTATTACCATCTTGGGTGTAAGTTTACATACTACGAATATTTTCATAGCTATTAATATAATATATGCTATTTCTCATTTTTGTTATTGACAATAACTATTCTTTATGGTTCCATATATCAAATGGAAAAACGTAACTCTTGTAAGATCACTCAAGTGTTTGTTCATCTATCTATCACGGAGGTTTTTTCAAGGGATTTTATATACAAACATGAAACTTTCTATACACAGTAATAAGATATATTGACACACATATCTCAACAGCGAACACTCAAAAATATTTATTTGGTGATTTTAGGGCTGGCAATTAATTTTTTTTAATTCCTTCTGAATTGTTGAGTATCATTCGAAAGGGCATATATTAAGGCCCTAAAATATTTTTTCCTAATCTGTATATTCATGCTATGTATATATTTATTATACATAGTATGAATTACATATTTACTTTAGAACGTGTATATTCATAAATATACTGAAAATTATGAAATAAATATGTTCCCTATACATTTTCGAAGGTAATAAGAATTTTAAAAACCTTAATAATTATAAAGTTTATAGTTAGTTTAATAGTAATGCTATGCAATTTTCAATATTTGTAATTGCTTAAATCTGTACCAAACACTAAAATTGCTAGTTCTACCCGTGCTTGAGAGTTTTTATTGTTGCGAAATACGAAAGCTTCTCCGTTCATCGCATAGTAACCGATTTCCGTACTTTTCCAAAATTGGGTCATAGCATAAAAATATATCCAACGAAAAGAGATCTTGGGAAAATAGATCTTCAAACTTATATATTTCCTTAAATACAATATATTTTACACTTGTTACATTTCTATAATAGGCTTTCGAAATTAAAAACACCGTAATTACTTCAGTACATTCTAGCATATTTACTCGGGCACGTTGCAAATCAAATGGGTCGCGTATATTAATTTTTTCTTGTCATTTTGTTTATTCATTCGTTGTGGCGAAACGGCAAATCCAATTTTGCTCGCGTTTTTGTTTAATAGAACCTGTGATGACTGTAACGTGTTTGTATAATGACAAGTGCGATGAGTCAAACGGTACAGTGAAAATTTTTACTGATGTAAAGGAATGACTACAAAATGTAGGATTTTTACCAAATTGAGTATCCGAATTTAATTTTAATCTTAACATAAATGGAAGGGTCAGTTATAGAGATTTTAAAATTATTGATTTGAGTAACTTAAAGGATTATGTCTTCAGAAACCTAACAGATATAATTAAACAAATAAAAAGCTCGTACTGAACCTAAAATTATTCAAAAATACGGTTTTTAACAGCCCTTGCAAAGGTGGTAGGAAAACTATGGCGACGAATCTAGTAGTCATATTTTTTTAAATATGCACCTCTTCCGGTATCTTTATCAAATAATCACGTTTAGAATAAATTTACCCTTAATTCCCATAATTTATCATTCCATTTTGATGATTCTTAAGGTAGCTTCTATTTTTAAATCTGATTTCATTTGTATAGTGTTATCCAAATTAGCCTAAGTACTTCAAACCATTTTACGTCAGTATATCCCTTCCCAAGTTCAGTTACAGGTGTCATATGTTCGGAAGGGTTTTTCTATCAGTTCTATTTATTGCCATTTGTACCCCGATGATATGAATAACTTATAGAAAACAAAAAATCAATCAACCTTTGAGTAGTCGCAAATCAATCTAAATGCGAATATTTCAATAAAGTCTAAGTGAAAAACTATATTTTCATATGGGAAAATGTGCCGCGCTGACGTATTCTCAATTAAATGTTTCTTTTTTGCGGTTTTGAACTTTGTAAGTGAAATTTATTGTTAAAAACACCGCAATATACTCATCTAATCCTTACGCGTTTGGAACACACTTTGCCTCTACGCCACAATGCCTTTCACGCGTAGCACTATCCCCTTTCAGCTCACACCAAATAATTCATTTTTATGGCCCCACCAATTACAGCCACAATGGACGCAGTAAGGAAGGCTGGGAAAATAAATAGCGGCAAGCGAGTCGCGCCAGATTCCACTCCTGCGTGGGAGAGCATTATTTAAGTCGCGATATGGCTAATCTGCTTAAACGGTCCACGGACTACTGACTTCCACATGATTCGAGTTACATGCGGGCGATTTCCCAGGCGGGAAGTTGTTCATTCATACAAAAATTATGAGTCAATTTTCTAAAGTGTGAAGGGTAGCGATGTGTTGGATAGGAAAGTTACTGAAGCTGAGTATTAGAGACTAGCGTGACCCGTGCGAAGTCTTCGCATTATAAATTATTCAACTCAATTTAATAAATCAAAATTGATTGCAGGTATTCAATTCATTTCTAATTTTGCATATTGCTTATTACGTTTTTATTCCATTATGAAGCTCAGATGACAGATCAAACAAATATTTTACTAAAATTGACATTTAGAGGCGCAAGTATCAAAAGCATTGAGCTAAAGCGCCACTTTATTTATACGTGAGTGGATTTTAAATTAAACAAAAATTTTACCGACCGTCAATCATATTGACGTTGAGCCGTTAGATGGCAGCATTGCTGTTTTGTGTATATAATTTTAATAATTAATTAATTTGCAAAAACAATAGCAATTTTTTAGTTGTGGATGCCGGTAGTAAGCAATTATCTATAAAATGATATATAATTTATGTGGATTAGTTGTGAAGTTTTTTCTAGAAAGGGAGAGTAACATCTTAACCTTAGCGTATTAATATATATGATGATGATGATGATGATGATTATGATTCTAGTAGGTTCAGCTAACAGACCGGATTTTACTTGTTGTTACTCGAACTAAGGTGAATCTAAAATAAGGACTATGATGAAACTTAAAAGTAACTATGAGAAAACTTTTAAATTAATTTAAGTATCTTCTTTGGAACCAGTCATTCTAGATATAAAAGGAAGGATTTTATATAATTTTTTTTTATTTTATATAATGTAACTTTGAGCGAACCTAATTGTTTGGGTTTTTTGATTAATGATTATCTAATGTTATGATTGCATAACAAAGAATTTTAGTCCACTTTTGTCAACTGTACGAAAACAAATACTAGTATTCAATAAAGTGTTACAAAGTACAAGGATAAATTCAAGGTAAATTTTTGTTCAAATGAATAATGTAATTAATAATAGCTTTACTTAATAAGAATTGAACTGAAACGTGCATATTAAGGGTTAATTTTGCTAATCGTAAATTGACAATAATTTAAGTATGTTTAAAAAGCGATACTGTACGTTGATAATAAATTAAATGTTTGCTTCTAAAATGAATAATTACATAAACACCATTTTCACTTCGTTCGTGGCACTTTTAACGTGTCACGTTAAAACTCGAGAATTTTCGGCTCCAGTTGAATTGTACCCTTTTATTAAAAGCGCGAATAGCGCAAAAGCTTCACGAACTCGTCTATGTACATTAATTATTACTTTAAATTAAGGACTATTAAATTGCGTTCTGTTGTATTAAAAAGAGGTAGACAATGGCATGAGAAGGAAAAACAATTAATATTTCCCTGAAGTAAACGACAATATAATAATTTTCATTTATCAGTAGTTCTTGAAGCAAATTATTATGTCGTTTGTTCGTGAATATTTTTTGTTCCGTGGAAATTATCTTTATTTTTTTAAGTCAGTCAATAGTTATGTTAAGAAATATGCTAAAATATATGATATAAAAGAAATAACTTTTAAACCACTTAAAATCATAAATTATGAAGATAACATAAATAATGTTATCTGCATAATTTATGATTAATAATACATACATAGGAAAAAAGGCAGTAGTAAGATCATTCATGCTTTTATTGACGATTTTATTTTGGTGATCCTTCAAGTATTTGGTAAGTCTGTTGGATAATTGTAAAGTTGATCAGGTCAGAATGGCTTCATTTCAAAACACAAAAATCTACTGATCCTCTTCTGCGACTGCTACGATAAAATCGATTTTAATCTTCTGCATAATCGAGTTAGATAATTATATTGAATTTCACATAATAATAAATACTCTTATTTCGGATACAATTCCATATTTAATATTATATTTATAATTTTCGAAAAGACAGATATTTATATAGCATATAACATATAAATATCTGTCTTTTTGAAGAAAATTGTATAACTTATTACGCTTTTCATAGTTAATATCATCATCATCATCAGTTCCTGTCGCTCCGGTCGGAGCATAGGGCAGACGTAAAATTTCTCCATTTGGTGCGGTCAGCGGCCAGTTGCTTAACCTCTCTCCAGGTCTTTCCAGCTGTCTTTGCTTCTTCCTGGACCGTTCTCTGCCAGGTATTTCTTGGTCGGCCACGTCGTCTTACTCCTTGGGGGTCGTCGTCGCCGTCGTCCTCTTTCTATACCCCCAAGGAGCATAGTTAATATATTTACGGACATCTCTTTTTAGCAAATTTCATTGACCATTGGTGATTAAGAATGATGGGTATCGAACAGATTATTAAATATATTTAATTATTGGTGTGGTTTTGGTGTATATGTTGTCAGAGTACTCAAAAGAAAAAATATATATATATATCATATATATATATATATATATGTGTGTGTGTGTGTCTGTGTGTGTGTGTGTGTATGTATATTTTGTTTGAGAGTACTCGATGATACCCGGCAAGCTATAACATTCTTTTCTTTTCAGTATTATTAAAGTTTTAGTGCATATGAAACAAAAATAAAACATCTTTTTCAAGCAATTTTTTTCGATTCTGATATAACAGTTTTTAATGTTTATATACACATATACTTAACCAAGCAACAGTTTTAAATTTTTTTTAAAGGTATATTTTTTAGCGATCTTTGAGTTATCTCTGTAACGTTAAAATCGTGTAACGCTTGGGAAAGCAAATGTAGAACGTATCCGATCGATGGCGAAATCGGCCAAGTGCTAACAATATGGCAGTCAAGAGTGTCAAAAAGTTTGTTTCACTTCATTCGAGAAATAAAATGAAGTGAGATGATATTAACTTTTCCTGTACAATGCTTGAGATAATTTTTTACCAAGACTAACTGCGACGATGCTTTTTAATTGTAAGTACCTGCAGAATCTAAAATGTTTACCTTAATAATGCTATCATAACAAAACAGTATACACTTAGTTAAATAAATATTGCCGTGAAATTATTCAGATATTTGAAAATTTTATGAAAAAGCTTTCATTAAACTTTTAAACATCATATCAACAATTTCAAAATGAATAGTAAAGTTTTCAAAGTTTTAAAAAATTCTTTGTTTTTTGGTTTGTTATATGTTTTTTTTGTTGATCTTATAAGAAATAATTAATTGGACAAATTTTGTCCAAAGCTTTAGTTAATTTATTTTAATAATTTGTTAATAAAAACGAAATGTGTTTTCAGAAAATATCGTATTCATTCAAATTTATTGCAAAATAACCAAACACAAATATTATATATACTATTGCAGGGTTACGAAATTGAAGAGCTAAGCTCTTAAATTTCGTAACCCTGCAGTCAAATATTCAAAAGTAACTACTCTTTCGAAATAGTCAAATATCTTATCTCCTTTAATTTAAACATTTTTTATTTCTGGAGGTGAAAAAGTTAAAGAAAATGAACAATTAAATACGAGTATGTAATCATCAATACATTAAAAATATTACAGTTATCACGATCTAACATATTTGCGTTATACTTGGGAAGATCAATTTTATTTCACGTTTGTTATATTATGATAAATATTGATAAAAAAAATTTGAATCTATTTATAGATAAAGCTGTGCGTGAAAATAAATATCCTTATATCCATAGCCGGAAATTTGCATTAGGGAAAATTTTATGTTTAATCGGAGAAAATTAAATAACTTTTAATTTCCTTTCATTACACTTTTTTCACTTCCGTCCTCTGCGGTTTGGCCTCATTAAATGGAAATGTTCTCGAGCCATCATTGTTTAATTGACGAAGTTTTCTAATTACAACAATCGTACCTCAAGAATATTTCCATGAAAAGAGCCAAGAGATGTTGGAAAATTATAACTTTGGGCGTTTGAAAAGGCTTATCGGAGAAGAAAAACGAAAGACAAACGAAATCAACAAGTAGATGTGTACACTGATAAAAGAGAGACGTTCTTAGAATTTCTTTGCAAATGGTGTTATGCTAAAAAAATTTTCTTATTTCTGTTAAGAGATACTTTTATATTGCAGTACAAAATTTTGTCGCCTGCGTCTAAATTGTATCAAAATTAGTTAATTAAATATTTTGAACCTTTGCAAATAAAGACAAAGTCTTCATAATATTTTTTTTGCGTTATTTAACAATTCTTCGGATATTAATGTTTAACAAGAGTTTTAGGAGGAAACATTTTCTTAACAGGTTTATATTTTAAATTTAATAGTTGTGACAAAAATATGTTTAAAGGAAATCGGGTATCATACCATAATAACGTTTTTATATAGTATATCTGAGAATTGAATAGAAATTGAGTGAGAATTGAAAGTCCAACGCGCAATGTCGAATTTATCCACAGAATTAGAAATTCGGCAAACAACTCCAATATTAATAAACGTAAATATTCATAATATTAGTTGTCAAACTGATTAAATTTTTATTAATAAAATAATGGGGCTTATGAACAAATAATATGACTAGACCACTAAGTGAGGCCGTCATGTTTGGACATATTTGTGTGCAGTACCAACTTTGTCGATGGCCGACCACAATTTGCGTCATTTATTATTTGATAAAAAATTTATCAAGGTCGGATAGAAATCTTACAATGAGGAGTTCGTACACATTTAAGTTCTTATAAACATTTAAGGGTACATTGAAATTTTGTTAAATCATTAACAAAATTAAAATGTTTACCACATATTTATATAAATATCTTTTATACATTCGTATTTCCTAGTGTATGCTTCACAGATATAATAAATATATTTTTTAATATTCAGAGTTATTGTTTCAGTTGATGTGAGACGGACAAATAGAGACACGAACGCGGCGTAGCTAAGACTGTGCCTACTTTGGATATCGAATCACATAACATTATTAATTTTTTTGCTATTTTAAATAATATTATCGAGCATATCGTTGAAAATATTACTTAATTTTTCACAAAGTAAATATATAAATATATTTCCTGGTGTATCTTTGCAAGACAATAAATATGCATTTTAAAATAGAAACTTATTTTTTTCAGTCGATAAAAGGCGAACAGATAAAGACATGGTGAATATATAAAGGTTCCTAGTTTGATAAGGAAAGGATACAAAATGGCTGATTTCTGTGAAAAATTAAGTAATATAATCGATAATATCGTCAGAAATAATATTTAATTTATCACAACCTAAATATATAACTATATGGCATAATATGCACTTCATGGACATAATAAATGTACATCTTTAAACACAAACTTATTTTTTCAGTTGATATAAGTTGGGTGGATAGAGATAACTATAACCGTTCCTAATTTTTATACAGAAGCATAAAAATGGCTTATTTCTAAGAATAATCTGTTTGGACAATGTAAATTTTTAACTGAATAACACTTTGCGCAATTTTTAATTCAAAGTGCTTTCAATCATATAACTTCAGAATGTATAATTAAAACCGGTCAATTATGACCGGTCGTTAGGATGGGTGTTATTGGGATACCGTTATTTAGCGTTTGAAAATGCGAAATTAGTTAATTAGTCAAAATTAAATTACACTTTAATGTTGAACAATTGTATATAATATATTTTATATTATTTTTCCATTTTCATTCTTGCATAATTAAAAACATTATTATTTTTCATTCAAGATATTTTTAGCTAATGTTGATGTTCACTGCTTCTTAATCCACTCCCTGTATTCATACATTATTTAAAGATAATATAATTACCAAATTTCATATTTAGTCAGTTATTAATACCATATTTCTTCGAATAAATTAATTTTTTCTTGTAGGGTGTTATGAAACCCAAAATTTAAAATATGAGAGTGTATTAAAATATCACATTCCGCATGAATTTTATGGGGCAGAGCGATCGAAATTATTTCCTTCGCTAGTGCAATTATCATCATTGCAGTTTAATCATCCTCTTAAGCGTTTTTTTTGCAATGAAACAAAGTCTATATATTACTTTAGGGTAGAATCTAGTAACTAAAATCCCATGAGAATCGATTCAGTTTTTCTTCATTGAAGCGCGAAGCAATAAACAGAAAAAACAGACTAATACATTTCTTTTACTATGTCCTCTGATATCAATTATTTTTTTGTAAATTTGTTAAATATGCAGACATGCCAATTACAACATACGACATATTATAAATACATAAACATTTAATTATAATGAGTAATCAAAATATTAAAATATTTATTTTATTTCAGTAATTCAAATTTAGGAAACAGATCCCAAGGTTGTCGCCATGCAAGAAATATTAAATAAATATTTTTTTTCACGAATCACGTGTTGCTATGGCATTTATTTTGGTACTTACCAAAGAATAAGTGTCAATATTGTGCGGTGGTACGGAACCCTTAGTATAAGAGTCTGACCCGCACTTAATCATCTTTTTATATATGTATGTATTTTAAATACGTATTTTCGTTTAACATATTTAATCTTACTTTTAAAACTATTTTTTGAAATAAGTTTTTTAGCATTTCCCAATATCAGGGTCGTAGCTTACGGTGAAAGCTAGTATAATATATAGTTGATTATACATGCCGGAGAAGGCAATCATCTTCTTCGAGAAATTTAATTAAAGATATTGTTTAAGTCCATTCAAAATTAATTGCAGGAAATATTATTTCAAATTAATTCCAGACTATGTACACATTATAAAGTATAATAACACTTATTTAATTACTTAAATACTATTAAAGTTACTGGAATTGAACATTTTCGTATTTGCGTAGCGGGGATATGGTCCTTCTTATGAATTTCTTACGACTCATAACCATTAAGGAGCTGCATACATGTAAGTAGGTCAAAAACATGGATTTTCCAGAAATTTACCATTACAGTTGTATTACTTTTATTACAATATCTTTTAAAAAAACAGCGAAACAAAAATTACAACCTGTAACATACACACATGTTCATGGGTTCATCCCCTCAGGTATATACACATTAATGGTTAAATTTGCAGGTAAGTTTAGTACTATCAACTCAGCCTAAATATTGGACTTTTTTAAAAGCATTCAGATTTTGCTGTTTTGAACAGTTTACTCTTCAGTGGAACTATTGGAGGAGTGGAGTGAATTCTATAGCAAAAACTAAATCGAAAAGACTAGGAATTTCTTCATTCTAAAATACATTAAATAAATAGGAATAAAGAAAGAATACTTTTTAAAAATCAATACGAATCTGAGAAAGGAAATCTTATTGCGAGTGTTTCTAATAACAAGGTAGAAATAATTTTAAACGTTTATGAAAATATTCCTAAAGGTTCAGTGTCCTCAAAAGCTTGTGTCAATAAAGCGTATATTTCGAAATCTTTAAGGTAAATTGAAAGTGAATCATTACGAGGAAAATAAATAATAGAATTGTTTGATTTATGGACTAAGTGCCAACGTAATTAATTATGGGTATTTATGAAATTGTAACTGACACCGCTAGATGGTTACCCTCCTGAAATTATGGTGCCGAGTCGTTTTTTGGTAACAGAATAATAGTAGAAAAAATAATTTTGGTAATATTTTGTAATAGGTTCATCCGAAGGCCAGAAAAACAGTTTAACAGAAGGCATAATAAGTTGTTAGAAAAAAAAGTGTGAACCTTATTAAAAAAAATGTAAACAGAACTTATCTTAGATCACAACATCAATTAATGTTTAAATATATGATTTGGAATCAATGTTTCAATAAACATAAAAGAAATGTATTAAAATCTGTAACTTTCAAACACCTGAAAAAAAAACAAAATATCACGAGGTAATGGATTAATTTGTCCTTTATATGGGGTAGTACCTGCCATAAGTGTTTTCAACACGACGTGAGCTTTTATAATATAAATTTATAAAGGCCGATATTAAAAACTTGTCTTTTCACATGATGAGAGCCGTGTGAACTGTTAATAAACTTTAACGAACTTTCTGAGAGAACGGAAATTTTTAAAACCATATATATCAATTTTTAAATATATATATTAAAAAAATATTATATGAAATAATTTTAGACTATTAAAACGAACGAAACGACAAATATGATGACGTTTAGGCGAATTCAATCCTATCTATCCCCGTCATTTCTGTTTTCAAAATTAAACGTGCGTTAGAGATATAATAATAACGTAACTGTACTATGTAAATGGTCGTAAAAGGTCTACCAATAATAACGCTCAAGACCTCAGCCTGTGGAAGCAATGGTATTAAAGTATTATTATATAGCCATTTCGTACTTACTTCGTTAAAAAAGTGAAGCAAGCGATTATTTCATTCCATTAACTTCAGAGAGAAAATTCCAGGGGGTTGCAATAATTATTTTGGCTTCGAACTTTTCGTCACCAGATCTATTTTCGACCGCTGAGAGGAACATTTGTGTAAATTATTCAGCTGTCTTTTAAGGAGGTAAGATTACTTTAGGTAATAATTAAATAAGCTCCATTTAAAGTTGATTTAATGAACAGATTTTTTAAAATATTGATTAAGCGATTATTAAATAATTTTTTGGCCTCTTAGTTTTCTCATGAGTTATGACGATATATTTTTGAATATATAGCTATTTATTCCAACATCTCCAAGTAGGAACTTGCTAATTTTCTGAAATGACTATAGGATCATAATATATTTGCAAGTGCTTAAAATCTTCTCTGTTTGAGCATTCGGCTTTATTTATCTTCTTATCCTATGTCTCCTTGCTGGGGCAAAGGACATCCACAACACGTGGTGACTCCAAATATTGTCAATGCTCTTTAGTCAACCCCGGCAAAATCCGCTGCAATGTCTGTTTTGGTTCACCAAGTTCTCCCTGACCTGTACTGGGCTTTGGTTCTCTTCCCTTGAACGTTCTAACCCAAAGCATGTTTGAGGGCATGGACGAGTTCCTTTCTGGGTGAATGACTAATCTAGTTCAATTTGTTTGTTTTGGACTAAGTAGGAACTTCTTTGCGTCTTTCTAGCAAGTTTTTATTAGACATCTTCTGGGCCCAAGATATTCGGAGAAAATATATAATATGACAATTGACGAATTCTTTGACTCACCTTATGAGGCCCGTTGTTATTTTCCCTGTCTCACATCTAATTAGCTGTATAATTTTGACTTTTAACTGGATATTTCGCATTTCACTATACATGTAAGTTTCCTCGACTGTCACATGGAGCGCAGTTGTACGAACATCACTCTAGTTGTGATGATCCGTGAGGTAATATCCTCTTCAATTTTGAATATGATGGTAATTTTTTTTCAGCTGATCTATTTTATAGCTCGTTCATGGTTATATCGTTTCATTGTAGATTGCTGATTTCAAATGTAAAGAAATAGCACATTTGTTTAAATTATATATTTTTACAAAATTGTTACGTTGAGGATTTTAATTATTTGGGGAACGTCTCGTTCCCCAAATAATTAAAATCCTTATTAATTGTTCTTTACAATAAATTTTCAATTTTTTTACGTTAAATTTTTAATATCGTTATATTTAAATATTGTTAGCTTATAAATTATTTCTCAACATATATTGAAACATATCTTTTATTATATATCGAATGTATCGATTTGAAGATGTTATGTGGTATGGGATTTGATGAGCAATATGAAAATAAACTTACTAATGAGAAAAAGTGAACATACAATCAAAATATATAATGCTATGCGAGATGAATATTTGTGAATGAATAAATAGCTTAGCATCAATTGAAGAATGATATGTTTACACCTTGGGTTGCTATGTATACATCGTTAATGATTTACTTGGATAGAATATTGAGATTTTTTAGCTGATTTTTTTTTCGTGACAGCGCCGTAACAATTTTACAAAGAAAAGTCGTGAGGAGTGCAATGAAACAAACGTGTTTAAATTGCAAATCATTTACAGGTACACTTTAAAAGCTTTCGGGACAAGCTGAAATATCGCAGACTTGAGGAAACCTTCAGCGATCTATGTATATACATATGCAAATATATGTGTATATATACATATATATATATATATATATATATATATATATATATGTATTTTTTTTTTTTTGTTTGAACGAAAAGTGATTAAAATAATCCCATTACGTACACAAATGTAGATAATTTTAAAATAAATCTTTCAAAGTCTGTGTGGCATATTTGTATACATGTATCTCCGTGAATATCTCTAAAATATTTATCATAACATCTAGAACAATCGTCTTAGGTTTAAGTTTCTGAAAACTTTATTTTTTAATAAATTTATTTTCATCAGTTTTCCAAATATATTCGTTTTCGTTATCAGTAAATCCATAAAAATATACTTGCAATGTTTTCAGAAATATATAAAAAATATGCAAATAAAGATAACTTGCCCTTTCAATGGATATGCCATAATATACATTGAATTTTAATTTTTTTTTGAGTGTATGAATTCATTTTCTCCCTTAAATATATACGTTTTAACATGCTTTACTCTGTGCCAAATTTTAAGTTGCAGCGTTAATAATATTACAAAAGTTTCAAAGACGCCCACTTTCTGATCCGAGAAAATGATGGTGAATAAAACCCGTAAGTTTCGATAATATATTTTAATATTTTATTATAATTTATTTGATGTTGAATTCTACGTAGTTTCAATATTCTTAATATTTTTTGCTGAGTAAAATAGTCCTCCATCTACTCGCTATTATTGCCAGTCATCTTTTTAATTTAATCCAAATAATTCATTTTTATGCTTCTACCAATTAGAGCCACGATGAACCCTGCAGACAAAGCTGAGATAATAAAGAGAAGGGAGAAATTTGATCCAGATTCTCCTCCGATATTCGTGTGAGAAATATTTAAGGCGTGATCTTATTTAATCTGCTTAAATGTTTCATGGGTCACCAATTATACCAAAGAATGAAACGTACATGAGATTTGTTTGTAAGATTAAGGATGTACACGTGCAAAAATTATGGAACAAACGTTTAAAAATTCAACGGTAGGAACTTTTTGATAGGGCTAATATGGTACTGGATTCCTTAGATTACATCACACATTTAGTTAGAACAAATTATTTGCTATTCGTATATTTTTTCGCAGTCATTTAATTTGAATTTTAGGGCGAAAACTCTACTTTCAGTCAATTTGTTTTGTACTAAACGAATATTTTTTTATAAGCACTAAATAAACAACATCAGTTCAAATATAAGGAAGTGCTTAATTTTCATGATCATTTTTTCGCAAAATTAGAAGCACATATAGTTCTGGTTCAAGTTAGGTGAAAACCAATAATAATTCTTGTTATCAATGCAACATCATGGTCCGTGTAATTCTAATCTAAAATTTAAACCTTTTTTTGATAAAATCCAACCAACTACTATTCAACAAATTTCTACAATTTTTAATACAAAATGAAAAGCTCCAATACGCGGCCATAAAACAATGGTCACAAAAGCCAAATTAGATCGGAAATAATTATATGTCCCACACAAACGGTGGATAAAGAAGATGTAGTGTGATTATATCTTTGTGTCTGACTCAAATATATCTTGCTAAATGGCAATAAGATTATGTCTTTCTTTCAGAATGAATAGAAAGAAGTATGTTAAAGTTAGTTTTGGAAATGTAATGTTAATTTTTTAAATTGGTTTTTATTTCTGTTAGAGTTTATTAATTCGTCTTATAAATAAATATGTCACGAGTATAGACTTGTGTAATTTAAACTTCTTGTCCACATATTCAAGTGTGTCTTCCGAGTTACCAATTACTTTCATATATATTGTAAGATTTATCTGGTTCGTTTTATTATTTATTTACAACAAAAAAACCAGTTTATCTTCTAAATAAATAGCGTAAAAAACAAATAGATTGCTAGAAAATTCTCAAAGCGCCATAAGTGATACAAGCAAAATTTTAATTACATGTTTCTTACTATCAGTTCAGTATTTTTATTTTTAAGGCGTCGATAAAGTAAAATTTCTAACAATTTATAAGCTAAATAAAAAAATATAATAGTGTAGAGAAGACTCTACTTAAATTTAATCATATAATTAATGTGATAAAGTTAATACACACACAGAAATTAAAATTTCTGGCAATGATCACTAATGTTAATGATATACATGTCTATAAAATGCCGTCAAATGGTGTCGTATAAAATGCCAAAACAAAGTCGTTGTTAATAAGATTTTACTCTGAAAGAAAATAGCATTATTTCAGTAGAGACAGAGACTTGGTCGTACGTGACTTTTATGCACGAGACAGAAAATAGTAAAGGTCGTTGATTGTGAAGTTTATGTTGGGAATATATTTGAGATTATTTTTTTTTGAAGTTAAACATGTTTTATATTATACATTACACTATATTTAGACATTAAATAATATAGTTGTATGTAATATTTTTTTTATTTACTGGGTTTTGTGTTAAATAAATTCTGCCGTTAACTAAATTAAGTTTATATATTTTCTTGAATTAAAATTAATATTATCCTTTTCACTTTAATGTTGATTTGTATCGAAAACTTCAGTACTGAAAATTTATTTGCAATATTAAAGTTATAATCAAGTTCATAATAACTATAGCGCTAATAACATGTTTTTACCAGACTGTATTATGGCTGTGTGGACAAAATTTTTTGTAGTTCAGTTTCATGGAAAAAGACTCTTGGAAATAGTATTGATGGTTAATGATTTCTGGACCTTTCAAAAAGCTAAATTCACTTTTCGAATATATCTGCAGACACAACAATTTTAATATATTAACAAATGTAATGATTGTAATCGTCGAGCACTTTTGCTCGAAATTTTTTCTTTAAACTTGTAAAGACCTTTCAACTTTTAGTCCTTTGAAAGCATTGACACTACATTTTCATTTATTCAAATCGACGTGACATTCTGTTTTTTTTTCTTTTTATTTAATCGATATTATTATAAGTGGGATGTTGATTACTATTATTTCTATTATTGATAATTGTTACAGTGAACTTTAAATGAAAGGCTGATTTCAATAATTTCAAAAGTTATTGCTTGATTGTTAACAATATTACTTTATTAAAATTTAATTTGATATTTTATAAAATTTCTGAATATTTAATGTATCATGGAAATATCTAGGCAAGACTGAGGATATATGTATGTAGAATATTACTTTCATGTGGGAATGTTAGGATATAAGTTAACCTTATTGTCAAAAAACTCTTATTTTGTATTTCACTATGACTTGTATCTGTTTTTTCTCCATAGGTGATAAATAAATAAATAATAAATAACTTTCAACCGTATTGCGTAATAAAAATCGCTCTACTAAGGCTTCATACACACTTAAGCACTCTGCATTTCTATTAAACTTTTTGTGCATCTGTGAGTGAGGATCGCACGTGTTGATCTTTGCGTGCATATGGATGTGTATCTGTACACAAACACACGTGTGTGTGTACCCGCGCGAATGTATTTGTATGTATGTGTGTGAATGCATTTGTGTGTGCGTAGGCGTACATGCCACCGAGCATTTGTGTTCGAAAGTATGTGTCTGTGTACGCATACGTACGTGCGTGCACGCTTGCTTGTATGTGTAAGCATCTATGTATGTCCATCTTTTAAAATTCTTAATTTCAATATTAGTTACTTTTATGACTATAAAGTTTCAGGTTAGCAGTCAGTTCTCAGAAAGACATCTTACATTGTACAACTTCACTTGCTTACTTTCCCCAGCGCGCGCGCGGAATAATGATATCGTCAACATTTATTGAATAATGCAGCAATAGTATCATAAATTTAAAATTAATAGTGTATTCTAATGGAAATTTACTCCACGGTTAAAATTTATTTAGCTTTCATTTGGACAAATTTTCTTTTATTTTCATATAATGTGGGTTCTCTCTTCCCTTTATAAGTGTGCGCATACATACAAATGGCAGATCGCGAATGTATACAGGTAACTAATATAACAACTCTCGTTGGTTTTATTAAATTTCTCTTCTCGCTAGCTTAAAATATTTTCTAATTAATTGTACATATTTTTTAATTAATTTTCCTCAGCTTTTAATGAAGTTCGAGATTTGCTTTCCACCACATAATATAAAAACAATCTTTGCAAGTATCATTATTTTCACATCGAAACTTGAATTTTCAAAAGAGCGATATTACAGAGAAATTGTACATTAAAAATAATTTTTTTTACATCTTTGAAATCAAGAATAATGTAAAACTCATTGTCAAAGAATTTCGCTGAGTTTTTTATACATTATTCCAACTATAAGTATCTAAGTTATTATAAAATTTAAAAATTATTTCCCGTTTAACTTTGTTAAAAATTGCTTTTAAAAATGGTAATATTACCATGACGGAAAAAGTTGTAATTTCATCACACTTTTAATTTTGTTTAAAAAATCTTTGGGCGATTCCTTTAAAAACTTGGTCAATGCAAAATACTTTTATGTTAAAATTTTGTTAAAAAAATATTCACCGTATAATTTTAGTAAAAATCGCTCTCAAAAATTATAATATTAATAATGCAGTCAAAGTAGCGTTTCCCCAAATTTAATTTCATCTAAAAAACGCGTGGAGCGATTTGTCTAAAAAACTAAATCAATGTGAAATAATGTTATATTAACATTAAAAAACAGTACTTTTTCAATGAGATATTTTATAAAAAATTTTCAATCTTACTACTATTTACTTTGTACATCGCAATAAAAACTGTGTGGATGTAATACTTAAGTTTCCGCTAACAACTGACACTTTCATCTAATAATAAGATAATGGTTCTCAGCATACACTTGTCTATAATTTCTAACTACACAAACTAAAGAAAGGAGAACATTACTTGAAATATCTCTAACACTAAAGGGAAGCTTTTTTCAATAACTTTTTACTCAAGCTTTCATGGCAAGATTACTTTTGGATTCTATTTGAAATCAATAGGAGGGCAAATATCTATTTCTATCTTATGCGGTGGGAGAATTAGCATTTAATCGTAATTATTTTGTAAGTATTTTTAATTGTTTTTTTTATCTTAATATCTATTGATATCCATGCAGCATACACTTGTCTATAGTTTCTAACTACACAAACGTCAATTGAAAAAAATGTATAAGGGGAACATTATTTGGAATATCTCTGACATTAAAGGAAAGCTTTTTTTAATGACTTTTTACTCAAGCTTTCATGACTAGATTATTTTTGGATTTCATTTGAAATCAATAGAAGGGCAAATATATATTTCTAACTTATGCGGTGGGAGAATTAGCATTTAATCATAATTATTTTATAAGTATTTTCAATTGTTTTGTATCTTAATATCTATTAATATTCATGCAGCTATGAACTGACTGTACTATGAACGATTAATATGAAATTGTTCTGCGAGAGGTCGTTTCCTTTTTACATGACTGATTGAGAAAAATATTCTTGACAGTATAAATTTCTAGAAATCATCGATCGTGACGTTATGAAAGATTGATTCAGGTTTTGACATCAACGATAAGCAGTCTAATGTTATTTAGTGAATACTGTTGACAGTGAATACTGTTAAATATTTAAACATTTACCTTTTTAATGTTACGTTACACATACCTCGATCACTTAAGGCAGTCTAGTTGGTTGATTCGTATTATTTAGCTTTCCGTAAGTCTGTAGGCATATTCAACGATCATGTAAATCATGGGAGCGCTCTTTCTTTTCAGATACATGTTATAGTAGGTGCTTCCCTTCTGCATGGTCCTCATTCCTCATGAACTGACTGTACCAGTTTTCTGTGAGTTTTTCTGTAACAAGAATGATTTTAAAACTTTATTATGTGTGCTTGTTTTTTGCTTTATCATGTAGTGTCACCCTTTATAAAATAAGAGAATTTTGTTTCCATGGAAATCGATCTGCAAATCAGCCCTCCACATTGTACGTCATTAGAGGTTTTTTATGTACACGGATTTGTTCATAGAATGTTTTAAAATAAATACCAAGTATTTAATATAACATCAAGCTTCAATTATATATTTTTATTATCATTTTGACGCCATTTATTTATTTTTCTACTAAATATTTTTAAATATTCAAAACTGTTTAGTACATGCAGTTTTCAGTTCGTCTGACATATTTCTGTAATTCAAATAATGGTCTTGGTACTATAATTCTAGCCGTATCCAAGATTTTAGCGGACGAAATTCGAGGAAATAAAATTAAAAGTTGCATTGATTTTCATGCCCAGCTTACGCACAAATGTCCCAAAAATTTTTAAAGATCGACACTTGTCAATTTGTCAACACTACGCAAAAAGCAAAGTTAAAACCTCTTGGGAATAAATAAAATTTAGAAGATTTCAAAAAAAATATTTGCCGCTGTGAGTAGAACTAATTTTAAGTTTAAAATTGGTTTTAAAATTAGTATGTTTATAAAAATGATGTAATTAAAAATTGGTAAATTAAAATAAGGGAAAAAGTTAGAAAGTGGTATATTAAAATAAGGGAAAAAGTGCGTTGTCAAAGGAAATGTTAGTGGATAAGAACGAATAACATTATGGTCTGCATGTATATATACAGTGAACGTTTAAATCTATGATCTACGACAATCAAATAAGACATAAGTATATTTGAACCAGATTAATAGCGGGCAATTCTTATAGATATATTATTATATCAATATATATATATATATATATATATATATATATACATACACATATATATTCTCATAGAATTTTAGTTATAGGTGGAAAATTTCGTTTTGTAAGTAAAGGTAAAAAAAATAATTTGTTAGGTTTCCTAACGCAATAAATATTCAAAGACACTTTAGGTGATTAAGCAGAGGTCATTCATATTACGTTAAAATCTTCAATACTGTGATATCTTGAATCAAAATCACAGTTTTTCTGCAACTTTTCCCAAAACTTTTATAAATACTGTTTTTAATTCATAATTTTAGGTTCAGCAGTTTCAGAAACAATTGCGGTAGGACCATATTTGCATATCTTTCATGATGTAGCCTGAAAATATTTCGGGACCCTTTTAAATAATAACCTATACTAATATGGAATTAATAATAATTTTAAGTAAAAATTGTAAAAAATTCCAATAGTCTTAAAATAATTTTGAAAGACTTATCCATATATATGTAAGAATTTTTTTCATTTTTTTTACGTTCTGAATCCTTATAAAAAAAAAGTTTAGTAAACTTTAAGTTGCCCGTAGCTTTGGGCTATATAATTAGAGATATACATTTTATCGAATATTTTTGACAACATACTTTTTTAATTGTGAAGGTTTTAGTTCAGTTCGTCAAATTTTTAATCAATGTTATGTAAAATTTGTTAAAGGGAAACGAAATTCAAATTTCCACATCATTACAATTTTAAAATCATTATATCCATAATTTTCCTGTTATTCTCATACTATAGTGGCTCATAATTAACTGAATCCATTAATGACATGCAGTCCGAATTGTGATTTCGTCGAACAAATTAATAGCATTTTAAATACATTGAATTTAAACTCGTGAAAACTGGAAGAGTCACAATGAGTTTAATACAATTTTATCTTCATATTTGGACAGAAAAAATTACAAAACCAAATGTATTTAACGTAATATATGTTGAAAAGGTCTCGTTAACTTACAAAATACAACATATTTACAATAAAATAAATCTTAGCCGAAAAGGGTTAAGATAAATTTCCCAAGTCTGTAAATTTATAAATTATCTAGCATATGTTTTAAACAGGAACCTATCGACAGAGTACTTAAATTAACAGTAGATGAGATTTAGGATACAACAACGCAACATAATGACGAGTACAGAAAATTCACAGAGAAGCAGTTGCCTAAAATTGTCCCATATATCAAAAATATATGTGACTTATGTATTTCATGAGTCCATATCTATTTAGAAATTTACGACAAGTATGTTCCGTATTTATGAACCCCCATGTATTCTTATTTCTAACCACTATCAATGATTAAATCCAAATATGTTTAAGTTTCCTACCTTTTTTTGTTAAATAAAAATATGACGAAAGTTTTATGAACATGGAAAATAAATATTAAAGGAAAAAATATAACGAAATATATTTTAAAAAATCAGAAATATGAATGCCAAAGTGATACCTTCAAATATCTGGTTATGATGATGATTAGATGATTTATTAACAGAGTTTACTCTATATACGTTATCTCGTGCAAAGTACTAATAAACATTTTTCTTTTACTTCATTTTTAAAAATTCAAAAATTTAAAATTTTATTGAATTGGCATTACAATTATACCACATATTAGGGGGCGAGTGAGGGGTTTGTGCAGCTTAATAATCTTTGGAGGTTAAAGTGAGCAATTAACACATCTAAAAATTAAAATAATTGTAGTTCCTAATTAAGATTTAAGTATATTTTCAAAAATGGTCTAGATAACTAGATAACTATTAGCAGATGAATTTATACTACCTGATTACCTGCTTTTCGTAAGACAGAAAGATACGAAAGCATGTATTAGTATACCGGTGTATAATTTCATATTCAAACGAAAAGCAGGGGACTAAATGTGAAGTTACTACTTTACAATGATTTCTGAAATTATTGTACCTAAAAACCGTAAAGGATGTTTTACCGTGGGGCTCCATTCACTGTTGCTCGTACTGTGAGTTAGTGTGTCGGGTGATTAGAGGGAAGCTAGTTCTATTATCTTAATGAGATGAACGAAATGAATGTTAAGTTTCAAGTTCGGATAATATTTTAAAGTTTATAATCATATAGTTGTTTAGTGAATTCGATGTGAATTAACATGAAAATATGTGCGTTTAGAGAAATGTATAGATTAAAAACTTAAAACTCGAGACAAGAGTAGTTACAAATTTTAGAAAATTTATATTTGGCCCTTCGTGGTCAAGTTTTATTAAAAATATTCCTCAATTTAAAAGAAACTTAACATGAAAATCAGTCAATATTCCAAAAAAATTAAAATTTGCATTACTTTATTTTACCGTTTATTTTATATTTTTGATGAGATATGAGGTTTGAGACTTATTTCAAGAGTACAGTATATATGGTCATGAACATAACTTGAATTACGTGCTGAAAATTTGTGAAACTAGTAGAACATTTTTCCCATTTGCTGGAGATAAGTACGATTATCGAAAAATGTGAAATTGAGGAAAAATGCTTCAAAGATTATAACGTCCTTGGATCATTATAATCTTTGAAGATAAAACACTCGAAATTGAGGTGTCGATGATGGCATATGCAGTTATTCCTTCGGATGCTGTTCTACTATTTAAAATTTAAAATTTATGAATCGTGCATCTAAAGATCATTGCATAGTTTATCTTTATTCGTGAAAGACTATTATATTGGTAATTTCATACGGTTTATTGCAGCAAAATTCAAGATTTCGTTGTTAATATAAGTGAATGACTAATGACATTTATTTCTTTTAATTGACTTAAACAATGCCAAAAATTAAAAAGAAATTAAAGGAAACCTGACAAAATAGTCCACAATATCAATAACTATCATAAATATACCAATACACAATTTGAAAGCTATTTTAATATATTAAAAGAGTTTTATGTTGGTTCACTACAAATCGCTGTCACCACAAGTTATGTGATTTTTTGTAGCATGTTATTAACAAATAAAAATGCAAGTAAATTGAGTAAAAACGTAACATCAATTATTATTTCATTTTATATATCATCGTCCACAATTCATGGCCATTACATTGGTTGCAGAAGCCCCGAAAGGCCGAGGTCTGCCCAACACCAAATACATATTATGGATACTATGTGGGTACAGTTGGCTGCTGTGAATCGTCCAATTAAACACTGCTGTAATATTAGAAAATTTAATCTGTGTCTTCTCGATTATTGTAAAGGTGTAGTAAGTTCTATTCTTACATCTGTCGACTGCATATTGTTATAAGAACAACAATGCTTTTGTAATATATAAAAATCTAAATCAGATAATGCGTTATTTTCATATATTTCAATCAAATACATCCCATGGATTCAGTATAAATTTGCGAGTTTTAAATGATATAACATTAATGCAAGAATTCTGACATCATTTTGAAGGTGAGGAAAATTTTGTAGATGAAGATTATTCGCATCTCATCTAATAAAAATCACCATTTGTATCTTAAAATGCTTATCATTCACATAATTATACAGATAATTCGGTACATTAATCCATTGTTTTATAGGACCTAAATTGCGACTGAATGTACATTGTCAATATTGAACATATGAAAAGTTTACCAAATCACAAAATATCCTAAAATCTGAGAATTTGTTCGGTAGATTGGTATTAAAATAATCTTAGGGTAACATTTTATAATCATACTTGAGTCGCTCATTAACCACTTCCACGACCCAACGACATATAAATACCAACCTGTATTTATTTGTTGCCTAGTATTTACTGTGTTTCGCCCCTTAGTGTTGTGGATGGGATTTGCATTTCTTATTAGCACAATTCAATCTTTCGCACGGAATCACGGAAAACTCCGTCAAGAAAACTACATCATTTTCCTCGAAAAACCAGTTGAAGTTGCCGTCTTTTTTATTAATCGCACGTCAACTAATAGTTGACTGTAACATTGTAGCAGCAAAAGACCTTAAAATTCAATGATGTTAATTTTAGCTAAAATAATGGTTACCATATTCAGCTCTCAACCATCTCTCCTACTCTCGACCCCGTTCTATACTCCGATCTGAAGGATGCGGCACTTTAACATTATCATAACTTTTTGTCCAAGCGATTTGGAATTAGCCGCCATTAAAATTGTTGCACCAAATTAAAACATGTTTCAAATGACGTATATTTTGTCATTATTGGTTTCTAGACCAGTTCCTAAACGTTTTTGTCAATTCTCTTTTATGCAATGTTTTAATGTGGATATCAAATACCGGTTTAAAGATAATGGTTCATTTCATCGGCAATGGATGTTCATTTACTAAACATACCTTTCGTGTAAAACATTCTTAGATTTTTAGGCTTTTTAACCAAAACCTTTAAATAAACTATTTGTTTACCAAAAAGGAGAGCTCATGAATATAGTACATTATAACAAAACGAAATTTGATTGTGGTTCCCTCTTTTACTCGAATAATTCATATGATTATTCATACGTATACTTGGTAAATATGTTAAAAAGTTATTCTTATTAATATTTTTATGTTCATATTTTTAAATAGAATAGAAGCATATTATAGCATTGCTGTTAGTGATGAAAGAAAATTTAAATATAAACCATTTATAAATTTTCTCCTTGACGTAATAATGTCCATACAGTATGATTCAGCACTTACAAAATAATAACAAAATCATTTGTTAAATATTATATTAACGCCATTTTCTTGAAAACAGTAAAGCTTCATTGCGTAACTGTTTTTGGTTTGCATGAAACGATATTTAAAAATCAATATAACTATTACTAAAAGTAAGTACCAACTGTAAATATTTTCTTATACTGTTACCATTATTTACGGATAAGCATTCTTTTGACAACGATATTTTCACTAAAATAGTCAAAATAAATACTTCTGCTTATAATGTATTACCAATATTTTTGCATAGATTTGTTTCTTTTAGATTCAAGAATTTGTGCGGTGAATGAAATGAGAATAACTTAGAAAAATTTGTAATTAATTTTGCAAAAAGTACATATAAATACTAAAGTATGCAGCGGTATTTTATTCAGAGTTAAGGTATGTTATTTTAATAAATTATGTTTTAACAAAAAATTCTTCATCAAATTATTATCAGTGAAGAAGTTTGTCATTCGTTAAATCATATTCAATACACTTGCTACTTTTATAGGACGAATAGACACCATGTCGACGAAGCATTAATGATATTATATCCCATTATGCTTGCAATAATTTAATCGTAACCTGTATGTATTTTATTGCAAATACTCTAGAAGAAAACAAAATTTTGATCAAAATTTTTTCTCAAATATGCTTTATGAAAATGTTAAGAAATGCAAGGGTAACATAAGTTTTACCTTAGTAATTTTTATTACATATAGTATATTGTTATAGCTAATATAGCTTATGTAATGATTAAAAGAGCATTGAAAATAATGCAATTTTTATGAAAATTTCAGAATAACTCTTCGAGAGAGTACTTTTGACGTCGTTTATGACTTATCTTTTTATAAAATCTAAAAATTTACCCTTCTGCTTGAAAACTTTCACCAATTAAAATAAAATTGTTCCAAGGATATTTTCACATTAAACGGCCAAATCATACCGAAACTAAAAAAAAAACTTAATATCGCTACATCATAAATAATATTAGATGTAGCCATGAGGAGACTTGTATTGAAAATATTTTAAGAAATGTTTATACTGTTAAATATGTCAAACGATAATTGGTGACATATTGACGTAAAACGTAAATCATCTCAACTATAATGTTTTAGTACAAATGTTTTGGGAAAAACGTGTCCATAATAAAGAGATTTTCTTATATTCGCAGATAAAAATCAAATTTAATAAAGAATAGATCAATCACTTTGAGTTTTTTGCTATTTATAGTCTTATATTATATCTTTTCATTTAAAATCCCCTTCGAAATTTAAAGTTTTAGTGTTATGATTCAAAACATTTTGAAAATGAAACGAAATAATAAAGGTCAATATTAGTTATTTCTATCTGTAGTTATTAACTTAAAAATTATTTTAAATTTTTAGAAAATATATTTCTCTGTTTGCTTGTATTAAGAAGTTTTATTGTTTATATTACTATATTTAAATTTACCACTAGAATAAATTTAAGACCAGATATTACATTTACACTATTAACCGCACAATAAAAACACATATATATGTATATTTTATTTTAAAATATGTGTGTTGCATATTATGAATTTAATATATTTACAGGAAAATGAGAACGGAGGTTATATTTCAATATGAATATATATATATATATATATATATATATATATATATATATATATACATATATATATATATATATATATATGTATATATATATATATACATATATATATATATATATATGTATATGCGAAAAATATAAAAAAATTGAAGCTATAGTTTCTAACTCACTATAACATAATTGAACAAAAGAATGATTTATCATCGAAATAGCAACCACTAATAAAATATTTATATAAACAAAGAATATCGAACGTTAGTTAAACGAGTAATAACTAAAAATCTATTTATGTATGATATTTACATTTTTCTCCTCTTTTTATTGTAATTTTTGTTTTCTTGTTAAAAAACATAGCTAAATTAAGAAACAATATAATTTTGGCTGCTTAAATTTTAACACAAAGAAACTATATATCTTGAAAAATCAACAAATTATTGTATTCTTGGGTGAGAAACTGTGTAGTCGGTTTTCGATTTTGATCTTAATAACTTTTATATCACACCAACGGTGCCTCGCAGTTTCACTTGTGCAGAATTATCTCAATCATGATGCTCTCATGTCACTAAACGCCTACACTCGGTTCCCTAAACGACGTAGGTCGTTGAGATCGAGGGTATATCGGTGCGAATACTTGGGACTATTTAGTCACTGAATAAAATTATATCTTTCAACCTTGCGCCATTTAAATAGCGTTATCTGAATTCTGTTGTATTTTTTATTACTACTCTGTTCCTATAACTGGTAACGCGACAAAAAGAAACGTATGATCTTCCACAAAATACAGATTTTCTGAAACAAATAATGTATTAGTTGTATAACGGCATATGATGTTTAAGAGATTAGCGTGAAGCAATAAATAAAGAAATAAATTTCTCGCTTTGTTTATTAGTATAATTTGTTACCAAAAAACGTAAGTCTAGAAAATCTGATAAATTAGAAATATTTTTATTGATATCCTGTTGTATCCTGCAAAATTATGTTAATATACATAGAGTATTGTATAAGTGCAACGAAACTGTGGAAAGTAGTTAAAATTTTATTATGAAAGAAAACAAAAATCATTCATTTAAAAATTTAAAAAAACAAACAAATTTCAAATTTAAGGCCGTGCACCATTATTTTTGGCATAATAAATTGCAACATCAAATTATGCAATAGCTAATTTTTTGCAGCTTAATTATTGTATTAAAAATTATTGAATTATCTTAACATTTAAAGATTTTGATATTAATTTTAGTTACTCTGAAAAATAACATAATCATCTTGCATGCTCATATATATGTAAGTATGCACCTAAATTACTCCGAGAAAATCACTCATATATCCTTTATGTTAAGCTTACTAGATTTATATGTTTATTATGAAATGAATTTTCTGTCATTTATCGTTTTTATGTTGCCCATGATATTATGTCGCTGATAAAACGAACTTGAAATATCACTTAAATCATTCGTATTGTAATCACTTTTCTTAACATAACTGTCGCAATTGATATACATTTTTTTTGTCATCTCTTCAACTTGCGCAAAATAATTCACTTTTATATACCCACCAATTACAGCAACAATAGATGCTTAAGGTAAGGAGGTTAAGGTTAAGGTTAAGGAGACTATGAATATATTTGCGAATGAGTGACACCAGATTCTGCGAGCCATAATTATTTCAGACGCTATCTGGCAAATACACGCAAATTATCTACAAATGACTGACTTTGCTTGGAGTTGAGTTACGCGTTGGCAGGTTCTTTTGGCGAGAAAATGTTCATTCACTCCCACAATAATTATGAATTAATTGTATATAAAATTAATGATGTCCACTCCCCGATAGGGCGGATATTATAACCTCTGTCTTCTTCTTCATTTAGCCTTCTTCATCCGACATCAATAATTTTGCCACAACAGTATATCGTGTGTTTTTATTGAGACCAAATTCATAATTTTAAGGTTTTTATCTATAGTGCTCTTCCAGGCGGCAGCGACTCGACCTCGGCCTTTCTTTCCTTCTTCTATTTTTGTCATTGCTTTTGTCATATTGTCTTCGTTTCGTCTTATAACGTGTCCGTACCAGTGCAAGCGATTTTCTCTGAACTTTTCCATACTTTTTCTGATTTAAAACGTTCCTCTAATGTACTCATTTTATACGTTTTAATGAAACTACGGGATGTAGTATTATTTCTACTTTATTTCAATTCTTCACCTCGACCTAGGTTCCGTTGTACGACAACATCTTCAGGTAGTCAATTAAAAATAATTATCTTTGCTGACAGTGATTATTCAATCTGTGCAAAATTGACGCTACATATATGTTCAGTACTCATATTTGATTCTATTCAATCTTGTAACCCCCGGTCCTACAGAGGCTTTCCATCTATATAACGTGCAACTTTTGTTTATCCACCTTTCTCATCGGCCAACATTTCGACCCGTACATAGACACTGGTGATCGTGCTGTTTGCTTATAAATTCAACCCTTGAGTTTGTGGGCATTCTAGCGTTACGTAAGACCCCGGTTAGTGATCTCTATTTTAGCTAGGCAGTTGTTATTCTGTACTGGATATCTTTTTTAGTACTCTCTTTTGGAGCTACGACTACGACAAACTGAGATACTTAAACTGCTTTACCTCCTTCAGAGAAGTTCCTTCGATCATAATCGATGTGTTGTTGTAGGCGTTATTTTCAGATATATGACATGGCATGTATACACCCTTGCCTATATTCACTCGAAGCCTTTGTCTCTCTAATGCCTATTTCCATACATTTAGTTGTCCCAGTACTTCTATTTAAGTTTCGGCAATAAGAACTATATCAATAGCGTTCAGCATTACCCATGGTGCACGTTTTCGCAAATGTTCCGTGATTTAGTTCATAACTACGTTAAACAATAACGGGATTGTTGTAGAACCTTGGTGAACTCCATTAAGATCGGAGTTTCAATTTTGCCAATCTGTCCTGAGGGGTTATTAATACTTGTGGTTATTCCTTGGAACAGATCTCTAATCAAGGACATGTATTTTTCCGGGTCTCATTGTGATCTCAAAGCTTGCTTGATAAATACAAGATGTGGGTCTTTCTTTCACGATCAATATTATTCTATCAGAATCTTCGCGCTGTGTATTGCAACTGTAATTATAGTGTTAATAACGGGTAATTCTAACCAATTTGTTTAGTCTGTTCCCGACGACAATTCCCAAACTTTTTATTGTACCATGTGGGAAGTCAGATTAATACCACGAAAGTTACTGAAACTTACCACGTCCCCTTTTTTTATAGAAAGAGAATATGCTGTTGCCTCTCTACACGTTTGGGACCTTTCCGTTAATCATTATTTTATTGAAAAGGTTTGTAAGCCAGGCCTCTCCAGTGCTCCCAGCACCTTTCCACATGTACACTGGTATCTTGTCAGACCGAATTGCCTTCTTACTCTTCATGTTGGATTAGACAACTTTTACCTAAGATGCTGTGATTTTTCCAATAGGGCCTTCCATTGGGAGAATTGGGTTTAGTGTTTCATGCTATAACTACTCATTCAGTAGTTCTTGGTAGTATTCTTGTCACCTATTATTTATATACTCGTTCCGGGTTAGCAGTTTATCAGGCGAATATTTTAACCAAACCACTAAAATTTTATTGCTTAATAGTTTGAGTGTGGCCAAGCAGCACCTAGCTCATTTTATAACCTTATTTTAATGTTTAATGAGAAGGTCTTAGTTGAAATAGAATATGAATGTATGTGACATTGAAATACTTGAACCGGAAAGAAAATAACTTGTTTAGAAAAAGAGTTTATATCTAAAGTTGAGGAGAATACCTAATACGTTATTTTGGATACTTGGCAACTTCTTTTAATTACGAGTTTATGTGTATTAATTAAAAAAAAGTAATTTAATTTATATAAAATCGTAGGTGCTTAATATTGGGAAATAATTATTTTACTGATACTAATGTGATATTTTGTCGCATAAATGTATTTAAAAGTCGCAATGTAAGCTTTGTATAATAGTACGACCAATTTTGATATTCTTACATTTTTCAATCTCCAATTTTGTCTGTAATTTTCAATTTATGATTTACATCATTTACGTCTTTTTAACTAATGAATTAAATCGATTTTTATTTCTATTATTTAATCATTTTCAAAAAAAATCTGAAGGAAAACATTCAAAAAAGGATATTCTCTAATTTCATAATCAAAGAACATAAATTAAATATTATTATAAGGAACTCTTTAAATTTTACAATTTTTAAAATATTCCTTTCTATGACTTATTTTATTGGCCTAAACTTTATTCCAAACTATGTGGCTCTAATACTTATAACCTCTTCGTCCAACGTCATTTTATTTCAATAAATATTTATTTGTGATGTAATACATTTGCCACTATATTTCAGTATTCGAATTAAAGGAAATCACGCTATTTTAGTGGTTGTTATATATTATTTCTCATATAGTGGAAGAAGGTGCGCCAGCTAATTTAAATATATAGATAATTTCTTACAACCCTGTATCAAGTTTCTATTAGAAGTCAAATAGATGGCGCTGTATTATATTTTTCTTTCTCTAAAAATTTTTTCCACTTTAATCAGTTTCATAATGTCGGCAATTTCGACAAAAGATTTGGAATTGAAAAATATGGAAAATTCTTAGCCAAAAATCTAAAATACCAAATTAAATATTATCATCCTAAAAGGACTAAAAAATTTCAAAACAAAAATTCCTCAAACGTTATAAATGCTAGAATAATTAGCGGGTACAAAAATAGCTTTAATATTCTTATGTAGCATGTTTATAAATAAGGCTAGAAAATATTTTTAAATAAGTTACAAATGCTCTTATTATTTTCAATCGCATAAATAAGCTTTCTAGTATAATTTCCTTGGATATGCTAATATGAAATTTACCAAAATTGTACTACATAGTAAAACGTTATAGTGTTTTTATGAATTTCAAGTAAGCTTCAACAGACCCTTCTATTTTCATACTTCTAGTTTCAGTAGGTTATCAAATTTAAGTACATTGAAATTTGCACGTTTTCAGCCTGCTATTGAAAGTATTGCTCCCTCTGTAACTTCCATTTCAATATTTTTAAGTATAGCTATTAATATATACTATTTATAGATTTCTGTGGAAACGATTGTCAGAGGAAGATCGCGGAATATTTAATGATCATATGAAGAAAAGTTCTTTTTTAACTCTTGGAACACGGAACTAATAATGTATGATATTAAATCATTTCGTCCACTAAACTTCTATCTCACTTCAAAAATAATTTCTTCTAAGATACTGGCAAAAGTAGTTCGGTTAACAAAAATTATTTCTTTGAAGACAAGTGTTACCTTTATAAATTAGTGACGCGTGTGACGAGTATTTCAATACATAATATGAAAAAAAAACATCTTCATTCATTATATCGCCTTACCGTCATCCCGTAACTTTAAAATCTAGGTCCGCTTCTGACACAAGGGATTTTTCCCGAGTGCTGGTTTTAACGTATACCGACTGCCGTCTAACATTGGTAACACATAGATGAAACCATAGTCTTTTTGGCTAGATTTTTATGAAAACTTTTATCAAATGCTACTATCTGAGAACAACGACTTCACGTGCCTTTCAAAACACAGAGGAGTTCATTAGGATATTATTATGGTATGAAACTGATGGTCACCCGACAGATGCTTGCGTTGCTGAACCTCATTAATCGAGTGAAATCAAAGTGTACCTACAACTAGATTATAACCCCTCAAAGACTGCATTGAACAAAATGAGAAATTTAAATAAATCGATTAAGTAAGTGGGAGTTACGTAGAGTCAGTGAGAACTTAGCGTAATCTAAAATTTGGATTAAACTTAATATTTAATGCACAGACTAAATAAAATAGTCAAAATGAAGAGGTTTTAGTATGTAATGTATTTTCGAAAAGTGATTACGAGAAACAAGAAATTAAATATAAAATTAAATTCGATGGATCTTGTCTGTCTGCCTGCCAATTTGGTATTAATTCGGGTATTTTATAAGATTTATCAAATTAATTGCAATAGAGATTTCTCTATTTGATAGCATCACCTTGACACATAATTGAAAAATTCAGAAATTAAAAAAAAAACATAGGCAGAAAATAATTTTAACATGTAAAAAATCGGCAAGAAACTTGCTCTAAAAGAGCAGGGATTTCGCCGAAATTAAAATATCTATATTATCATTTATAGTTTTCGAAATAGGCAATGTATAAGAATTGTAGAAACACTTCTGTGTCCATCAATCTCCCACAGGTATTCTTTTCAGATACTACTTGACGTAGAAATTTAAAGTTTATTGCGGCTACAGGAAAGGTTGGCTCATTAAAAGTTATGGAAAAAAAACGTTTCGATTTAGTTTTTGGGATTTCACTAAGAGCAATAAAAGGAGGAAATAAAAAGAAAAATATTAATTTTAAAGACCATCGTGTAATATGAATTGAAGTTAATTTAAAGCATATATTGAAAAACTTGCTATACATTTTTTACCTCCATGTTTTTTGACACTTTCCGAAAATATTTTTCAAAAAGTTCCATCTCTGAAAGTATATATAAACAATTGTGAAAAAATGCATGGGTATTGTATACGTAATATAAATTATTATAAAAAAAACTTAAACGTGATTTAATATATAGATTTCTATTGATTGTATTAGCGTATTTTTGTCACGCCAAAAAGCGCAGCTATCTTTTATTCAACTTTATCCCTCTCCCTCTCTCTCTCTCTCTCTCTCTCTAATTAGTATATTTTACGTTATTTTTAATAATTTTTTCAAGGGAAAAATATAAAGTAAGGATTTCAATCAATAAATTTCACTTACTATTTTAGGAAAAATAGTTATTTATCAATAAAATTTAAAGTTAATTTGAAATTTATAATTAATTATTTTCATTAAATTAAATATTAAATTTATGTCAATATTAAATTTTAGTATTCTAAAAAATTAATATTTTTACTTTTAATTATTTAAAAAATTTATTTTTAAATCAATCCAATGTAAAACTTTTGGAATTAAATTTAATTATACCGAAAACGAAAACTTATTTATATTTAATTTAATTATTTTATTTTACAATTAAATATTTTAAAAATTTAAATGAATATAAGTAATTGTTAAATTTACTATAACAATGTAAATAAAGTTTAATTAATTAAAAATAAATGAATTTGCCGAATTTTTTTTAATTTGTAAAACTTTATATTTAATAAATGATCTACCAATAATTTAAAATTTATAATGCAAATAAATGCATACCGAATTGGAAATGGTCTGGCAGATGATTGTCTTACAATAGAAAGCCAGTAGACCAAAAAACAATAAGTTTAAATAGTATTTACACGTGTTTCGAATAGAGGTTATACAGCTAACCGCGCATAATGCTTGCTGCTCGAATGTACATATTCGTACGGACACGCACATATACAACCGTATATAATAGAAAAAGACAGAACGAAAGAGAGGGAAAGGTCGCCTGGAGGGTGCATAGTGCTTTTTCTTTACGTGACGATTTCTGCCAGTTCGCTCTACTGCAAGCCGCGTAAAAGAACTTCGTTCTAATTATGAAATTTATACATTTAGCATCACCTCCGAATCCCTTCCTTTATACAAAATTCCAAAAAAAGTAACTACAAAGTTTTGTTTTACCATTTGATACCATTTTCATAGAAGTTGTATCAAATAGTAGAAAAAAGTTTATATTAAATTAATTATCAAAATAAATACCCTGATAATTAAACTTTTCCATTTGGGTAAATTCGGGAAGGTTTAATTTTCTGTTTGACAAAGAAAATCAGTATTGGAAAAATATTAGGAATCGATTTCATAAAGAACACTATAAATATGAAGCTTTCTAGAAGCAATAGTTGAGATTGGGAAGTTTGTGAAATATATGTTAACAATTTTATTAACTAAAATAAACTGATACAATTTTCATAATACACTAAAAATCTATATTAAAAACAACTGATAGTAAGAAACACTAAGTATAACTTGAGTGGTATATATATATATATATATATATATACATACATACATATATGTGTATATATATATATATATATATGTATATATATATATATATACATATATATATATATATATATATATATATATATATGTGTACCGTTAAAATGTCCAAGAAATATTTTGTCTGATATTCACTTCAGGTAATTACGGTATTACTTTCAAACATAGCAAAATAAGTGATTTAATTGTGTACGAAGATAAACTTTCAGTTTCCATATTTAAACTCTTACTATAATTTTGAAACAAATAATAGATCATAATAATAAAAGAAAATTATTTTGTGAAACACAAGAAAATATAAATAATTTTACAAAGTATATTTCTCTTTTACCTTCATAAATCTTTCACCAATTCAAATTCTAATTACGTTAACCTCATTACACCTTTTGCTTTTTTCACTGACAAAACTGTGGGAAATTGAAATTTTACAGTTATAATTTTAGCCGCTTTGAAAGTTTATTTAATTAAAACAATTATTCTCCAAGGAGATTTTGGTATATAGAAAAAATCACCATTTCCAAGGACGAAAGTAAATAAGTTTACGATTAATGAAAACATTACTTAACGTAAAGGTTTAACAAAAAGGTTACTTTCACTCCGCTACTTAATTTTTCAAAAAACTGTCTTATCAAAACTTTTTTTTCGAAAATTTCTTATGCACATTATGAAAGCATTATCATTATATTTTAAGACATATTCATAGGTTGATACCTAACGAATTATGAAGAGTGGGATAGATTTACTTGTGTTATTGCTTCGCGTAACTTGAAGTAAACAAATATAAAAGATCGTAAAGAATTTTAAACGTAAACTTTTATCGTAAAAATCTCAAGGACCAATAGTTCACGATAATAAGAGCAGGATCTCCAATGGTAATAAAAAAGTATTGAAATTATTCTTTTAAATTGTAATGTTCTGTTTAAAGTGTTGGTTTTGTTTCTGTCCCTGCTCATATTTTCTGCTTTTCGTGCGCGACCCTGCTGCAATGTTACATATTTGGATATCTTTAATCTTCACTCCTTTTTTAAAAAACATCTTTAATCTTCACTCCTTTTGTAAAAATTTCAAGGAGCAGTAGTTTACGATAATAAGAGCAGGATCTCCAATGGTAATAAAAAAGTATTGAAATTATTCTTTTAAATTGTAATGTTCTGTTTAAAGTTTTGGTTTTGTTTCTGTCCCTGCTCATATTTTCTGCTTTTCGAGCGCGACCCTGCTGCAATGTTACATATTTGGATATCTTTAATCTTCAGTCCTTTTTTGTATATTCAGAAGAGTAATCCAAATTATAAACAATATGACAATAAATAATAATGTAGTTAATAATAGAAGAAATCTAGACTTGGGTATAAATCGGGAAATAATTTTACATCCGTTTTCTTAAACAGGGGCATAGTGTTAATGATTTCATTTAAAATTACTTGGTAATAATCTAGAATAAATAAGTATTATCATCCTCATGTTTACTGACACCAGACTGATATAGAAAAGAAAATTAATTATGCTTGCAACAGAATTTCTACGAAGAGTACATTTTCAAAATAAATATTATAAAAATTATTTTTATAGCCCAAAAATAAAACCAAACATTGAAATAAATTAAAGTGAGTATTTTATTTTATTATTATCTTTTTTCAGAATTAGATTTTGAAACATTGTATTTTAGATACTTTATATTCGATATCAATAAATATGATAATGATATAACTTTAAAATGCGATTAAATGGATAGAAAGCAGTGTTCGACTCCAAATCTTTTGCTTATTTTATTACCTTGCATAATACAAAAAGTTTTTACTTTGCTTTCAGATTCACACTTATGTTAAGATTCACAGATTGAATCTGTGTCAAAACGTACCTAGTTTTCTATTTCTAAATATAAAATATTTTACACGAATATCCGTTTCCCGCCTTCTTCACTAATTTACAAAATATTCCTTCAAAAGTCAGCTCAAAAATGTAAACCTCCTCTGTTTCCGTTTAAAATCTTCTTGTTTACTCTTTTAGCTTTACTACAATATTTATTACTTCTGTTTTGATTTCTGCTCATATATCAAGTTATGCATTTTGTTTTTAGTCTTTGTCACTATTATACAAATTATTTATTTTCCACTTTAAATAGGTTCTGATTTTTTTATCAGTCCTCGCGCTTCTAATTTTTTTATTTTGAAATATTAGTTTTGGTGTAATAAGTAATAATCTTAAATATGTTAAGCTATGTACTCGTATATTAAAATTAATATATAAAGCATAAAAGTAAATATTTCGTGTATGTTGTTTCTTCACACCAGCGGTTTTATTAATTTTTTCTAATGACAGAATATGCAGGTTAAAGGATGATCTCGCATTATTAAGCAAGATACATAAAATTGTATGAATCAGTCGTTACTCAAGTCAAATGCGGTCAACTTTGATATCAATCACTGAAACATAAGTTCTTTTTGCAAAGCAGACTTTTGAAAAACTTAATAAATTTGAAAGGCAAATATATTCTCAATTATATATTCTTCAAATCAGTAGAATGGCCGGCATAAATTTTTTTTAAATAATACATTTACGGATGTTTATATTATAAACACAATTTTTCCTCCAAAATTTACTTTTCTGGGGCAAACGGTTGAAGCTGAATATTGATCTATCTGGTTTGGTTTAGTTTAAAGTGACATGTGTGAGGATACAAATAAACACCTGATAATGGGCAATCGTATATTTAAAAATATTTATATTGTACTCAATTATCAAGATATAATTTGGGGTGAATACAAATTTGGCAAAAGAAACGTTTAATTCGATTTAGTTTCTTAGGAACCTCAATAATATCCCTTTTTGAACTTTCATGCAACCTGATGTTAATAGACTGACTTTTAAACCTTTTTTTTCCGTAAAAGAATGGATGGTGGAACGTGAAATAGTTTAAACAATATAAAATTGAGCATCATTGTGATCAGCCAATCCCCTTCTCTTACATAGTTTATTAGTAAAAAACGTATCATGCGGATATACTGACCACCAAGAGATAGTATAGAGTTGAGAATAAATTAAAATTTAAACCTTCACCTTCACTAATCTATTAATTGTAAGCTAAGAAAATTTATGTGTTGCCACTTGAGTCTTATCAGCTGTTTACCTATTGTTGGGACCAGATTTGTACGTAGAATTATCTATACCAGAAGAAAATTTTCGTTTTTAAGTTTAAGGGGAGCGTACCTCATTTCAAACTTATAAATCTCTATACATTCTCTTTCATTAGAGATTTGTAATAAATTTTTCTATGCTAAATAGTTTAATTTAGTACTATATTTAAGGGTACTATCATTATGACTTTTAAAGTCTATAGTGTACGTCGTATTTATATATGATTATGGATTGCTCAATGTCAAATATGATTGGGCTAACGGATGATTCCATGGCGATCTATTAGCGAAGGCCGGATATATAAGAGGATTTTCAGATGACCGAGTCTTATATAGCTCTTCAGTCAAGTGGTATCTTTAATTCCTTTTATTACACCTTTCGTGATCACTTGGTTGTAAATTGTATGTTGGAACTATGACATCGTGGTCATCAGAAAATCCTAGATCATTTTCATGGAATTTCCAATCTTGGAGCATAGCATCCTGGTTTAAGTAGTCAAATTACGCAATTTAAGACAAAATTTGAAATTGGAAAAGAAAATATTGAATTTAAATGAACGGTTTTATAAATCGATGGCAAACGCGCAATGTTACATGCATGCGACAAACCAAAAGAATCTAAAAGTGGCAAAATAATTGATAATCAAATAAAACTATACTTGATTATCGAAAATCTACACCTTATTTTTTCCTCACATCAATACCAATAGCCAAATGAGGATTTTTCTACAATAATTCACTCCTCACAATTTGTATTCAAACGGCACAAACTGGTCTGAACGTATTCATTACTTCAATGGAAAAGAAATACAAGTATCGGCCATCTAGTTTCTAAATTTTTAGAATGTTCTGTGTTCGATGTACTACATGGAGTAAAGTCGATATATCCGCTTTTGTTATATTTCTACATCAATTATAACGGTTTGTTGCAGTATGGCAACATGGTATAGGGTTGAGTTAATTAATTTCTTAACTAAATTTATTTATCAATTGTTAGTTGACACACAATACGTAACTACCTCCAGAAAACTGGATTGCCTTTATATTTTTTATATATATATATATATATATATATATATATATATATATATATATATATACACGTATATATATATATACATATATATATATATATATATATGTGTGTGTGTGTGTGTGTGTGTGTGAGCCTGTAAGTATGTATGTATTTATAAATAAAAATAGTTTTGAAATTCTGGTTCCATTTTCTTGCTATGTAAGCATTCGAAAGAATTTCAAGAATATCAACAGGTCGGTTTTTTAATATTATTTCAGAATGGTACCAATAAAGGAAACTAGACGTAAGGTAATCAGATTTGATCATGAAGTTGCAATATTATATATTTTTTTTTGTAAAGGAAAAAAATATATAACGGGGTAAAATATGTTTCACAGTATCTTTCATTATTATTAGAGCAACGACGATCTATCGGTAAAGAAATCAACTAACAAACAGCACTATAAAGGCGTCACGAAGGTGGTAATCCACACTTCTCTTCCAACAAAGTCAATGGTGTAAAACAACATTAAGCGGTGGACTTCGAGCACATTCATCATTTCCGAGCGAAAAAACCTGAATTTAAAAATCCTCTTTTATCAGTCTGCTATTGGCATCAAAGGGAAAACTCCAGTAGGCGTGCAATTAACTTTTCAAACCTTTTCAGAGCTTTCTCCGTAGAAGGTGTTGTGAGGATTTACTTTTTGGCTTTGAATTTATATTTTAGAACAATTAAACTATTCGTTTTAAAATAGGAGCGTTGGTCTTCATTTTAACATTTTCTTCTAAATAAAGGGGTAAAATATTATATGGACTTGCATTATATAAATTTACGCACATCTTAAATATATTCGTAACTGTGAAAATGTTACATAATTATTTTCTACTTTATAATAATGCCTTATAGGGATGTTAATATATTTTGTCCTGTATCAGAAGACGTGACAAAGAAATACTGTGAATCTTCACTTAAATATTTTTTTTATTTTAGAAGAATAAAAAATTTTATTAAGGAAACTTATAGAAAAGATTAAAAAATTTCCTCAACTTAATATATAATAATCACTTCTCAATTACTTAGAGAAATTATAAATATCAATATGGTGATATACCATCTGCTAATTCTGATGTAACAGGTCTATATATAACATGAATAAAAATATTATTTGTTTTTAGCGAAAAAGTGTCTACAGTAAATTTCGTAATCATCAGTTGCAATAAAATATAGTGTATTTAGAGATACTATAATTTTATCGAAGAAAAATTATTCTTTTTTTTCTTCGATAACATTTACGGTAACTTTACACATAATTTACATCACAACCGATGTGAAACCTTGGTAACAAAATGACATCCTGGCTATTTGCATCTGTGTTTTTGCACTAAAAATACAGAAATTTTGAAACCAGTCTTAAGGTTAGATTGATGTCAACTTAGTTTTTGATTCTTTTGTTTCCCATATTTATTAATATTTTGTTAATCCAACTGAGAACAACTTTATTTTTTTTTTGTTTAGCATTAAAAATTTAATAAATATTTTCGCCAAATGTTCTTGTAGTGCATGATGACTACTTTAGAAATTTCTCATCAAAATGAATGATGTTAGAAGTAATTTTAACAGTATTTGGATATTACTGTTAAAAATACTGAAAGTTTTGTAACAAATTGGCCTTCTTTTATTGCTTGTATTTATTAATATATCCATTTAAATATTAGTTCTCACTATGTAATCTGAATAGTCTATGGTAGAGACATAAAACCGTGGTACAGTCATTGACTTCTTTCCTTTTTATGCCAGGGGTCACAAATAGATCCCGTGACTATTTGTCGGGAATTTATATAAAGGAATATCTTAACTCACGTATTTTAACAGTATTTGGATATTACTGTTAAAAATACTGAAAGTTTATAACAATTAGTTTTCTTTTATTGCTTGTATTTATTAATATATTCGTTAAAATATTAGCTCTCAATATGTAATCTATATAGTCTATGGTAAAGACATAAAACCGTGGTACAGTCATTGAGTTCTTTCCTTTTTATGCCAGGGATCACAAATAGATCCCGTGACTATTTGTCGGGAATTTTTATCAAGGAATATCTATACTCACGTATTTTCACTAACTCAATATTGATTTTACAGGTCATGGGCCCCGTAGAACTAGCTGGAATATACTTCCATGACTGAACATACGAAATTAAATATTACAATTGCAACCCGCGTTCATCAAACTAACAATTAGAATTTAAAATTAAAACGGTAAGGCGATTTGGAATAATTACTTGACAATAACTAAAAAGTTAACAGTTTACAAAAGTGGTTCGACGTATAGATTAACAATTGAGTCTTATTTCTAAAATTAATAATTTCGGAATTGCATTAAAAAAACCGCGTTTTTGTAACCAAATTCGAAAAACGATTTAAAAGCGACAACAAAAATAATTTTATTGCTTAATCCAATGATTTACAATCGTATTCAGGAAAGTTAGATAGAAAAGGTCAAGGTGTAATGAAATCTTACTATAATAACAGATCTATCAACAATCGGAACAATCGGAATGTGAATACAGGTCCGGATAGAACAAGTTGGAGGAAAGTTAAAGTGAAAGACGTAGTCTTCTCAGAATCTGCTGCGAAGAAAAAATTGTAATCCGGTAAAATTGACAAAGGCGAAACGTAAGTCAGCTATATCTTTTATTTTCAAGAGATCTCGTTCTCAGCTATTAATTCTACATATATCAATGCTAATATATTGTCTTAATGTTAGTATTTGTTAACTTTAGTTAACATCGTTCATTGTGTGCTCTCGAATATATATTTTCCGGTGTAAAGGAAAACTGTATAACGTATTGTCAACCACCAATTCTTGATCTATCAATTAAATTCTTGATTCAATAAACATAGAGCTTATTGGGACAATTCGGCCTGAGGAATGGTAAGTTTTGCGAGATGCATTAAAGAAAACATGGTTGAAATCAAGATTGGCCTTGAAAACAAAGACTCGATTATGTAAAGGTCATGTTTTGTGACTGGAAGAAATGGAAAAAAGCCGTAAAAAACATGTAAACCAGCGGCATCTACATCAGCATACTGGCTTCAAGGCGGCCTTCAATGAAACGCCGTTTAAGGACTATTAATTTAATCACATGTTGTTTAACATTAAGGTAAAATATTGTTCAGTGGTCGCAAACTGTCGATATATGTATTGTGAGTGGAAATAATTTAGAATATATATATATACATGTATATAAATATATATTATTTTGTTTATCTCGCATAGGACGGTGGTTCCAAATATAAGTTAGGGAGGTCCTATTTAGGTGAGAGTATCAAAATATTAGTTTGAGTTAATATCACCCCAGCCTGTATAATACTAGTAGTCTAGAGTAAAGGCTATAATAACAGCGAAACGCTCATGATACTTCTGTTTCTCTGCTCGGAGACATTAAGACAAACAGCCACCGCTATGGTGGCTGTTATCTACACTGGTCAAGAAATATCTGAAGATTAAGTCTCGTGTTTCTACCTACACAATACTAATTCAATAATTTTTTTGAAGTAAATTTCTTCTTCTGGGAACAATTTTAAGAAGATTTATAGTCTAAATATTTCATAAAAATTTCAAAGGTTACGTAATAAACTTGAAAACTTCAAACATGGGAACAATGAGAGACGTTAAACATTAATTTATTGTTTAAATATTTGAATGTTAAAACGTTATTTTATCAAAAACGTTTCTTATGATTGTTGAATTGCTGAAGTGATTCTTTCCATCTTAAGGTTTTCCACCTCTTGAATGAATTGTTGAAGTGATTATTTAAATTTTAAGGTTTTCCACCTCTTTCAAATTTAAATGTTAATAACGTTGAACTCACTTTCCTTTTTTCACTATTAAGCCACCGCAAAATTCAAATTTAACAGTAATAATTGTTTCACTCAGAGATCTTTCACTAATCAAAAACAATTACAACCCAAGAAGCTTTTTGCGTAATAGCGCTATTCAGCATTTCCAAGGACGAATGTAAATAAAATTCCAATTAAAACAATTTAAAAGTTGCTTTCATTCCGCTGCTTAATTTCTCAAAACTTCTCTTCAAACCACCCTTCTTACGATGGATAATGGAAGATATCATCTTTATATTTTAAAGTATGTTTATATGGATTGATACTTACCAATTTATGAACAGTTAGGTAGATGAATTTGTTATTTTGCCATGTAAAATACGAAGAAAATAAATGTGAAAGATCATAAAAAATTTTGACCCTTAAGCATTAGATCTAAAAATCTAAAGAAAATATAACTTACTTTAGCAAGACAAACTTTCCAGGGGTAACAACATATAGTTTGAATGATTCATTTGAATTGTGTTTTTCTTTCCAAATATATTAAGTCTGCAAATACTTAATAAATTTATTTTGTGCTAGTAATTTTGTCCACTGTTTGTGTGGCAAAAGTTTTCCCATTTTACATATTTTTAAATCTTACACGCAAGAACGGATGCCGGTACTCTTGCACACCCGCCTGTCTCCATGCATGCATGTTTACCAGTATGTAAAGTTACCAGCAGGAAGGCATTGAATATTTTCTCTACATAGACTGACTTTAAATTACTTTTTAATTCATTTTAATTATTGAATATATTTGGCGTTAATTTTGTAGAAATTCATTATTCACAATTAAATGAAACTACGTGATTTAGTATTATTTCTACTTTCTTTGATTCATTTTAATTAGGTTAATTATAAAAATTTTGTTAAAGTATTTAATTTTTCATTTTGAATAGTTTTTTAACAAAATAATATTAAAGACTTTGTTTGCTAATGATCTAGAAGTATTGATCTTGAAATAAGCGGTTGAAGAAGCCTGTATTATGTAAGGAATTTAAAAAAAAATGTCAGTTTTATATCCACTTTCCTCCAGAATATGATGGTTAGTGTGTTCTGCACTGATTGAACTCAAGAGCAAATAATTAATTTAAACTTGATTCCATAAAATAAGTAATGTATAAACTTAAAACTTACCATCATCTTCGTCGTTTAATATTAATTCCCTATTTATATTTTCGATATAAAGAGTTTTATCTTTTAGGTTTTTTAGGTAAATTTTCGGGCAGTAACTGAAGATAAAACGAATTTACGAAAAAAGCTAAAGCGATTACTATATTCTCTTACCTACTTTCTCAATAAGTTATCTAAAACAGTTGTAGTCCGCGAACTTCATATTCATTTTCAATATTTTGATCATATTCCGAAATTTATAACGCGATTATAGTGAAAAGAAATTTGTGTTCAACTCCAATTGGGTTTTCTTTTTTACCTTTAATAAATCTTCCTCATTTCGCATCTAAACTAGGATCTATCATATATATAGTAAACAGAATCTGTGTTCAGAGAAACTTTGCGCGTTAGACGTTTGCGTCTTACACGAATATCCGTTAATTCTGGAATTCTCCATCAACATGTACGTTCAAAAGTTATCTAAGAAATTTAAACTACTTCTAATCCTATTTAAATTTTCCCCGTTTATCCTCCTTGGGTCACTAAGGTTTCCTTATCCTTACTTTTTTTCTTTTTTTGACTCCAATTAGTCTATTTAGGTTGTGGTCATGATTACTGTTATTTTTTTATTCCTTTTATTACCATCTTTTTTTGCATTTATTGCAGATGAAGTGCTGATCATTTGCATTTATTGATAGTTTAGATATACTTTATTTTTTCTAAATTGGGAATATGTGCTCTGGTAGCAATATGTACCTATCTGTATATTGCCACATATCCGTGAAAAATGGCAAATAAAAACTAAATAAATATTTTATTTGTATTTCTTCCCACAACCTTTCTAATATTTGCGCTCTAATAGCAGAATAAATAGTTGATGGGTAAGCTCAAAGATTTAAGGAAGATACGTAAAACTATAAGAAAGAGCTCTCCCTGAAGTCAATCATGGTCAACTTAATTTCAATCTTTGAGACTTATTAACTATTATTGTAAAGCAGATTTTCTATGAACTAATTATGCACATCAAAAACATTTTCACTTTTATCACTTCGAAACTTTTAATATTTTTTTAAGAAAAATACCCTTAATACATGTTTTATTTACATGCTTTCTTAGCGAGTGTCTATGGTGCAAAAGGGATCAAAAGCTCACATTTATAAGGTAAGTAGTTGACATGTAAAGGCTGGGTATTTTCATGCTAGTCATTCAGGTTTGATTGAGCTGGAAATAACACTGCATAACAGTGGTATATTTGTAGGTAACTTTTTTATAAACGTCTAATATTCTTAAAACGTATTTGCAAATATTAATTTTTTTCAGGGATAATTTAGAGCCAACGATCCAGAATAAAATTTATGAACGATTATATTTTCGCACGAACATACAAATGTAGCAAAAAAATATAATTTTCCTAGAAACTTAAGTAACATTGCTCTTTACATTTACATCAAATGCTTGATGAGAAAAACCTCGATACTTTCTAATAAATTCTGCTCAATGAAGCGAAAAGAAAGGACTTTATGTTTTTAAAATTAAAATTAAAAAGCGTTTGCCGGGAAAAGTAAAAGTGCTAAACGGTTTTCTATGAATAATGATACTAGTTAAATATCAAAAATTTTTAATGTTTTTACAATTGATTTCCATCATCCATGAATAGGTTATTAACTGACAAATATAGGTTCTGAGATATGAATACCGCCAATCTTGAGAAACTGAGCTCTTTGGGATTAGCATCGCGTTTATAAATATTTTTCATTTAAATTAGTTTCACAAAACACCTAATTTTGAGAAAAGTGTATTCTCACATCGAAATTAAATAAGTTAAAATTAACATGACATGACGAAAAATGGTTACTTGACTTTAATATTCTAGTGCTCAAATTTTTATTACGTGCCACGTGTTTTATTAATTATCATCCTATATGGTAAAATGTTGGGGAAGAGAGTTCACAGCCCAAAATTTATGGAGACTTTATTTCGCGGCAGATGCCGTAACAAATAGTATAAAAGATTTTACACATTGCACTTTCAAAATCGCGCGTCTTTGATGACACCCTACACTATAAGAAATTCCCAAAAAAAAATTGGACAAATAAAGACAAAACGTTTTTCTTTGCACATATTTGCATAATAAAACTTAGTTTTTCTGTAAAATTTCATTGCGATTGATGTTGAATTGAAAAGAGTATTATAATGTTATGTATGAACAGACAGACGGACACTACATTATAATGGTTCCGTTTTAGCTATTCAGCTATGAAATTAAAAAAATAACATAATTTTTGTTGTATATATAGTAAATGAAACCTTATGAAAACGCCGTTGTGTTTGATTTTTTGAATATGTGACTCAAGTATCGCATATATTTAGATGTATTTTCGTGAAAACGCAATCGAATATAATATACCGACCTTAAGTAAAATTTTTGTATTGATTCGTTTAATTCATTTGTAGCTTATTTTTAATCAATACAGAGTAGCGGTATGAAAAATAGGATACATAGGGTTTTGAAATTGTTTGTGGTTTCATATAAAAACGAAAGACAAAATTACACCATGACTTATCTTAGGTTTGTAAATTACTTTCATGGATTCTATAGTGAATTAATGAAAAGCTATAAATGACTAAAAATATTTGAAATTAGGATCGCGGATATAAACGATTTACTTCGGCTGGTTTAACCAAATTTTTCATTTTCATAATACCATTTGACCTATTCTTTATATCCCGTAATTAAAAAATCCCAAGTGCCAAAAAAAATTGCACGGGTTTTTGAATTACTTACAATTAAAATGTCTCATATTTTAAGATATCTGTCATTTACTTTTCCCCTTTTGTCTTTTATATCGCAAGAGATGCGGCAAATTTACAACGCGGAGCGGGAAATTTTTACAAAGGGCGGAAAATTTTCGCCAGATATTTATTAATATTATAAAGGCTATGTTTTTTTATACACTTGTGTATACAAGGCAATCTCAGTATCAAGTAAAACTTTTTGGTAAATTTTTTTTCGTTGAAATGATTATTTTTCCAGTTTTTTTTTCACTTTAATGTCATCATTTACATAAACCTGCTTTATTAAGTTTTGTTAAATGTTATATAAAAATTTAACTACTCCTTTAATTGTGAATCTTTACCGATAATGCTGTCACAAACCCAAAATGTATTTCAAAGCACATGTTGTAACTGTGCATTTAAGTTATGTAAAATATCAGCTATATTTTAATATCCAAAATACATTAAAATATATATAAACAACTCGTATCCAATTATTGAATATATTTGGCATTAATTTTGTAGAAATTAATCTTACAACTTTTATAAATTGCCCACTTAAAGATGTTTTCGTAGAAAAAAACCCTAGGTTGTATTAAAAAATTTATATTAAGTAGAAATAATACTACATCACGTAGTTTCATCTAGTTGACTCCTCATATTCCTTATTTCAGCTTCAGGAAAGTTTATAAGTAGGTACTCAAGCCAAACAATCTGGAACTCTCTCTAATTTTAATGTCACAGTACAGATACGATTTTCTTCACTTGCTGCTTTGCTCCATAGTTTGCAAGTCTACAACATAGATCATGAAGTATCAGAAACATAATGCTGAAATGATGGAAATATATGAATCGTATAATTTCAGTAAAATGAACAAGTAATGAGTTACAAAACATGATTGTATAGATAGAAAAATATGATTCAGGTTAAGAAAGAGCGACTGATTTATAAAGAAAGTGGTGTGGAAATTTCACTGGCCAACTTAAAAATATTTATGTAAAAAAGGTTGTTAGAGCCTGGAATTACAGTACTTCTCGTTCTGGTATCCCAGTTAAAGATAAAACTGTATTTATAAATTATATCTATAGCAGTTTACATTTTGAGATAATAATATAAATAAAATGACTCAAAATATCAAATTTATCAATCTTTTTTAAAATATTTATTCATGTTGTTAAATCTGCTTTTGGAATTATTAATTATTATAACTTAAGTAATTATTTTCAAAAATGTTTACCTTTTTTTCGTCTGTACAAAGAAGAATGAGATTAAATCATAAAAACACAACTATCGTTTCAGTAAATATCACTAACGTATAATTTGCTTTAGAAATGCACACTCTACGTGTACGTATCTTATTTCCGTCAAGTGAAGAAATAATTATTTACTGGTATTTTTCTTAGTTTACCCGTATTGCTTGCAAAGAATTTATTATTATTGTGGTAATTATTCTAAATAAAGTATGTTTTTTTAAATAACAGTTTAATGATGTATTAAACTGTATTTTTCTTCACAAACAATTTCGATGATTTATGTCAGGTTGAAAATGCAGTATCTTTATTTATATTTATAATCATATTATGTTTAATAAAATGTAACTGCAAGCAACACGTATTATTTTATTAACTATTTTACCTGCTATATAATCATCACTTGCAGCCAAGAATAGCATATAGAAAATTTGTATAATACATATTTCATTTTCATCATACGATATATTTTATATAATATTTTTTTTCATCAATTCATTCAATGTTTTTGTGTTTATAAAAGTCTTGATATTTTAATAGACATTTAAAAATTAAAATATATTTTATATGATGTTTTGTACATTTATAATATGTTCTCATGATAATAATGAAACGTTTTATACTAAGCGCTTCATTATTATTACATGTATATATAATAATGAATGACTGCTTCATGCTGAATTTTCAGGGTCGACTCCCATATTGGAAATATTTATTTGTGAAAATAAACTTACACTAAATAACTTTGTTCTTAATCTAATTCGATCATGTTTTGTGACTAGTATAACTCATTGTTTGTTTGTTCTACCGAGACTATTTGATTCATCTTAAAAAACCTTGAACTATTTTTTTCTATCATACATTCATGCGGTTAAAGTCATGCACGTTATAATATTATTTTCATATTAAAATTTATTTTTGTATTAAACTTCAATTATTTCCACATCATATTTGGATCTGAGGACCAATTAAATATTTTTATAGTAAATATTATCTATTTCATAAAATTTGTTTTAAAATTCGTCCAAAATGATGTTTTTTAAGAGGTTTATACCTAAAAACGGAACCCTTAAAAGATCACTTATGTGTTTCCCCGTAACTCGTAAATATTACAATATTCTCAAAAATAATAATTTAAAAATTGGGGAAGGGGTAGGCAAATGAAATATAAGGAATATTCCTTTGTTTCATTTACGGCAGGGGTATCCTACTGTGGATATACTGTGAAATATTTTTCATAATTTCAGCAAATATACCTACAGAAATATACTGGGAAATTTGAAAGAAAATACATCCTCCCCTTTCCTAAACTACTCACTGCATGAAAATATATAGTAAGTGGTATATTTATGTTGTGAAAAATTGATATTTGCAAATAGTTTAATTATTAACTATGTAAGCTTAAAGGTGTTTGTAAGTGCATCAATGTGCACAATATACTCGCAGTGCCAATTCTATTATGCTTGAAATGTTTTTAATTTTTCTCAGTCATTTCTTTTACGGTATTGAAATAATAGAGCAAGTTTAATTTTTGTTTATATTGATTTTTAATTACTTTTGAACGGTATTGTAATGTCGGAAAACTACAATATCACGAATAAAAAATGTTCACACTATTGTATTCCATAATTCCGTATTTTCTCCTTACGAAATATACAAATAATTTGCCAATATATACGTGTATATCCTATTATTTTACACAGTTTTAAAATTTACTGTAAATTTAGTTAAAAATTATTTTTGTTTTTTAAATTTTTTTTAATGCAATGATTTTATAATAATCTACAAAAAATATTTGTAATTTAAAAAGATTTCAAAAACACTATGATTAAATTTACGTAAAACTAATTAGCGTTATTTAACGAGGCACGATGCTTATTTAATCGTTCCATTATAAGTGACTTACTTTAACATTCATTATATAAATTCATTGTAAATACAAACTGATATTTTATAGGGATAGTAAAACATTTTGTTAAATATCATTAAACTTTGTTAGAAACATGAAAATAAACAATGTACTCAAATAATGTTTTACGTTTCAATATTCCTAATACCAAAAACATGTGAAGCGTGCTTGGGCGGAATGTACCGAGTTGTGCCGCCCGCCCTAAGACGTATGGTTCATAAAGCCTCAGGCAGTAAAGCTCTGCTTACACCGTTTCATACTTTGCTTCCGCTCGGAAAAAGACGAAACAGTGTCATCGTGTGTCATATTTTATTGCGATATCCGTTTTTATTTATTTTGTGTTTGACGTCAGTTTACGATGTTTCGTCACGAACTGCGCCAAGCGGAATACCGTTGCAGTGAAACGGTTTTCATATAAAAAAATAATATATATACGTTTTTGAAAAATTAGTGTAGTGCACCTGGTTTTAATACTCAAAAAAGAATAATAGAATATTTTATTTCTTAAATAATTTTTTCATTGTTGTTTATAGAACAAAATAAAACGTAACATTAGATTACAGGTGGATTTCATGGCATTATTAGGATAGTTGAAAATAGAGATAGTATCGCAAAGACCAAAATATTGTATCGTTTTTATTTTTGCACTTTTCCCAGATGTCGTGTTAGTTGTAATTATTTTCAAGTTCCTTGGTGAAACAAGAAACAATTACATTTAATTATATCCATCAAATTGTCACAATATCATGCTTTATACATTTCAGAGTTATGTATCTAAAATTTTGCAGTCGTACGCTTCGTACGAATATTATATATGTTGAATATTATATAGAAAGTATTAAAAGAAATAATTGCAACTCCCAAATTGGAAGCTATTTTTTTCCTCCTTTGATTAATTTTGTCCAATAGATTTTCAAAATGAAATAATAAAATGAAATTTAATTTTTACGTCCCGATTTTCATAATAGATTCGGTTCGCAAAACTCTAATGCTCCAATGTGATGTGCAATAATTTCTGCTCTAATTTTTCAACTACGGATGTGAAAAATTCACACCCGTAGTTGAAAAATTAGTGTAGTGCAATTTTCTATGTAGTGGGATTATAAAATGCTACGCAGTTTAATTTTTCTTGAAATTTTGTATAAAATTATTTCTATTAAATTCCCCCAATAATTTTGAGAGGCATGGTCACTGTGTAACTCTATTTTATGACTTGGTCTCTCCCTCCTTGTACCCTCCCAAATGTTCTGTCTTCCAGCTATATTATTTCCCTTCAATTGTAAACGGTGTTCGAGCTTTTTCGTGAAATAATAAATTTCAAGGCGCCATTTCTACATGATTTGCGTGCACAAGACAAGTGTAACTCGTCCATTGCTATCTATCGCTGTTTGAGTGATATAATCTATGGATAGTACAATAGCGAGTATTCTTAAAGGGAATAAATATATAACGATTATGGATTCTATTTAATAGTAAATTATAAATAACTCTTGCTTAGTACAGACTTTTATTATGCTCATCAATGAAATAAATTAAAATCCAAAGTTTCTAACTTATAGTCCTCAGGCGAGTTATGGAAAAATAATGAGGGTGAACCCTTACGATATGCGCATGCGCACGTACGATGCAACAAAATCGACAGGGTGAAATTGCTCACTGAACATACCTTTACATGCGTGTAGTGACTATATTCATTATAAAATAATAAAATGAATTAATGATAGTTATTGAGGTATTTGTAAACACACAGTACTATATCGATAAAAGTCGAAGTCATAGCTGTGTTATTAAATAATATTTTTTAATAATCGAAAATTAATAGTGGTCCATATAATAAAAAAAAAATCTTTATCCATTGTGAATATTCGTGACGGAAATAGTGCTTATAAACTTTATTAAACATATTTCAAGTGTATTTCTCTAAATGAGGTTAAGTTTCGATATGCATTTACTTGCATTATAAATTATTACTTTACCATTTGTTAAATACTTAAAATTAATAAATTGCGATAAATTTTCGATCTATTCACTTATTTTCATTATTATTTAAATTTTATTTAATTGTTTTCGTTAATTTTAACACTTCATTAAATTAATTTCATTTATTAAAAACATTTCATTTCATTTCATTTCGTATTAACAATTTTGAAAAAAAGAGATAATGATAGCAATATTATTAATAAAAAAAATTATAAAATTATTATAATAATTGTTTTTAATCATAATTTTTTTTATATTTAATAAAAATAGTGATATTATTATTAATATTTTATTTTCATTAATTTTTTGCGTGCTAAATAAAATTATTCTCGTATTATGCCAAAGAAGGATAATTTCTAATGCGCCTTTATAAATACACAGATATTTTTTTTATTACCTTAAATTTCTAAAATTGTTTACTTTCCAATATTTCTTTATCGTTAAAAATTCTATTAAAATATATATTTATGTACATATATTTCTAATATATAGTTTTATACATATTTTCAAATGTTTTTATTCTCAACCTACCACCATCTCCTTTCATGCAGATATGCCAGTGTGTGTAGGTGAAAGAAAAAAGATTTTTAATGTATTTATGAAATTATATTTGCAAGTATTTTCAGTGTTTCAAGGGATTCAGACATTCCTGAAATATTCTAAAAATGACAAAAAATTAGCATTTTAGGAACATAAATAAATTTTATCTGCTCTAATGTTAAAATTGAGTTCATTTCCGCCATTGCGCTTAATGTTAGGACATTGAATGGAATAAAAGCCAAGGCAAAAGTTTTATGAAGCCTGTATATTTTTTGTCTGCTTGTTTACTAATCTCTTTGTCTGTTTCTTTGTTCGTTAGAATAGCACATTAGAACTTTTGATTACTAGAAGTACTAAATTTAAAAGGGATTTTAATTTGGATGTTGCTTGGAATTCCAATAATTATCTAATTATATATAGAAAATTTGTCGTAAGTTTTATTTCAACTAAAAATTTCACAAAACCAGTTCAATTACCGCATCGAAATTATTTCAATAATATTGTCTTAAAATAACGGGTGGTACAATATTAAATGTCGTAATGGTTTCTTCAATAATTTTTTTATTATCCTAAACTTAATTAAAAAAATATAATATATTAATAATAAATAAAGTAAAATAGATGTTGTGGGCGTTATTTTATATCAAAGCTTCATAAAAGTTGACGAAATATTTCCTTTTGTTCATTAGAAATATACATCATTTAATAAAGCTTACTACATTATTAAAATCCATTAATCAACCAAATTTGAAACTTATTTATGTCTAATAATTGGACCAAATAAATTGAATTAGTATCATGTAGCGATCAAAATAAAATAAGTTATTATTAAAGCAATTTTCCCTAACAGAATTAATTTTTTAACAATTTTTTTTATTCAGGCCAAGGGATAAGCACAGCGAGGAGGAAGGGCGCTCGCTCCCTCTCATTTACTAACTTTCCCGGCTTTCGTAATTAATTAGACCCTTGCTTCTTTTATATGTGAACCTTTTCTAATTGACTTGTGGCTAATAGAATATATTATAAGTTAATTTTAATGTAATTACTTTTATTAAAAATATTTAAAATCATGTTCACATTAGAAAATATAATTCATTGTACTAATTTTAGACGTCTTTACGAAATAATTATACTATAATTCTTATAGGCATCATTAGTAAGGTAGCTCTATAAATGTTGCTGAAAACATACAAAAAAATGGCATATCTAATTTTTTGTTTGCTATCCACTTTTCAAGTTTTGTTTCTTTTATTTCTAATGTGTTTGTTTCAACCCTAATACCTCATTACAAATTACAAACTAACAAAAAATGATAAACACTGTTTAGAATTAGTTATATTAAAGTTAAGTTTGAATAATTTGACATTTAATTTCACTAAAAAAGAGACGCGAGAGCGGTATTTTGTATATCATAAATTTCTGTACAGTGATTGCTATCACACCAAGAATTGAATAAAATTACCTTATTTGATATCGGCATCTATACACTTTAAGTTAACATTAAAAATATGATAACTTCATAAATTTAAGTTACACTTATGTTGTTTATGTAGAGAGACGATTTTGATTATTGTCTTGAACCGATGTCGTTCGACAATTTGTACAAGAAATAAATGATGAATAACAATAACAAAAATACAGATATTACGATGAGATCGGATAGCAAGCGCACGCTTTTTACCTTCATAAATATTTTTTGTTCGGTAAATATTTAATACACCAAGCATATTGAATTATGCTAAAATTAATAATTGAGTGTATTTTTAATTTATATATAAAATTTGTTTATAGAAATAAACATCCCAAGAATGAAGCAGAATTATCCAGTACTGCTTTGACAGTACAGGTAGTAATTTTATTATAATCTTGGAAGACATAGGAAGATTCCATTAATTTTTTCAAGTACCATGCAAAACTAAGTAAAATTGTCACAAACAAATTTTAAATTTCATAAAAGTTGACTTTTTCAAATCAATTTGTTAAACAAGTAATATCTTTAATTGTATAAATAAGAAAACACATTATAGGAAGTATCACGGCAAACCCACAACGTGCTTGTTACGATTTGCGTTTTGTTATTCGACCATTTGGATGCACAAACAAACTACAATTTTATGATCTGAGTAAAGGTTAGAGACGCTATATACACTTGTACTAACGCGCTTATATATCCAAATATTAGGTATTCCATTGTACCCGATAATCGCAAGAAATTTGATCACACTTCGAGCCGTCTTCTTATTAAAGTTAAGCCACGTATGTGTGACATAATAATATTTATATGAGTTTAATGGTAGAAATATTTTTGCACTGTATGCATATATCTAAGAATAAATTAATTGTAATAAGAGAAATGGTCTGTCGAAAGACCTGGATATTTTACATTAAAAATTTGGAGTTCCGAAAACAAAATACTTAATTAAAAACCAAATTAAATAGTTTATTTCGCAAATTGACATTATCTAAGATGTTTAGATATATGACGGTGTACACAAACAATGGTGACTGACCTGGTACACAATTACACGAAAAATTTCGAGCTACTTTCGTCATATTATAATGAAAATCGCTTTGATTTATGGACTGATAATACATAAATAAGGTTCCAATAATTAATTTATTATTAACTTCCGAACATCACTAACTTTAACACTGGCCTTCTGATTAACATATTAATAAGATAGACCACTTTAATTCCCTCAGAAATTAAACATTTGTCATAAAGGTAAGTCATTAGGTGTACGTCAAGGAAAAACGAGAGAAAGTCAATATATAAATATATATCTGGATTGAAGATGAAGTTACCAGATTTCTTAATAGATAAATTGAAAAAGGATTAATTAAAAAAGTGGTTATCCGTAAATGAGTCTTGTGTACAACAAAATATGGAATATGACAAAGATAAGAAAAAATGTTTGCTAAACGAAAGAAAAATGTTTAAATGAAATAAAAGAGAAATATAATGGAGTTTTACGAGACATAAATGTAGAAAGGAGGCAAAATTCGATAACAAGAAGCAGTGTGTTTGTTGGCTTCGATGATAACAAAATTGAGACCTAAATGGATACAGAAAAATAATATTGTTCATGAAGAAAAAACATAAATTGCTTACTGCTTAATCGTTAACTTAACAGATTTTTACCACAAGTATCATTTATTCACTATTTATTACAAAAAAAAAGTTCAAAAAAAATACAGCAACAAATCTTATTTTATTGCATTAACAAAAGCTAGTTTATGTTGTCGCAAATCTTTATTTAAAACTGATGACTTCATTGTACCGTCGCTGTAGTGTGTTGGATTGATCACAAGGCATACGGCCTTTGACGTCGCGGCACACCGCGGAGATCCGGGTTCGATTTCTGGCCACTCATCCAGTAGACCTTGACTGGTGTTCTGGTTGGCTGTAAGTATTGTTCTTGTAGCAATAAGTCCGCCATATGTAACAATTAGAGACATTGAAGTACATAAATAAATAAATAATAAAGAAAATTTGTATCTCAACGTAATAGTTACTTCCAATATAAGTTTTACATTTATTCACTACCTGTTTCACGTGGGTTATGATCAGTTTAATCATGAGTAAACCGACACTTTTTTCTTCAATTTAATTTTTTTTAAGTTAAAAAATAGTGCTAACATAAATAAGATATTCATTCCCAGAAAAATATCATAAAAAATAATATACAAGTATCTTGCACTACACTTTACGTGTACAATTCATAGCGATAATTAATGAAATCGTTGAATGTTTTTAACAAGTATAAATTAAATATTATCCATTAATTAAATCAATTAATTAAATTAAATATTAACAATTATCTTTAAGGTGACATGAAAATTTATACCAGACATATTTAAATAAACGTTAATGAGTACTCATTTTTGAGAAAAGCGCTCCCCAATTATTCTACAGCAGTAGAGGCTTTTCTGGCTGACGGCCTCCACGTCGAAGTCCCAGTGCGCGGGCCAAGGCCCGCATGGCCTGATGTGCTGTCAACACACGCTCGCTGATTGAGTTTTTGGACAAGTTCGTCAGATTTTGCCCCTAGTATTATTATTGTTATGCATTTATTTGATAACCCTGGTTAACCCTTGAAGTAACTGCAGCTTTTACGTTATTCGTCCTATAAATCATCTAATTTGTTAGCCATAAAGTAATGTTAGATGATTTCACTGTTTTCTTTTTACCATAAGTGTCAAGGGAAAACTCGATTTGCAAATGTGCTTCATAGTATTCTTGATCCTTCTTTCCGCATCTTCAAAAGTAGACTCTGTAAATACTAGATAGAATCATTATTTTACACAGTTGTTTGTTTGAGGCTAATTGATATGCAGGTTTTATTTGAGTTCTTTTTTATTCCATAGTTACTACTCTCCTCTTTAAGAGTTTCAAGCATTTAACAAAATCTCATCACGACTTTCGCTTAACAGCATGATATCAGCAGAAAATTCCGAATAAATTAAAAACTCTCCATTGATATTAATGGCGATACATTCAGAGTTGGGTTTCGAAAAGGTGAACTCTATAAAAACAGTAACAGATTTGGAAAGATGGGAACACCCTGATGTACATATCTCTCGTATTATACTGTCTAACTTTTTGGCGTCGAGTGGCTCGTTTTCAGTAAAGTCGAGCGTCTTCAAGTAAACTATAATATTTTGTGCGACCATTTATATCATTATATTTCTCTATCAATTGAGAAAATATAATTACATGGCTTGCGGAGCTATAATCTATACTTCGTTTAAATCTATTCAGGAGTATCTTGAGAAGACTGCCTTCTGACCCGACTTTAGACCGACTCCTAAATGAAATGTTCTCAGGCGTATGTTCGCAAATAATATATAGGTATTTTGCAATATACTTATTTATCTCTCCCTACCATTTGCTATATTCTTTAATAATTTAACTTTTCTTTTAGTATACAGCACGACGACATTATTTTACTAAATAATATTGCTGATACTTTTATTACTGAACTTGAAGCTTAATTGCTGGACTTGAAACTCTATAAAAATTTTCAGCATATTGTCCATAACTCCGTCTTAACCGGGGTGTTTCCGTGATATTTCTAACTTCACCTTTTAAAAAATATTTAAAATACACATAATATATTGTAGCTTCGTATATGGTACTCTATAAAAATTTTACACTGTGGCCTCAAAAATAAAACACTAAAGAGCTCATCTGGACCTGTTTGGTCGTTTATACATAAATTATATTAGATACAGATAAACAGGCAAATATTTTAAACACATTATTATTCTATCCTACGAATCATTTATCATTCCTTGATTCTTTTTCTTCAAAACAATATTGAATGCACCCAATTTCCTCTTTTGACACTGTTTTGTATTAAAGGAGAAAATTATTTAATAAAATATATTTTGTAAAAAATTTTAAATGTAATCAAACTTCTCATTATAATATATTATATTTCTCTTCAAACCAAAGCAGAGCATCTTCTAGTCGTTCCAGTTGGCCTATTCACTCAAATAATAATAGAGGAATAGAAAACCGTGCGTTTTCACTTGAAATCTATTTTAATTTTAAAAATGTCATTGAATGATAAGCTCTTAACAATAAATCTATGATAATTGTTTGAATATGTTTTAGTAGTTGTTAATATAAAAAGGAAAAGAAATCGAAAAGTTACAAAGAAATTGACAATATTGTTTAAGGTTTGTCTCAAAACGTCTTTAAAATTTTTGAAACAGAGATCCTTCATAATATCTTCAGTATAATTCCTCTCAATGCCATCTAATGAGTTATGTATAAATATTATCTAGTATTTCAGAGAGTTATAAAATATTTCATACTGCTCAAAGCACAATAGATCTTGCATAAATGGGTATACTTCCCCAAAATTAGCCAAAAGTCAGCAGTGTGTAACATTCTAGTATAAATTTGATATACATCTAATGTAGGCCGTATTTTAATTCTAAAATTTAGTTTTTTACTATGATGGTAACTAAACGAACCCAAGAATTCTTGACAGTATAAAAACATATTGTTATTTTAAGATAATTTTTAAAAAATCTGCAGCGAAATAAATGAAAAGTATTTGGTAAAGATGTTATATAAATTTTCAGTTTTCTAAGTTACAAACTAATTCTTACATTAATAAATACTTTTTTCAATAAATACAAATTGACACAACATATCGAAAACACAAAATCTGAAATTAACTTTAATTTTATTTATATAGAAATTTTAAAGTATTTTGTAGGTGCCATGGAGGCCAAATATCTTATTCATATAATATATAACTTAGCATAAAATATAACTTTTCCCAGTTCTTGATCTAACTGAAGACCATAAATAGTCTAAATTAACTCAATATTTTCCAAATGGCGAAGGTTCTTAGCCAAATTTCATATTATAAGAAAAAAAGTTAAAGTTTAACTTTTATTTAGAATAATAAATACTCCTATGTACTACCATATATATAATCACTTTATTTAAAACTTCAACTTTAACACGAACAAAGCTGTTGGCAAATTAAGTACATAGCGATATACACGCTTGTTCGCCGATATATGCGATTGACTAAACCTAATCTGATATGTCAAACTTCCAGCACAGAATTCGTTTACAGATGCGTTATCTAATTTTTTTATATTTATAATAAGTCTCTATATGAAAAGCAAAATGAAATATATTATTGACAAATAGAACCGCAGCAACGTGTAATTTAGGAACCGCGGTTGTTTCCTGCGAGCAAAAATCAATCACTATTGCTAACGGAAATGTAATATATATATATATATATATATATATATATATATATATATATATATAAAGAAATTTATATCTATGGAATTACTTATTAAATTGATACATTTCGCAAAAGGAATATACGTAATTTTCAAAGGTTCTAATAAACCTCAAACTGACAACAAAATTTGTCGTCTCCGGGAGTGCGAGTTTATTTCAAGATATCGAAGGAATCACTCTGAGTTGCTGTCAAGAAGTATAATTACCCAGCACATGTGATTTATTTTTTCTTCATAATTTGGCAACCTGCTGATGTCCCTCTCAACATATATTTTAACTAAAATTTTTGAACCATGCTAACTTCTCATCTAACAATGATGTACCTGGACTTTCCTGTATAGAAGATACCCATGACACCTCAAATACAACTGGATATGTATTATTAGCTAACGTATTGAATATATAATACGTCAAACATCATTGTATCAATTATTAATGGTTAAAATAAATGACCAATTATGAAAAACTGTGCTTTCTTAGCGTTATAAAAGCAGACAGCTTGATATATATGCTCCGGATGCAATGAGTGAAAAATTATATACCAAACGTTTCTTTGAAAATTACACTTTAATGCGTAACGCACACATGCACGACATATTTACTTAACACTTCTGGTGTTTGCTTCTGGGATTTACAGAGTGGTTATGGATATTCTAAACTATTAAATATATGATATATAACTTTTGAGTAACTGCGTAGGAAATGTTTCATTTGCAAGACGAAAAATAATTCTTTTCTAGTCATACACAAAACGTGTATTTTCTCTATTAAAAATGCGAACGATGAAAACATCAAATATATTTGTTGCAAACTTTCTCCAATAATTAGGCAGCAATCCAAAAAAGTGTTCCCACATTTCAGTTTACGTAATTTTTTCAAATATTATTTTTATGCAAGTTAACTCGAATTTATATAAAAAGTTCAGTTAATTTAACTCAAATACTTGTTTAATTAGATTTTATAACAGATTTGGTTTGATAATGGAAAATGTTTAATATTTATAAAGGCCAAGAACCAAACAAGTTTTTGCAATACAATTACTTACCAATTATGATGGAAAGTTTAAATCACACTTCAATTACTAAGAGCTGATAAACACTTATTTATTTACTATGTGCTCAATAACTAACTGCTGTCTATTTCACTCAATTAAAGCAAACATTTTATTGCAATTTCAAACATCAGTAATGAAATTATCTGTTATAGGTGGATAAATTTAGTTTTTAATTTTACTTTCTCAGTTAAAAATTGTCAAAAATGCAAGAGAAAATATCGCAATTTAGTCAGGATTCAAATCAGCACATTCATATTTAACTGAATGCTTAAAACACTTAGCTAGAAGGACTTAATGGGACACCGCTCTCTATCATATCACCTTCAGAAGTGAATACTCTTGAGTATATTAATATAGCGACGCTTTTAAATACTCCTCGAAATGGAATGAAAATACTTGCGGTCGTACGAATATTCATTACAAGTATATTTTTTGACGACAGGAAAATAATTATAGCGAGCATTATAAAGAGACCCCCTCTGGCAGTAAGTTATTTCACCAACACACCTTTTATAAGACCTGTCCCTCATCTGAATAAACTGGCAAGTGACAGATTTTAATTTACAGCAATGTAAATAAATTAGACTTTTTAACAAATCTAAATCAGAAATTAACTTTATTGATTACATTATATTACTAATAACAGGAATCCTGTAAATTGTGTTGTATATGAAATAAAATGCAGAATTTTTTGTCTAAATGACTATCACTGGTTATTAATTTATTAAGCTCTTTTTCTCTTTTGCTGTATATTTAGAGTGATTTACTAAACAGACTGTTGTGCATAATATATTAAACAGATCAGTTTAATAAAATAACATAATACACTTCATCGCGAATCTCAGTTGTTCGTAAAATCGGATACCGATGCAATTCCAACCAACAGCGAAAAAAATATTAAAAACTTTTTGTTTAATAAATTGAAATTATTTCATCATTAAAATTTTTTTTAAATATGTATCTTCAAATTTTAATCGATAACTGCTAATATAATTATCTCCGAAAATTTCTTACAAAAGATAATTAGAAAAAACTCAAAGATTTTCTCTTGGTGTTACTTTAATATAATTTTTTCAAGACGGTTTTTGTGTGGTTCAATTTGGTCATATACTTACAAAATAAGCATTGGAATGATTTTATTTATATGCTACAATTGCCATTATAAGTTTATTGAAAGTAATTCTCACTCGAAAGGCCGTAGGAAATAAATTGTATCACAATTCATATATCGAATTCGTATGAATTATATGCATATAACATTCGGTTCATGGCATTTATTTCGTACAAACGTTTATACATATTTAATATAAAAGTTATATTTAAATTTTAATTAATGTGCAATAAGCAAAATGTATTTTAATCTTTATTTCTCGTAACAGTAATTATACAATAACTATAAATGTATACTTCCTGTTGCATACAACCGGAAAGGACAAAGTTTGTTCCAGTAAGAGATCTAAATAATAGTTAATGCAATTAAAAGATCTGTTATATATTTTGACGCATTGAAAAGGAGGTAATACTCTTGAAGTAAACATTTAAACTTGATCACCAATAATGTTTTTTTTTAATATTTTTGAATGCTAAAACCCCCAAAGACCTCGTATTACTCTTTTAGAAAAATTGCTCATAAAACTGTCCTATTTACATTTATTTATGTAAGGCTATTAAGTATACTCTGAAATAGCAAGTTTCAGCCTGTCTTTAAACTAAAAATATTGTAATTTTAATTACAAGTTAGTTACAAAAAATATTATGATGTTTAACAAATTTCATTTCACACATTCTTAAATATATTTGAAAATAAAAAATGAGAAATAAATTAAATGAGTCTCGCCACTTTCGTATTTTTCTTTGGCTTTATTAAAATTGGAAAAAAATTACGTTAATTTAACGGAACGCAATATACTGCAAAAATAAAATATATTATTGACTATATATTTTTTCCAATTATATTTAGTAATTATTACCGAAATATTTGATCATTTTTTTGAAAGATTTTAAAATAACTTAATAAAATTGTAATACAAAGTGCAGAAAAATAAAAATAAATAAAGAGAAAAAAAATATTTCATTAAATTTCATTAAATTATCCTTAAACTTGGTTTTAGCTATGTGTTGTCTTGGGTTTAACATGATAAAAGGTATATAATAATAAAATATTCAGGTGTTGTTTAATGTAGGAACTTTTCAGAGAACTCATAAAATCACATAATTGTAACGCGTTTCTTATATCACAATTTACTTTTATTTCACTATAAAGACGCAAAAGCGGAAACAATTGACATTGTATGGAAATTAACAAAATGAAAAACTAAAATAAATATTCCTTGGAAAACCTCTAACTAGAATGTTATTTAGTACGAAATACTGAAAAATATCTGAAAAGTGTTTCACTTAAATATTTTAATTAAATTAGGATAACAATTTAAATAATAGAATATTGTAAATCCAGGAAAATAAAAACTTTACTATTAATTACTACATTACAATTTAAACTCATTAAGCCTTAAAAATTAATTTTATTTGTAAATTGGCGTATGCAAACTAAGTGCGGCCTTATTAGTGACAATTTAAAAGAGCATTAATAAGTTATAACTTTAGTATACGGCCTCGCTTGGCAACATTTAACATATGAGACAAATATTTGTACGTAACTCGTGTAATATAATAAGTTTCGATATTCTAATAGCTTAGGGGAATGGAGCTTTTTGGGCGGAAAATATAGCGATGAGCCGCCGGCACAAGTATTTGTGCTCTGTAAAGCTTCCTATTACAAAGCTTACAGTACCATTTTAATACTTTTTTAACACAGTTTTATACTTTTCCTTCGTTTTCTACAACAAGAATACCATAGCGTAAAAGATTCATGACCAGATCAAATAATCTAAAATGGTACTGTAAGATGTATACACACAGGCAGAGAGATGTGTTCAGGAGCTTTCATATATTTACAAGAAATAGAGAATAAAGAAATGTGTTTTTAAGTTACTATTTCAAAACCCACTTTAATACATTTATTTTCCAAACTCGAGAAATTTGGAGTTTTTTATAACAAACTAAAAAGACGGTGATTGTAAATTTGACATATATATTAACCTGAATAACTCAAAAACTATGATATCTAAATTTATCCTTTGTAGAATCAGCTTTTGCAGTATTTTTCATAATATTATTTTCAGCAGTTAAAGAAATAAGACAGAAACATATTTCTTATATCTTCTCAGTATGTATCTGTAGATATACTGTTTAAAATTAGAAAAATATATTTTGAAAACCTTATCACTAACACAACGTTAGCCTGTGCTATTTAGGAAATTCATTTCTTTCCGAATACTTGGATTGTCATAAAAGTTTCTATATCTTGCAAAGTATTTGCTATGGACATATGAGTGGGTTAATAAGTTTTATTGCTATACCTAGTTTTAATTTTCCGAGAAAATGTCAAACGGTTTTCGACGAAAGTGGCCTTGATTTACGGATAGATGGAAACTTTGGTTATATTATAAGGGCGGAATCCTTATAAGATCTTCATTTCCAGGTATGGAACCCTAAAAAGTAATAGGAATGAAGAAAAGAAAAAAATACAACCACATATCCTTTTTCGTATTTTTCAAATAGTTCTATAAATATTATCTAACAAGGAACATCAGATAATCTTAGATATTTTTATCTCACTGCAAACTAATGAGTGGTACTCTAAATACATAAATCGACTTCGGAAACACAGAATAATACATTTTACCCCTTTTTGCACAAAACGCCACCTCTGACTTAAATATTAAGAGTAGGTGTAGATAAGCTAGTATCTGTTTATTTATCAAGAAATTTCTATTTTATATAAATTTTTGAAGTCGATGCCTGCCATAATAATTTTTTTTCTGATTAGTGATAAAAACTGGAAAGCTATGAAGAAATATGAAAGCTAAGGAAGAAATAAGCAAATTTAGATTGGCTACGATTGGCTCATAGCTATATTTGGGCGCAATGCTTATAATATGAGTCTACTAAAACTTAATACGACATTCTTTTCTCCAATTGTGTTACCTTCAGACGCGAGTACTTTCAAATATGTAATATAATGAGGTCAAATGTTCCTCGAAATGTAATTAAAGTACTAGGCTTCTTTACGAATATTTTTCCTTTAATGGTAGAAAAATAAGCATAACGAGAGTTATAAGGAGCGGTCTACTTATTTTATTCATACTTGTTGTTAAAGCGGCGCGTCACCTAAAAGAATCGGTTAGGAATAAAATTTAATTTAAGAATTTAACCGAATTGGTATATTTATAGTTTCATACCTGAAAAATCAAGATATCAATTGGAAATTTTATGAATATTTGGTGTTATTGTAGAATTTGTTAGTTAGTATCTATTTTAGACTAAAGTATTTTGAAAATATTTTTATATTTATTTGAAATGAGAAGACTAAAAATTAAAAGCGGTATAACTAGATCAAGTGTGGTATAATAGTAGTTCTATCATATATTTCATAATACTTTTTTTATTTTAAGCCCCATATTGTTGAATTATAATTAAAAAGAACACACAAATTCATTCGAATAATTTTGTTTTATATAATAAGGTAGACAGAGAAATGGATTATTTAGTTATTTTTAAATTTAAAAAAATTGTTGCTACTTTATACATGTAGGAAATTGTAACGGATTCTTCAAAATAAATATTTTAAATATTGAATATATTTGGCGTTAATTTTGTAGAAATTCATTATTCATAATTAAATGAAACTACGTGATGTAGTATCATTTCTACTTTCTTTAATTTCTTTACCACGACATAGGTTTCGTTCTATTACAACATCTTCAGGTTGGCTATTAACAAAGATTCAAAGATTCTTTGCTTTTTTTCTTTGCGTGTATTACAACAGTAATACAACGAAACCTAGGTCGTGGTAAAGAAATTAAAGAAAGTAGAAATAATACTACATCACGTAGTTTCATTTAATTGTGTATTTGAAATATATTATTGATATAAAGGCTTAGTTTAATTTTATTCTACTTTTTACTTCTGAAGCTTCATTCCACTTTCTCCGCTTTTCAAAACTATCTCAAAAAGCCAACCCCTAAATCCGGGAAACAGAGTACGTGCGTTTAATGTAAATTCTAACCCCATGTAAATAACATTACCTCCATATCTTCAAAATATACCTAAAGTAAATAAAACCAAATTATTCAGGGTAACCATAGTGACTGACGCGACGATAAAGTAGCCACGGTTTCGTAATCCCTAGCATGAATGCTGGCCGCCGCACAAAGAGATCACATAAAGCCACGTAAGAAACTTTAAGACTGCAAAAATCGAATCAGTTCAGTTCACTTGAGTTTGAAGTCCAGTAGTTTACATGATTACTCGGTCCTAGCAAGCGGTATTTAAAGAGGTATAGCCAAACTTTGTAGACAGTTATTGTAAATTATAAATAAAATTCTTAAATTTGACAAAGAGTGTTAATTAGTGATTTAGCGAGTTCTTTTCAAACTTCGAGGTCAACTTTGACAGATCTGATAAATATCTATTAAATTCCTTCAATTCACCAGCAGTGAAGTGCGGAGCTCTGACTACTGTTCTGTTTATTATTCAATAGTACGTGATGATTATCTTCCATAGCATGCTATAAGAATGACCAGAAAAAATTTTAACAAAAGTGAATGAAATTAATTACTAGAGGAATATCAAGCTAATCAGCTTGATATTCCTCTAGTAATTAATTTCATTCATTTTATTCACGCCGCTTCTTATCAGGCCCACACAGTGCTGTATTTTTTTGATATTAATACTATTATTAACGAAAAAAATTGCACCAAAATAATAATCTAATATAATGCTCTCTCGGGTCTCATATTTTCATAACTGTCATGACATTGTCATGGTTGGACGGTTTGTAGGAATTTTTTGGTTAATTAGAAAATTGCAAATTTACATTGGCATGTGTGTTATTTATGCTTATTGACACTGATTTCAAAGAAGTCGATATCATTTTCTATTTACTTTGCATTAGGATAATACTAATAATAATAATAAATTATATTCACTACAAACATTTCTTCATTCTTCTTATATCCCGTGCTGTGCTTGGAAAATAGATTTTAAATAAATATTTTATATTTATATTTTTCTATGATGAACTGTGACAAATTTTTTCATTTAGTGTAAACAAGTAATGTATTATTAAAGGAATATTTCTTTTTAGTTTCCATATTGATATAAAGCATTTTATCCCTATTAATTTTTTTTTCTGATGTATTACATCACTACTTGCGAGACGTGTAATAATTTTTTTTTAAATTTTAGGAACCAGATTGAAACATGGACTCTTTGTAAGTTTTATTACTGCATTATTTCAAGAAAAAAGTTATTTTCATAGAAATATAAATAAATTACTTGTAATTTCAAAGATAATTCAGAACTGTGCAACAATCACCTTTTACGGAGACGGGCGTGAGCAAACGGTTCCAAACCAATATTTCCCTTTCACAAAGTCCACTAATTCAACAATGAAACTTAGTCACTTGAATTTTCTAACAAAGGTGCAGGTAAAATCTTCACTTTCTAACTAAATCTGCAAATATTTTGCATGACCATTTCATTTGTCTCTACGTCACGGCATAGGTAATCTGGATACATTTAAAGATTTCTCGTATTTTTAAACTGTTGGCCTTTATATTTCAAGTATTGAAGAACTTGCAAGTTCTCAAAAGGAACAATTTAATTTTACATGCCTTGAAAAGGTTCTGTTCACATTTATATTTACGTAAAAAATTAGGAGCTTTGTTTGTGCGTGTATGTATTATATACATATATAAAAGAGCAAATATAATGAAAATATCAATAATATTTTCATTGTTTTCATTTGGTTTACAGAAATGATTGAAGCAGAAAGTTGACCGTTCAATAAACTTTTTCTATTTTTGGTGCGTCTGCAGTATCACCTTAAAGTATTGACACTATTAAGTTAATTTTTAAGTTAAAAAAATTTGTTTTAACAAATATTTAATTCTTATTATTTCTTTAAAATCGGAGGTCTGAAAAAAATCTCTGAAAGAGTATGGCGGGATAACCATGGGATAGTGGCCCGAATTTAGCTTTGTCAATTTTTTTATATGAAGACACTAGCAATTAAAAATATCTTGTGAATTTACTAGTCATTACGCGTGCTATTGAAGTGAAAAAAAAAATTTCCAAAATTTTGTTTCTTGTCTGTTGGCTCTATATATTTAAATGGCTGTGGTATATGACATAGTCGAGCTAAAGTTTTGTTATATTATAGAATATATACGCATTCTTTCAAAAAATAAAAATTATTGTGCACTGTTACATTAAAAAAAAATTTTTAAACTTTATTTCCCGGCACACAAAACGACTTTTTTTATAAACCCTTAATTGTGCTCTAAAATATATATTTTATTTGGATTATTTCGATGAGAAGAAGTGGGTCCAAAATAGCGCTTATTACTTTATTTTATTATGTTTATGTTTTAAAATATTGAATATGTTTGGCGTTAATTTTGTAGAAATTCATTATTCACAATTAAATGGAACTACGTGATGTAGTATTATTTCCACTTTCTTTAATTTCTTTACCACGACCTAGGTTTCGTTGTATTACAACATCTTGAGGTGGGATATTAGCAAAGATATTTTCATCTTCATCATCACTTGACATCTTTGCTAATATCCCACCTGAAGATATTGTAATATAACGAATCCTAGGTCGTGGTAAAGAAATTAAAGAAAGTAGAAATAATACTACATCACGTAGTTTCATTTAAGTGTGGTTTATATTTTAATTAAATAAAATATAAGTTAATTTTTTTATGAATAATTATTTTTAAATAATCATTTTTGCTTTTCTCTTCTATGATCGTAACAATATTATTATCTGCAGAGTTTAATAAGTTGCTCTGAGGGTCGAGTAATTTTGGTTAAGTATCGTCCATATGATAAATAATTAATAACGGCTGCCACATGTGAGCAGCAACCTAGAGTTCTGCGACCATTTGGGCACTAGCAAAATTTTTTATCAGGAATGAATGAATTTTTGACATGGTGAATTCTACAAAGCACCGATACCATTTCTTTGTTATGTGCCTGGATCTTACTCGAAGTTTCAAATATTCGTAATGTATTATGTGTCATAAGATCATTATTGACCCTCTAGCCAAATATATGTAATCTTCTGTTTATTATTTATTGATGTGATTGAAACTAGAAATGAAAATGAACTCAATATGTACGCAGATCATCATACATCATCTTCCAAAACTGTCGAGGAATTCTTATGAAATATCATAAAGTATATAATAAAAGGTTCGGAAGATGAATGGAAATAAATGTACTCGACTTTATTATCTGAGAAGATATAAAATGTCAGCGAATGTTTCCTTGTATACCAAATCCAGCAACAGCAGTATCCGGAAAACCTGTGATAATAGAAAAATAAATATATATATGCACTATAATTATAAAAATATTTCCCCACTGTGCAACAAAAGTTTTTCACGTAGGCACCGCAGTCATGCGCAAGCACAACCAATATTTGCCTTATACGAAAATCAACAAAATCATAAGTAATTAGAGACAAAAAATTAAGTAATTACTACTTAAGTAATTAACAAACAATTAAGTAATTAACAACTATGTCACTACAATTTTCTCGAAAAGGCACCATCAGAATCTTTATTTTTACATTTTCCCCAATTGTTTTCCTTGTTCGCTTCGGTCCCCTTTACGTCACAATGAAAAAGATACGTAAAATTAAAAAATCTATATTTTTAGTCTTTCTTCCCTTATATTTCAAATGCTGTCACCATTATTATAAGGTTTATGCTTATTTGACCATACATCATGCAAAGGTTACTGTTTACATTTAAAGTTTACATAAAATTGGTGATTTTTTAAAATATTTTCATATGATAGAAATAGAAGAAGTTTTGTTGAGAGTGAGAATAGGATGACTAAATTTACTTTTTCCTGTGATAGAATTATATTGCTGACAATGATTACAATATTATTTAAAAATAACGAATTATTTTGAGAAAAACATTTTTAAACTTACTGTTTGAAAAAAAATTTATAATATCTGAATAAAAATATTCGAGTATCATAAATTGTATTTTGACTGTAATGTACCGTTTATATTAGAACAAGAATATTTATTTACATTACAATAAGAATATTATAAGTATATAAGGATATTTAAGTGCATAAGAATAAGTATTTATTATTTTTTTAAGATGGGAGAATCCAAAAAAATTTCCATGACTTGTTTTGTTATAGAAATGTACATAAACTTTATAAGGGCGATTATTTGGCTATTTAGGTTGTCAGTTGATAAATTAATTTTAATTTCGCTTTTGTGCCTGCGACCTCTCATTCAGTGAAATTCTTTAAAATTGTATTTCTTTGGGTTGTGTTAATAGATTCGGTCATCTTCGAATTATGGGTTATCGGGTAAAATGTTTTATTTCCATCGTCCTTAGTGCCTGCTGGCAAAATTCAATCGTTTGGGTGATCCTTAAACTAATACGTTTATATACATTGGATTAATTTGTATATAATAGGCATGTTTGTGAAATGTTGTGCTTTGTGTTTCTTCACAATCCAGCATTTTTAATATACCACTTATATGAAAGTTAAAATTGGTAAAGCTAAATGAGATCCGTTGCAACCAAAGGCAAATATTACATTGAGAAAATGACGCTACGAGATCAGCAAGTGCAAGCAACATACAACACTGCCTATTTAGCCATCACTCCCTGTTTTTTTTGCCCTTTTCTGGCAGTAATTGAGTTTGCGACTTTCATCATTGGTACGTTATGGTAGTTAGGTTGCGTGAGATTTATAATCGGCAATATTAAATCAGGATAAATGTAAAAAAACAAATTCGTTGAGCAGAATGAACCGTAACTATATTTTCAGAAAGGTTTATTTTAATAAAATTATTTCTTTTTTTGGTTTTTACTTAACTTAATCCCATAAAAAAATTTAATAAAAAGTCATGAGGCGCCATAAAAATTCAAGGGCATTTATTAAATAAATGGAAAATTCAGTTAATTTTATTGAAAGTTAATATAAGAAGACATAAATCCAGCACAATTATTTCCTTAAACGAAAATATGGCCAAGGCTTACTACTTTTAAAATATTTATTAAATTATTTTTTCTTTACAAAACTTTTATTTTCCTGTCACAATATTTCGAACCAAAGGACGAAATGGAATAGAAGAAAAATTTAAGACTAAAAAAACGCAATAATAACTAATAATTCTACGCGAAAATAATCAGTAAATTATATACAAAATGAAATAAGAAAATACCTTAGTATTAAGCTAACGCAACCCACAGACTAACCAAAGTACCTTAAAAAAAGAGAAAAAGTTCAAATATTTCTGAAAATAAATATTTATACTCTCCATCATTTACGGGACAGCTTATATACACAAACATCACTCTTTCAGTCTGTTCTATATAAATAGAGTTGTTCAAGTCGGAAACTTAATAAGAAGGTAACAAAAATATGGATTGTAACTCTAAAGGGATACCTTCAATATAATTTACTCTCCTGTTTAAGATGTCAAATATCGGCAAATATCGCCCAACATACCAAATTGAATTCCAACCACAGTACCAGGTGCAAAGAATATAATATAAAATGCCCTCAATACGAAGAAAACAACAGCTGCTAGTGTACATTGTAACACAATTTTTATATACTCATCGCATTAGTTACTTCGATTACATCGTCAGGAGTAAATATACTTGAATACATTAACGTAGTGTCGTTTTGAAGAGTTTCCCGGAAAGGGTTGCAAATACAAGCAAATTGTGTGAAGAAACTTTTCCTGTAGCGGTTTACTCTGTAAACGGTTTTTGCAAAACAGGAATTGAGATAAACATAACATGAGGTGTAAAGGTTCGCACGATATTGTGGCCTGGTTATTTCTGTTGATATCCTTGTGCGTAAGTAGCTTGGGTGCCAAGCCGTTTTATTGGGGTTATTGTATAAAGTTTAAAATCTTACACTTGAGTTATTGTATCACAATTATTTCCTTTTCTTGATCGATAATAAATCAAGACACCATGTCTTGATTTCTCAACTTTTCCAGTAATAGGATAATCATGTCATAGCTTGCAAAAATTTAAGAGAAAACGATGAAATAAAATAAATATGTTAAGTATACATTTTTTCGACTATATTCTCGTTTTTCTCTTTGTCTTTTTATCGATTGTGTTCTTGTTTTTCAAGATCCGTAATATTATATTTTATTAGATATATTAATATTGAGACTATTTCATTTCAATCATTAGTAAAAGATGAAAAGTATAAATATTTTGTAACATGTTGTTCGTTTGTACCGGTTTCTTTCGTTTGTATCATTATAGTGCGATGTAATACTTATCTAGGCGTACCATCTTTACTAGATATGTAAATAATCTGCAACAAAATTAACTGCTAATCAGCAGTAGACGGCGCCAAAAAACGAAATTCACCAGTCAGGCTGGCTCAACCATTTCCTTTATCAAGTTTCCAAGAAACAAAGATTCAGAACCTACGAAATGATAAAATATGAATTCGATGGAATTAAAATCCCAAATGTGCTTCGATTTCCTCAAGCGGTGCAAGGTATGTACATCGGCTGACATTGTCTTTTAAATATTATTATGTGAAGTTTATACGAAAAAACCACATATTTTTATAATACTTTATTTAGTGTAATTACAACTTATATTGTAATGGAGGAAACATTTTTATTATAAGATAAAATCTATTTGTCTAGGTATAACAATAACCGGATACAAAAGGGGAAGTAATTTATATACTCTGATATTTTGTTACACTGCTACAAAGTATGTTGTTAATTCAGAAGAACATAAACGTTACTAATCACCGCTACATTTTAATTTAAACCAATTAAACCTAAATAAAATTAATTTTATTTTGCAAATTAGCAGATCCAATTAAGTGAGACCTCATCCGTAATAATTATAAGAGCATTATTAAGTTATGAACACGGTATACGGCCTCGCTTGGCAAGATTAAACATATGACACAAATATGTACACGTAACTCGTGTAATATACACATTTCGTTATACTTAATGGCGTAAGGGAATGGAACTTGTTAGGGAAGAAAATGTAGCGACGAGCCACCAGCACAAGGATTTATTCTCCATAAAGCTTCCGATTATAAAGCTCTGTATACACAGTTTGATACTGTTCCTCCATTCTCTACAATAAAAAAAATACCATAGCGTGTCATGTTTTATTGGATTACTTATTTCTTGTTCATGTTGTCCTAGATCTGAATTTAAAACAATTCAATACCTGTTTCAAAGAATAGGAGGAGTGTGAAAAATTTAAAGTCAGTGACATTGTTTGTGAAATAATTGTAATTATAATAAAAATTGAAATATTTAATACATTATTTAAATACATGGACCAATTTAATAAAGGTTAAATTTCTTAATTTATTTATTTATACGTTTACACAACAGTGTTCGAATCATAAAAATAACAATTCTTAGGGAAATAAATGTGAGTAATATTTAAATTTAAATCAAACGCTGCATATTAAATCTAATAACATTGAAAGTATTTCTTGTAATGAAACTTGTACCCACTTTAATCACTCTAAAAAATTTTATGTGCCATCCATTCTGCACGGCCAACTAAATAACAAAAAACGTTAAGACCAAGTATAGCGACATTCATATCTCTCTTTATCATATAACAGCATCATTTTCTGCTGGCCATGCAAGGTCGATGGTACTTAAGCGTTTATTTATATGAGAAATTCTGTTATAAGATTAAATAATTTCAAATGGTATTGTGAGAAATATCGATGTACAAATAGGTGGACAGATGTGTTCAGGAATTTTCTCGTATTTATGAGAAATACACAATAAAGAAATATTCTTTTTTTACAATATTTTTTTTTCTTTAAGCGCACATGCGCAAAATTTCCTTCCGAGCAGTGACGGGTCTGTGACGCTGAATTGGGTAAACTCGACTTCCTTCGGCAACAGACAAGGGAAATACTTTTTTACGCAGTATTTACAAACATCCGGCGAACTACTTTTCTGAGCATACAAAGAATTTAAAAAGCGACGGAGTTTATTTATTAACAAATAATTCCTACTATTATCGTCGATATCCCTCCAATATGATGCTGAAGATATATCCTTAACTATATACGTTCTACTCCGGCGACTATATACTTACGATTTGACTACTATATTTCGCCGACATTCCCTCGGTCCTAACCATTATACACTGACGGTAATATATTGACAAATTATCGTCAATATTTCCGTCAATATCCCCTCGACTCTTACGATATACCCTCGACGCTGACGACTAATGTAATGTGGCCAATGGAGCGAAGGCGTTTAGTGACTATCAGACGGATTTAAATACCACACTCTGCGTGATAGCTGTATTAAATACGGGGCGATTATGCTTTTAAGCATTTGTCATAGTAATTATGAATTTGCCCCTTTATCATTTAGTTGCAGTTTTGTGTGCTAGGGGGAGAGATTCGCAACTCCATGCTCTTCTACCTACCTATCGCTAATGACGATGCTCGCCAGCACCATTGTACTGCCATGGTGATGATAGCACAGAACATTCCACTCTCTGGACGTATTTGGCAGCTTCGTTATCCTAATACAAGCGGTTGATTATACGGATATTATACAAACATCATTCTTGTGACGTCTTGTGACTTTACATTATTGTTGAATTCATACACAAATTTCAATTCTTTCCTTTTTTTAATGTACTGTGTTTATTGTCATTTAATCATAATTTTTACGATTACGATTATTGTTATTCTTATTATTTTGTTGATTACGATTATTGTTATGTTTTATTTAATATTCAGAAAAGTTGCTTTTTAGTATTAGATGTTTAATATAATAGGCATGGTTTTAATTCTAAACAACAAATAAAATTGGAATAATATTTTAATTATATAAGAAGCGGAAACCGGAAATAGGCTTTGGTTTGAAGCATGTTTTTAATATCGTAAGCCAATTATAGAAATGTCACAATTGTAGAATATATGGTATTTCAAGAAAAAATCCAATATGGAGACCTATTTACTTAAGATATCTTTTCGTTGGATATGTTTTCATGCAATTACCCAGTTTTAGGAAAGTACGGAAATTAGTAACTATGCGACAGACGGAAGAAGCTTACATATTTAATAAAAAAGCATTTTTAAGTAAAACCGTTTACGACAAAAACCTCTATGACCGACAGACGGTCATAAATGGCAATAATACATTCTTTAATGATTAGTGATTAATATTTATTTATTAAAGAATATATTACTGCCATTTAAAAATAATTGTTATTTTTAGGTTTCGTACCTCAAAAGAAAAAACAAAACGTTTATAAGTTTACTTAAGTGTTTGTCCGTCTGTTGGTCATAGACGTTTTTGTCATAAACGGTTTTACATAAAAATATGAAAGGTGGCACAGTAATATGACGTATTAAACAGCATATATGTCAATAGCCAACGCTTAAACATATTGGATACCAATATTTTATGTCAAGCAAATTAAATACTTTTACCTAATTTTTATTAAATTCCACATTCAGTGTGGAGTATCGTTTCAAAGGGCTAAAACAAAAGGCCCGAAAATATTTTTTTCATAATTTTCGGTAATGTGTATTCAGATAAATACTAAAAAATGTCGAAAAGATAAGTGTTTTCCCCATATTTTCTACTCATTTAAAGTTATGAAAAATAAGGATTTCTTGACATCTTCCCAAAATTAGAACGAAAACTATAGCAATTATCCTGTTTCACATAATTTACAAAATATGCATTTTATTTTTACGTATGCTAAAAGTATTTTGCACAATATAATAACGCTTTGAAAAATTAATAATTGTAAACGATTTCATAGAATTACCATGTAGTCTTAAACTTTTATGAGTGCTTAAATGTGTATTAAACACTAGAAATGCGAGTTCTACCCGTGTTTGAGAGCTTTTTTTTTAAATATGTAAGCTTCTTCCGTTTATCGCATAGTTACTAATTTCCGTACTTTCCCAAAACTGGGTAATTGCATGAAAACTTACCGAACGAAAAGAGATCTTAAGTAAATAGGTCTCCATATTGAATTTTTTTTAAATACCATATATTCTACAATGGTGACATTTTTATAATTGGCTTACGAAATTAAAAACATGTTTCAAACCTAAGCCTATTTCCGGTTTCCCCTTCTTATATGATTAAAATATTATTCCATTTTTATTTGTTGTATAGAATTAAAACCATGTCTATTATATTAAACATCTAATACTAAAAAGCAACTTTTCCGAATATTAAATAAAAATAGCAATAATCGTAATCAACAAAATAATAAGAATAACAATAATCGCAATCGTAAAAATTATGATTAAATGACAATAAACATAGTACATTGAAAAAAGGAAAGAATAGAAATTTTTAGTATGAATTCAACAATAATGTAACGTCACAAGACATCACAAGAATGATGTTTGCATAATATTCGTATAATCGACCGCTTGTATTAGGATAACGAAGCTGCCAAATACGTCCAGAGAGTGGAATATTCTGTCGCTATCATCACAATGGCAGTACAATGGTGCTGGCGAGCATCGTCATTAGCGAGAGGTAGGTAGAAGAGCACGGAGTTGCGAATCTCTTCCCCTAGCACACAAAACTGTAACTGAATGATATAGGGGCAAAATCATAATTACTCTGACAGATGCTTAAAAGCACAATCGCCCCGTATTTAACACAGCTGTCACGGAGAGTGTGGTATTTAAATGAGTATTATGTTCATGTTGCAGCTTTCCTTCTAATAGTCACTAACCGCCTTCGCTCCATTGACCACATTACATTATTCGTCAGCGTCGAGGGTATATCGTCAGAGTCGAGGGGATATTGACGGAAATATTGACGATAATTTGTTAATATATTACGGTCAGTGTATAATCGTCAGGACCGAGGGAATATCGGCGAAGTATAGTAGTCAAATCGTATACATATAGTCACCGGAGCAGAGCGTATATAGTTAAGGATATATCTTCAGCATCATATTGGAGGGATATCGACGATAATAGTAGGAATTATTTGTTAATGAATAAGGCCCGTCGCTTTTTAAATTCTTTGTATTCTCAAGAAAGTAGTTCGCCGGATGTTTGTAAGTACTGCGTATAAAATTATTTCACTTGTCTGTTGCCGAAGGAAGTCAAGTTTACCCAATTCAGCATCACAGACCCATCACTGCTCAGAAGCAAATTTTGCGCAGGTGCGCTTAAAGAAATTTTCACTTCAATAAATAAACTTAATAAATTTGTTATCATTTTGCTAGAAATTATTTAATTAAAAAATGTTTGTATTCATCTTATTTTCATATTGTGAATCTATTTCAAATAACGAACGAATAAAAGTATATCTTAACTTAAACATTAAAAATAACGATAAATTTAATTTACCACTCAATAATAATAATGCTTCCGTCAAAATTTTCTTTGTTTTATCAATATGTAAAGCAGAGAAGTTTGTTTGTGCGTGCTAATTTCTAAAATTATATACACGATTTGAAAAATTATTTTTGTAATTAAAAGTCTGTATATTGAGGAAGATTATAGACTATATATTATTATACTTTCTTGATCTGTCTATGCCCTATTCTTAGAAACGTCTTGAGATATCAAGTTGAAAGTAATATCATATACCAAGGCCTATAGCCTCATGTTAACTGTCAATTAAAAGTTAACGGTTCACGCAACAGAAAGATAGGGCTCTTTAAACCGTAATATTTTATATTTTACTGTCATTAAAACCTATAATATTATTCCAACTGATCTACCATCTGGAAAATCGGCATAAGGAGAAGTCTAACTGCACATAAGGGGATACATTTAAAATGAATACTTACTATTTGCAATTATATAATCTTTTTCTTTTTATAATATGCGTATGTGAAAGATACAGTGGGAAATATATTTACGTTGTGAAAAAAACAAAATTTTGTAAATAATGGAATAGAAATACTATTAGACATTAAATATTCGTAAATGTGTAAATATGTTCGGAGCCCTTATACTGCCAGTTCTACACGTGCTTGATAGATTTTTAATGAAAACCTAATCAGCGAAAGTTGATGTATTTATTTTACGTTTCCAAAAACGGTCGTTAGGATGATCTTCAGAATTTTTATATTTCGTAACCATTTCAGAAACTGAATAGAGAATTTGGACCTGGAACCTCAATTTCATATCTTTTAAAATATTTTTTTACCATTTTTTTTTAATATTTACCATATATTTTTTCTTTATAATCTTTAACTATTTTTTTTTCATTAAACCATTTTCTTTCTAAAAAGTTTGTGACCTATCCCGATTTACCTTACCCATATATATTGCTAAAGAGTAATATTGTCTTTACGTAAAATATTGTAACGATGTTAAAACCAGGTTGATCATTCAGGTAAAAATTTATTTAAAAAAATTTAACATAATTTTTGTATAGCTTCATATTTATATATGAAGCTTTGAATAAACAATTTTTTTATAAAGTTCTGTTGCTCCGAAAAATATATAAACTCCGGAAGAGGTAACGTATCTTCCTACCACACTTGCAATCAAGTTTATTAACAAGAGAAGGATGTTAATAAATCGGTCCTACACCCAAAAGCATATGTGGTTATTTCATCCTCGACTACTTGAGTTTAAACTTCCACTACCCAGTTGAATAAACAATACTTTTCTCCCAGTGCGGCTTTCCTAAACTCGCAACTATGTTCTTTACATCTAGAGAGCGAGGGAGTTTATTCTCGAGAGATAAACTTCACGGGGGCGCAACATGGAAATGTTGCGACTTCGGTCCGTACGAAGCCCCTCGAAACTGAATGACCTCTTTCATAGCTCTTCTTGAAAGTTTGCCTGCCCCTAATTGGCCTCTGCGAACTTGTCATAAAAACTGTGTCAGTCGCCAAATATTGCAAGCGACATCGCGTTGCTCATTGGATAAAGATGTGAAGTTTGAAAATAGGCTTGATGTCTTGTCTTGTATTTAGATTTTTTACTCTGAATTTTGAATATATTTGGCGCTAATTTTGTAGAAATTAATTATTTACAATTAAATGAAACTATGTAATGTATTATTTCTACTTTCTTGGACTATTAGCTAAGATCCTAGCCCATCTGAAGATGTTGTAATACAACGAAACCTAGTTCGTGGTCAAGAACTTAAAGAAAGTAGAAATTATATTACATGACGTAGTTACATTTAGTTGTGAACTCTGTATTTCACAATTTGAGAATATATATTTTTATATATAATTTGAGAATAATAATTTTTAGCATGATTCCGAGTAATCATTAGATCAAGAGTTATTGATTAAACAACTAATACAACGATTCAGATTTGATGACAAATATATTAAGGTGTTAAGAATTTTTCTATGGTGTGGTTAATAAATAACAGATTAGAAAACTATTGCACAAAAGGACGACAAACACTGATCAAAATTAAATTGTCTTGAAACTAGCTTTAGATTTTTATAACTAAAATATTTCTTTACTTATAACGAAGAGCTATTATTTACGATTTAAAGACGATTATAGGTGATGTTTTTATGTTTTTAGTGCGTGGTCTATCAATGAAATATTGTCATTTAATTTTAATCTTGATATTTAAATAACATTTTTTGCAAGTAAAATAAAATTTATTGTGCACATGTACATATGATGTAAAATGGCTTCCATATAATATACTTTGTGCCATTACTTGTGTCCCCCTAATTATTTTTATGATTGTTATTTGACCTTAAAACAAAAAAACAGTGAGCCGTCACGGGACGCCAGGCAGATGTGAAACGTCGTGTTCGTACAAGTAATATGCATAAAAGACAAGATTATTACAGGAACTAAATATAGCATAATGAAAAAATAAAGTACTACGAATTTCTTACAGAAAATGGTGACTTTATGTAATAAACATTTATTTACAATTAATACAAAAATAGTAAAGCACAGGTTATGTGTACCGTAGTAAACAACAGCGTCGAACTGAGTGAGAAGGGGGTCGCGTAGTCGGTTGCACTCTACTACATATAGACTATACATATACCTTAGTATAGCGTGGCGACCCGTCACTACGGCAAGCGTCGCCACGCTAACCATCCGGTTTATACCTGCGCCTATAGATGTTTCACATCAAAAACGATACTTTAAAAAAAATAGTTATAAAATAAGATAGATGACTAAAGTCTGGTTTGGTGTCTTATCTGTGAGATATATGTTAAGGGTTTTGAGATTTTGACCCTATATAAACCTGTTTAGGGTTTTGAGATAAAAGAATTATTAAAAAATTAAAATTTGATCGAGCGCTAAGACTTTCCATAAAAACAATATCAACATTCGGTCAATATATAAACTATTTTACTAAATTAAATTTAAAAAAATGAGTGATACTAATAGTGAATTTGGTGTACATGTCATTAGTGGAATTAAACAGAAAAAACAATGTATTTACCGTAATGCTATTCTGCTATAAAGATATTAAATAAACCTTACATCGTCATAGAAGAATGGCCTGATATTCAACGAAAGTTGTGATGATGATATCAATTAAAACTGTTGAAACACCTTTTCACACCATCAGGTGAAAAAATAATTTTAACTAGAGAAAATACCATTAGTAATTATGTTAGTAGTATGAGTCAAATGTTTTTAAATAATAAAATGTGTGAACAACCGCCTAAAGCATAATAAGGTGAGGCGACAGAATCTTAAATAAACGTTAAAAATGTAGTGGGACATGATTGAGTGGTGTCAACAGATTCAGTCAATTAAAAGTGCACAAGAGCTGATGAAACTGTTCACTTTAAAAACTTGTCGAGCACAAGTAGAACTCCTTACGTACACTTTCAGGTATTTAAGCACATTAAATAAATATAATATTTCTATTTAACTACAAATATAAAATTTTAAATAAGTAAATGCATTGCCTACGTCTTTAACAGACGTGAAAATATGGCGCAAATTTAAAAAAAAATACAAGGTGTGGGATAATCGCTATATATTGTTGTTTCTTTCCACTCAGATTTTATAAATTTTGCTTTTTTTCATGATTCTGGATTCAGTAATGGGAGTATCTTATTTTCGCATGTTTTGAACTACTTTTTTGAATTGGCAATTTAAAAAGTTAATTAGAACAAACATACTTTTTTAGAAATATATATGTATATATTTTCCAAAAAATATATTGAATTTTTCTTAACAAGCACTTTGAGATGATATCCCACATGATACATAAAGTTAAAAAATAATTTTTTGAGTGCTTTATTTGCTATTATTTTTTTCCGGCGAAATTGTTATGTTATACGATGTATAACCCTACCAAATTTCAAATTTTAGACGTCACATGGTTTCTCACGAAATAGGTTTCAGCAAACGGTGAGACAGACACGTGAGTCATCTTATTAAGGTTCCGTTTTTCAATTTGAAGAGCGGGACCCTAAAAGGTTATAGATAGTAATATTTTCCTTTGTAAATACAGGACTATTTTTATTTTTGAAGCTTTTATTTCAAAATGTAACATTTAGGTATATTACATTTTAAGACCACTTTTTTAGTTTTTGATGCTTTCCAATGCGTTCTTAATTATTCGTATCCAAGTGGGGCAAAAATATATCAATCTAATTTGTACTCCATACAAATAAAAGAATATGTGAATAAAATATATTAATAGTTACTACATCGTATATGTTTGAGAATAGCTTTTTCCAGTTTGTATATTTATTTATTTCCACTTCAATGTTTAAAATTTATACAAATGGCAGGCTCATTGCTATGAGAGCAATTTCTTACAGCTAACCAGAACAATATTTCAGCCCCGCTCTATGAGCGGCCGGCAATTTAACCTGGGTCCACACCAACAACCGAGGGTAAAGGGTTATGTCTGTATACCATATGATCAACCGAGCAACCCTCAGCGACGTCAAAATTGAAAAGTAGCATTGAATACAAGGTTTATTTAAATAAACAATTTAGGGTAATTTTTAAAAAATCCACTTCAAATATCTGTCATTCGTCCAAATATAGAAATATTCGACTACTTGGTGAATTAATTTTGTTTATTACGTCCCAATTGATCGGAAACAGTTTTAGCTGCTTTAAGTCCCATTGTAACCCACGAGGTAGATAATTATGGCGGAAGGAAATTGGTTTTAGTACTATGCTCATTTATTGAGGTTATGGCTCAGAAGATGGCTTCCGGCACTACAGAGAGTGGCTCACTTACCCCTGTCATCCTCCTCTTAAAGTGTGTATAAAGTCATACTCTTACGATACGTGACTAGAGTATCAAGTGACTGCCAGTAACGAGTAAAATTTTAGTAAGACTTCCTTTTTAAAGTTATTTATGAAATTGAGTGTTTCACGTAACAATCTTTTTAAAGTTATTTATGAAATTGAGTGTTTCACGTAACAATCTTTTTAAAGTTACTTATGAAATTGAGTGTTTCACGTAACAATCTTTTTAAAGTTATTTATAAAATTGAGTGTTTCACGTAACGATCTTTTTAAAGTTATTTATGAAATTGATTGTTTCACGTAATAATCTTTTTAAAGATATTTATGAAATTGAGTGTTTTACGTGAAACAATATTTTTTAAATTAACAACTTTGTTGAAACCGTTGATATTATGTAGAACTCAGGTGTGAGTATTTTGAATGTATTCCTATTAAAAAGTGAATAAGTTTAAAAAAAGGAAAAAATTATCCACATTGTTTCAACACAGAGCTTATTCGTGATAATGATAATAATTATTTTTCCACAAAGGTTATAAAAATATGATTTAAGCTATGTTCATGAAATGTTTGGTTTTTGGCGTACGCATTTCTAGCATGACATAGGAATCTTTTATATAACGTGTGCTTGGAATATTGAAACAACCATTAAGTCTGATTCAAAAATATTTTGGACGTACATGAAAGAGAAGCACTCGGATAGATACAATCTTTCAACTTTAAAGTGATACTGCCGCAAAGGTTTTTAATGATTATTTTAAATTAAAGTTCGTTATATTTAATTATTAACGATACAGATAAGCTGACATTGAACCAGTTCCAAACTAAAAAAACCAGCCCGGTCCTGAAAGCTTTCCCCCATACGTTATCTAGACTGCTCCAGTATATTCATCAATCTATCATATTTAGTATAAATTCTCTTTTAATTCTCAAAACTTATCCATCCATTTTGATGACTCTTAAGGTGGCTTCTATTTTCAAATATGTTGTCATCTGTATAGTGATCTCGACCTTTGCTAAATTACTTCAAACCATTTTACATCGCCATGTCCCTTCCAAGTTTTATCTTTACTCATCTTACAAGTTTTGTGGAAAAATTTGCTAAGGATTCAGATCAAGATTTGTGCTGAAAATAAATGGGGAAAATTTGCAAATTAAGGGGATTTTTTCCGAATCAATTTCGGACTTGAATTAACATGTCTAGTTTGGAAATATGAAATCATGACTTTATTTTACTCGACCCGCAAAATATTGTAAATAGTTACTCAGACCTTATATATCTGAATCGATTCAATTTTATATAATCATTTCAATAAATTTTAAGCAATGAACTATATTTTAATGTGAGCAAGTATTCAGCGCTGACATGTTCTCGTTTAAATATCTTTTTTTTGTAGTTATAAACCAAATAGAACTGTGCTGAAAGACGTATCATTTATGTGAGATTTTGATACAATTATTAATTGTATTATGTTTTAGAATTCGTCCTAGGCTATTTCGTCCTAGGCTACTGAAATTTACCATGCGATACTACCAGGATTTCTATCACAATGAATATGTTTAGTGTTGGGAATTCGTTTATGTATCTAGCCCGCAGTATTCGCGAAACGAATGCAGTCATATTTCTCTATATAAAGTAATATTTAAAGCCATCTTTGAGACAATGTATACAAAATCAATTGCTTGTTATATAAAAAATAATGTGATTATTTCTTTTCTTCATATTGTATAATTGGCATAGCCGGATGTAATTCCCGTCAATTCCGACGGGATTTGATTTCAGCAAGTGTTAATATTTTAATTTAGGTAATTTTGTTGACAACTCCTCGGTCTTAGGTTTGGGAATATTTTATTCTCCTAACTGTTACGAGGAATGATAGTTTGGTTTCGGTTGTCTAGAGCATGCACGAACCCTTAAGGGTACAAGTGTTTCAGCATATTCATTTTTTATTTTTTCATTTCAGGATTACACAAATGTTTAGCCGATTATGAATGATAATTATTTATTTTGTTGATCCGTTTGGTTTTTCTGCTTAATGCATTATTCTTAACAATTTTCGTTAAAACTACTATTTTTTGATGTGTACAATATTCTGAGCCAACTTTTAAGCTGGGTTGTCTAGAGCATGCACGAACCCTTAAGGGTACAAGTGTTTCAGCATATTCATTTTTTATTTTTTCATTTCAGGATTACACAAATGTTTAGCCGATTATGAATGATAATTATTTATTTTGTTGATCCGTTTGGTTTTTCTGCTTTATGCATTATTCTTAACAATTTTCGTTAAAACTACTATTTTTTGATGTGTACAATACTCTGAGCCAACTTTTAAGCTCGATACAAATTTTCTTATTAAGTTCAAAACAAGTTAAATAAGTTATTGTTCAATTTAGTGAGTATTTGCCTGTAAGTACTGAATAAAATTATAGCAAACAGTTTTGTTTTATTTACCATACCGGACCAAATCTTATATCAATTATATATAAATTATATCTATAGTTAATCTTATATAAATTATATCTATAAATTGGTAAAGAAATTAAAAAAAGTAGAAATAATACTACATCACGTAGTTTCATTTAATTGTGAATAATAAATTTCTACAAACTTAACGCCAAATATATTCAATAAATTATATATATGAATACTGATTGAACCTCTTTAAATTAAATTTACTGTTAAAAACACCGTAATATGCTCATATAATCCTTAGGCATTTGAAACACACTTTTCCGTTACGCTACAATGGCTCTCACGCGTAGCACTATCCCCTTTCAGCTCACACCAAATAATTCATCTTTATGGTCCCACCAATTACAGCCACAATGGACGCAGTAAGGAAGGCTGGGAAAATAAATAGCGGCAAGCGAGTCGCGCCAGATTCCACTCCTGCGTGCGAGAGCATTATTTAAGTCGCGATATGGCTAATGGTCCACGGACTACTGACTCCGCCATGAATCGAGTTATACGCGAGCGATTTCCCCCGACGGGAAGATGTTCATTCATACAAAAATTATGAGTCAATTGTCTAAAGTGTGAAGGGTAGCTTACGTCTTAGATAGGGCAGTTATTGAAGCCGAGAATTAGAGATTACGATACCAGTAGGTTCAGTTAACAAACTGGGTTTTACTTGTTGTTACTTGAACTCTTTAATAAGGACTATGATGCAACTTAAAAACAAGTATGAGAAAACTTTGAAAAGATTTAAGTATATTTTTAGGAACCAGTCTAACAAGATAGAAAATGAAACATAGTAAACAAAATTTGTTGTTTGATGTAATATAAGTTTGAGTGAACTAAATTATTTTGGGTTTTTGATTAATAATTATTTAGTTTTATGATTGCATTACAAAGACCTTTATTCCACTTTTGTCAACCGTACGAATTAAACTACGAATATTCAATAAAGCATTAGAGAGAAATAAATCTTAGGTACATTTTTGTCCTAATGAATTATGGATTTTAATAAAATCTTTGTGGAATAAGCATCAAACCGGAAGGGACTACTTTTATTAATTGTAAATGAATTTAAGTATTTAATTTTTATTTTAGTAGATTAATTAAGTATTTGCTTATATATTAAGTAATTAAATACACACCATTTTTACTTCTTTCTTGTCACTTTTAACTTCTCACATTAAAACTCATGCATTTTCGAATCCACTTGAGGAGTGTCCCTTTATTTACGAATTATCACATTGAATTAATGACTATTAAAAATTTGCTGTTATTTAAAAGAGTTGCTTGTAAAAAAAATATTATGGTTTCCTTGAAATAAACGACAATATAATATTTTAATTTATCAGTAGTTCATGAAGCAAAAGATTATATTGCTTGTTTGCGAATATTTATATTTGTATTAAGTAAATAGTTAATTTAAGAAATATGCTAAGAAATTTGATATAAAAGTAATAATTTTTAAACCACTTAAAGTTATAGACTCCGCAATAATGTTGTTTTACATAGAAATGACGGCAGTTGTAAGATAATCGATGCTTTGATTAGCGATTTTGTTTTGTTGTTCTTTCAAGAATTTTTCAAATCTTTTTTGAAATCCTAATATTGGCAATCCAGGTCAGAATGGCTTCATTCAAAATCCTAAGAAATATAAAGATCTACTGATATTTTGTGACTGATACAATAAAACTTGATTGCCATTTTCGGCATAATCGAATCACATAATATCGAACTGAACTACATGTACGAATAAATACTCTTATTTTGGATACTATTCCATCTTTGGTTAAGTGCTATATAAATATGTATCTCATCCAAGAAAGTTACATAATTTTTTATGCTTTCATATTTAATATATTTTACAATATTTATTTTTAACAAAATTGATTGACAATTGGTGATTAATAATGACCAACAGATCACTAAATGTATTTAATTATTTCGTGTGGTTTTGGTGAATATTTGAGTGGTGAGTATACTATACTTGACCGACCTTGATGATTATTTTTTCTATCCAATGGTAAATTACCAGACTAGAAGCCAGAAGCCTGTAAATTTTCACTATTATTTGGAAACCATTTTAATTTTTGGTAAAACTTTAAAGAAAAATTCCCTGAGCATGATTCAACAACTGTGCTCGGCGAATGTTATATATGTTTCTTCTTGTTTTTTTCTCTACTCTTCGCTGTTTTTAACTCATTTATATTTAACTTTCTCTTAAAATTTTATATTAAATAGATATTAAAAAAAACTAGGTTATGTACATTTTTTTTTACAGATGATTTCATTACCTACTTTTTTTATTTCACAAAAATATACATTAAATATTATTTTCAAAAACCTTTTTTTTATCAGAATATTATACCCATCAGTATTTTAATTACAAATATTGTTCAGTGTAAGACGGAATAGGTTTTACTTTATTCTTGTCCTGAAAGTTCATCTTCTATAGGATTATGTTGTTTAGACAATTTATGCATTACGATCTAGAGTATGTTGCGCACTATTGACGCTTTTTTGTTGCTGTATAATTAGTGACCAGCCGCGAGAATTGCTAAAACAGGCTTTGCTAGCTCAGTTATTTCCATTAAACTTGGTGTGCTACATCAAACATTTTAGCAAATATAATAACGTCATCATCAACTGCCTCTAATCCTAAATCCTAGTCCATCTGATTGCTAAATCCATCCTCAAATATATATATATATATATATATATATATATATATATATATATATATATATATATGTTAATAAAATTTATTTCTTCACAATAATGTTTTTTTTTAAATCGTTTTGAAACGTTTAGTATACGAGTCAAAATTACACTGTCTTGGTATTTATTAACTTAAATACTCTGAAAATTTAAACTAAACGAAAATATAAACACTCAAAATAAGATCAGGATTAAAAATTATTACTTACATGGAAAAACGTAATCCGTATAAGATAACTGACGTTTCCGTCTATACGTAAATCATAGCCGGTTTTCTTGGAAACTGCTTGATATAGAAACTTAAAAATGGTAAATAATAAAAGTTATAAACCTCTCGTATTTCAATAACAAATATTATTATTGTAAAGAAACTTTTAGTAAACTAATGTTTAGACAAAAAAAATTAATTCCCTATATAACACACTACGTTATCGATTTGTTAATTATAAGGTTACCAAAACACGTTTGTCCAATTATAAGTAGTATATTTTCAGATATATATTGAGGATATGTAAAAAAATATCTTTATGTCCTATTTTTTTAAATACTGAAAATAATATTATGAAAAATAGGGATTTTAGCAATTAAGACAAAAGCTGGTTCTATAAACGATGTTTCTATGTATCATAAATTTTGAGTTATTCGTTACGATAATGTGTATATATATATATATATATATATATATATATATAAATATATATATATATATATAGATATATAATGATATAATGTGAATTCTGTGAATTCTCTTGGTGTTGATAAAAATTCACAAAAAATTAATAACTTTTGAAATGAAGAGATTGCGTAGGTTTTCATAATGTACTCAATAACCGGTACTACGGTCAGATAAATCCATTAATCTGGCACTGATGTTAAAAGGTCTCAGTTGATTCTTTAAAATACTATAAAATAGCGATTGAATGATATCAAGATTGAACCGATAACGTTATGTAATAAGTCTACACATTAAAAACTCAGGAGAAACCGAAAATTGGGTTCTGTAGGCTTTAATCTATTAAGATTTTAGATTGTTAATCTTAACCTAAGTATTAGAAATAGAGTAAGGAAAACCTAAAATACAAATAAGCAAACTTGAAATACTTATAACATGCATCATGGAAGACGATACTGTCTGATTGAAACTACTTGCTAAATCTATTTATTTTTACTTTAATAATACGCTAGTAGTATAATAGTATACAAGGATTAGTGAAGTAAATATTATCGTGAAATTATTTAGATATTTCAAACTGTAGTGAAAGCTTATTTTCAAAATGAATAGTGAACTTTCAAAGTTTTCAAAAATGCCTTTTTTGGTTTGTTATGTATTTTTTTGTTAATCTAAAAAGAAATACATAATTCGACAAATTTTCTCCAAAGACTTTATTTAATTCATTTTGTTGATATATTACTAACTGTAACAACGGAATGTGTTTTCAGAAAATATTATTTTCAATGAAATTTATTGTGGTAAATATAACCAAAAACACATATATTACTAAATACTTAAGCTCTTCAATTTCCTAACCCTACAGTCAAATATTCAAAAGTTACTAATCTTTCGAAATAGTCAAAGCTTAGTGAATTAAAAAGATTCAGGTTTTATTTCTGGAGGTGGAAAAGTTAAAGAAAATTAAGAACTAAATATGAATATATAATAATTAGCACAATACAATTATTACAGATACCACGATCTAAAATATTTGCTTATGGTTAGGATGTCCAACTTTATTTTTACGTTTATTATATTATGCGAAATAGTGATAACCATTTTTTATATAATGATAAATCTGAAAATAAACTTCCTTATCCTTAACCATTGCCGGAAGTGTTGATCGGGGAAAATTTAATAAGTTTAATAGTCGAAAAGGAAATAACTTTTAATTTTCTTTAATTACACTTTTTTCTTTCCCGTTCTCGGCTGTGGCTTAGCCCCATTAAATGGAAATGTTCTTGTGCCGCCATTGTTTTAATTGGCGAAGTTTCCTATTAAAAACAATGGTACCTCAAGAATATTTCCATGAAAAGGAGCCAAGAGAAGTTGGAAAATTATAACTTTGCGCATTTGAAAAGGCTTATTGGAGAAGAAAAAAGACAGGCAAAAGAAATCAACAAGTAGACGTGGAAACTGATAAAAAAGATACGTTTTTAGAATTTATTTAAAGATGGCATTATGTTAAAGAAATGTTTCTTATGTATTCAGAAGTAATTTTATATTGCAAACCAACATTTTGTATAGTATAAGTCTATATTATTTCAAAATTTACTTCTTTCAATATTTGTAACCCTAGCCATAAAGACAAAGTCTTTATAATGTATCCAAGGATTTTATTGGTTGGCGATATAAAACAATTCTTTGAATATTAATATTCAATAGGTTTTTAGTCAGTATAGGTCAATTAGCGTGACAAATTTTCTTAACAAATTTATTATATGAATATAATTCTTGAGATAAAAACGTTTTTAAAGGAAATCGGGTATAATAACATAATAAGTGTTTATACTTTATAGAAATTAAACTTTAATATCATAGTCTAACGCGCAATGTGGAATTTATCCATAGATATAAAATTAGGCAAACAATTCCAAAATTAATAAATGTAAATATCCATACTATTAGTTTTCCGACTAATTCAATATTTATTAACCAATGAATGGTGCCTTTGAACGCATGATATGATTAGACAACTAAGTAACAACGACAAGCTTGGACAAATTCGCGTGCAGTACCCAAGTAATCGTTGGCCGATCACGATTTGCGTCATATGTTATTTGATAAATAAACTATCAAGGTTTAGTAGAAATCTTATTATTAGGAGTTCATCACATTTAGGTTCTAATAAACATTTAAGAGTATATAGAAGTTCTGTTATACGATTTGCAAAATTATAATTTTCCTGACCTATTTATATAAATGTCTTTCATGTATATATATTTCCTGATATATCTTTCACAGATGTAATAAATATCTATTTAATATACAAAGATATTGTTACAGCTAATGTAAGACGGTCAGATAGAGAGACAAATACGGCTAGCTAAAGCAGTGCCTATCGAATGATATAAAAGTATTTATTTTTTTCGCAACTTTAAATAATATTATCGAGCACATCGACGGAAATAATATTTAAATTTTTCACAACGTCGATATATAAATATATTGCCTAGTATTATTCTTTATTATTTTATTCTCTTGCGATTATTCTCTCCAGAGAGAATTTTCGCTAGTGTCAAGTTTAGATTCGTTGGTTAGGCAACACTGACTAGATCACATTTCACTAGCGTTTGAAAACAAAAAAAACGATGAAACTAGCCCAAAATAATTCACTTTTATATACCTATCAATTACAGCAAAAATAGATGCTTGAGGTGGAGACAATGAGAATATATCACCGCGAGTGAACCACACCAGACTCTCTGAGTAAATATTATTTTAGACGCTATCTAGCAAACATAGGCAAATTATCTGTGAAACGACCGACTGCGTGACTAAACACGCGGTGGAAGTTTCGTCTGGCGAGAAGACATTCATTCACTAGCACAATAATTATGAGTCAATTGTCTATAGAGTCAATAATGGACACTTCCCCGCTAAAGCCGATTTTGTAACCTAACCACTGATTTTTTTGCTTAATAAATTGGGTGTGGCCAAGGCAGAGCCTAGCTTATTTTATAATATTATTTTAATTATTAATGGGAACGTCTTAGTTAAAGATACTTGAACTGGAAAAAAATAAAATGTTTAGAAGAAGAGTTTATATCGTACTGCTGATGAGGACACCTAATAAATTATTTTGAAAACTTTGCAACTTCTTTCAATTACAAGTTTATAAAAACAATCAATTTAATTTAGGTGAAATCATAGGTGTGTACATTATTCAAAATTTTTGGGAAATAAACCTTTTTCCGACACTAATGTGATATTTTTCCCACAAATGTATTTACGAGTCCCAATGTAAGCTATTACAAGTGTACGACTAATTTTAATATCCTAACATATCTCTTTCATTGGCAAAGAAGGTTGGCTACATTTTTGATAACACCTTAATATTTTTTTATATTATGTGAATGTTAACATGAAACATTTTTTTCTCCCTTTTTGAGAAAAAGCGTCCAGTGACTGGAGTTTATTGAGTTTACCACATTCGTACTTTATATCACATTATTGATTACATTTTGTTATATAAGTATCTCGTGGTATTCGCTACTTTTTCTGATTTGCCTGTAATTTTTCATTTATAATTCACTTCACTTCTTTCAATTAAGCCTTCTCTATTAATAAAGTAAACCTAATTTTATTTCTATTATCTAACGGTTTAAAAAATTAAAAAGGAACCTTCAAAAAAGGATATTTAAAACCTCATAATCAAAGAATATAAATGAAATATTATTGTAAGAAATTTTTAAAATATTGCAATTTTTTGAAACATTTCTTTCTTTAATTTGTTTGTATGCCCTAAACTTTTTTCCACGCTACGTGCCCCTAATACTTGTATGAAATAGCATCCTCATACAACGCCATTGTATTTTGATAAATATTTATTTGAGAAGTAATATATTTGATTTTTTATTTTACTATTTGTAAAAACGACCATCCCGCTAATTAATTGATTGTTATATATTATTTACCATTTAGTGAAGGAAGGTACGCCACCTAATCAAAATACTTAGGGAACTTCGTATAACCCTGTATGAAATTTCTACCGGAAGCCAACTAGATGGCGCTGTGTTTTATTTTTCTTTTACTTTTAAAAACTTTCCCTGTTACACAATGCCCGTAAAGTTGATTGGGAACTCAAAAACATGGTAAACTCTTAGCCAAAAGTCTCAAATACCAAACCAAATTTTAATTGAATTTTTTAGTCTTTTGTGACTAAAAAGACTAAACAATTCTCAATATAAAAACGACTTAAACTTAAATACGAGTATAATTAGCCATGAAGTTTTTCATTCACTTCTTATACATCCAGCACATAAATAACGTTTGTAAATAAGGCGACATAATATTATTAAATAATTTATAAATCTTCTTAATTTTTTTATCATATAAATATACTGTCCAATTTATTTTCCATGCACATAAAACTATCATAAATTTCACGAAAATTGTACTACGTAGTGCAGCGTTATAGTGATTCTATAAATTTGAAATATGCTTCTACAAACTCGTCTGTCTTCATACTTTTAGGCTCAATATTTTCTGAAATTGAAGTCAGACAAAATTTGTATGTTTTAGTTTGCTATTAAAACATATTTTTAAAATGTTTATAACTTTTCAAACGATATACAATACGTATATTGCTTCCTCTATAACTCTTATTTCAATATTTTTGAGTGTAGCTATTAATATGTGTTCCGTAATAATTTTTATTACGGTTCCGAATTTAAAATTTCTTTGTTGAAAGTTTTCTGAGGAAATCGATTGTGAAAGGAAGTTAGCGGGCAATTTAATGAAAATATGAAGAAGATTTCCTTTTTAGCTCTTGAAATGTGGAACTCCGAAACTAATAAGGCATGATTTTATCTCATACAAATTAATTTATATTAGAGCTATTTTATTTTCGTTGACTATATTCCTGCCTTACTTCAAGAATAATTTCTTTTAGTATACTGGCAGAAAGTGGTTCTGTTAACCGAAATAATTTTTTTGATCACAATTGCCACTTTTATTAATTAGTGACACATGTGGCGAGCATTTAAATACATAAGAAGAAAAAATATCTCCAATCAATATATCGAAAGACCATATTGTATTTACTCATTTCACATTACCCTCATCCCGTAACTTTATATTCTGGGTCCGCTTCGGACACAAGGGATTTTTCCCGATTGCTGGTTTTTACCGATGCCATCTGACCTTGGTAACTCATAAAGGAAACCACTTTTTTGCTAGACTTTTATAAGAACTGTTTCCTAATGACAATAGCTGGGGTCAACAATTTAACGTTCCTTTGGAAGCACAGGGGATTTCATTAGGATATTATTAAGATACGTAATTGATGGTCACTCGACAGGTGCTTGCATTGCTTAACCTCATTATTCGAGTGAAATCAAAGTGTACCTACAACTCAACTAAAGACCCCCTCAGAGACCGCATAGAAATAATGAGAAATTTAAACAAATCCATTAGATAAATGGGAATTACGTAGGGTCAGTAAGTGCTTAGTGCAAACTAAAATTTAGCTTGAACGTAATATTTAGTGAATGCATTTAATATTAATAAAATAATGAAAATGAGGAAGTTTGCACATTAAAAATATTTTGAAAAGTAAGTATGAGAAACAATAAAATAAAAAATGTAATTCAATGGTTTTTGTCTACCTGCCTGTCAATTTGTTATTGGTACATGATTACATAAAAGTTACCAAATCAATCGCAATAGAAATGTTTATATTTAATAGTATCATCTCGACATATAGTCGACAAGTTCAGAAATTAAGAAGAAAAAGTAGTATTCAGGTAAATTTTTAACATTTATAATTTCGACAACAAACTTGCCCTTTCAGTATCTGTATTATTATTTTCAGTTTACAAAATAGGCAAACGTAACAGTTATATTTACACTTCTGTGTCCGTCTGTTTGCCACAAGTATTTTTCTCAGATAATCCTTGACGTCGAAAATTGAAGTGTGATGTGGTTATAGAAAATGGTGGCTCGTTTAAAGATATGAAGTAAAAATATTTGAATTTAGTTTTCAGGACTTAATTAGGTTTTTAAACTCTATGTTTTTTAAACTTTCCGAGAACATTGCCAAAAATCTCCATCTCTGAAAGTAAAGATAAATAATTATGAAGAAAAAAATTCACAAATACAATCGGAGTAATATAAATTAAAACAAATTGATGAGGTTTATACGCTATGCATCACCTCCGATATTCTTTTCTTTTAATACAGGATTCTAAAAACATTAACAACAAAGCTTTATTTTATCACTTTGCACCATTTTCGTAAAAGTTGTATCAAACCGTAGAACAAAGTATATTTCAGTAATATTTAGCAAAAAAATACATCTAATAATACAATTTTTCATTTGGTAGGCCAAATGAAGGTTTCAATTTTTGTTAAATAAAGAAAACCAGTTTTACTAAAATGTTAGGAATTAATGTCATGAACAATATTGTAAAAATTCGACTTCCCAAATCTTTGAGATTGAAAAGTTTAAGAAAGAGAAGTTGAAAAATAAACAATTTCATTAACTGACAAAATTTTCATGATACACAACAAAACGTTAAATCAACTGACTGCACAAAACACTATTACTTGGCCGGTTTTTGTATTTTGTTACAACATTAGTGAGCTGAAAGAATGATAAAATAAATTTAAAATTGTTGTTATGTTGATCTTTTATTATAACTTCCGACCAGCGTCAACTGATAGTGTAAGTCCTGAGTTAACTATTGCTAGCGGATTTAGTCGAATATATCTATAGTCCAAGCGTTACACAATTTTTCATTATTATGCAATCAACAACAACCTATCTATGTAAATAAGAAACCACACGACGCGATAACGACGTCCTGAACATAACATTCGAAGCCTTTTTTAGCAAAGTCTATAACGTAAAAACAACATTACCCCACCGACTCGGTACGCACTCGTCTGTCATTTTCTATTGAAGAAACTTTATTTAAGCGTCCCTCATTTTACAGTTGAGTTGCTATTAGCTCAAAGAAAAAACTCCATCGGCGTGCAATCAAGTTTACAAACCTGAACTCCATCATCGAAGTTCTTTTAAGGATTTTCTTCCATATTGTTGAATATAATATTTTAGAACAAATTCTGCTTTTTTAGAAAAAATTATTACCTTTGTATATAAATTGTATTTTATGAAATGGTTTTGTAAATTAAAGCATGGAATACGTCTGGTATAAGAACCGGTATTCTGTCTTCAGCACGCCTTAAATATATTATTAACTTCTTGGGATATCTTAATAGCTTAACTGGGTGTTACCATATTTTTTCTGATATTAGTAAACGTCATTGAACAATAAATACTGCAGATGTTAACTTGATAACACTAAAATATCTATGGCATATTAGCTGGAAAGGTAATTGAAAGAAGAAACTGACGAAGTTTTCCTTATTTCACAATTAATAATTATTTATTAAAGAAATTATGAATATAAATACGATGACCTATCACCTGCTTTTACTCATATAACAGGTATTTTTACAAACAAAATTAATATTAATTTGCTACTGAAAAATTCTGCGATTTAAATCGTATTCACCTTTCCCTAAAAACTCAATATTATTAGTTTTTTAAACCAATGGTCAATCACCATATTTTATAAAACCAAAGACGTTCTCTCTCTGATTTTAATCTAGTAAATATGTAATATAGTAGAAGAATATAATTACAAATAATATCCAGAAAGAAGGTATGGTGCCTCTTCTTCAATAACTTTTTTTCATTCATAACATTTAAAATTACTTTATATATAGTACATGTTACACACCCAACGTTTATTAAACTTATTCTGAGTAAATATATATAAAAAAAAAAAAATATGTATATATATATATATATATATATGTACATTCTTTTTTTATTTTTAACTGTTCATTAAAATACAGGCATTTTGAGACCAATAAAGATTGATGATAACTTGATTTTCGAAAGTTTCATTACTTTTCTTGTCATATTTTTACATAAGTCTATTCAACTCAGATTAGGTCGTATTAATTAATTTAGGAAAATTTACCTTTAAAATATCCAAGAAATATTTCGTCGCATATCTTAAGTTTACGAAATTATATTATTACTTCCAAACATAGCAAAATAAGTACTATACATAACTGTGTATGATAATAAACATTCAGTTTCAGTATTTGAATATTATTATTATTATCATCTTGGAAAAAAGTTGATCATAATAAAGAAAGTAAAATATTTCCTCAAACACAAGAAAATATGGTGAATATTTGTATTTGCAAAATAACTTTTCCATTTACCTTCGTCCATCTTTCACTAATTTAAATTCCAATAACGTTTACCTCATTTTCCCTCTCGCTTTTTTCACAGCCGGATCTTTGAATAATTCAAAGTTAACGGTTATGAATTTAGCCACTGAAAATTTTCTCTAATTAAAACAATTATACTTCAAGGAGATTTTTGTGTATTCACCGTTTCCAAGGACGAAACTAAATAAATTTCCAATTGACGAAAATTAAAGTAACTTTAATTCCGTCACTTAATTTTCTCGAAACATTCCTCGGCCCCCTCTTCTTATGAACATAAATGAAGCATTATCATTATATTTTAAAGTAAGTTCATGGATTGACACCTAACGATTTATGAAGAATTGGGTACATTTACTCGTTTTACTGCTTTGCATTTTTGTTTTATTACTTGAAGTAAACGAACAAAAAAGATTGTGAAGCATTTTAACCGTAAACTTTTATCGTAAAAATCTAGGAGAAAGAGTTTATGGTAACAAGAGTAGGTTTCCCAATGGCAAAAAATGAATATTGAAATGATTCTTTTAAATTGTAATTTACCGTTTAAAGTTTGGGTTTTCAATTGCTCATTAAATGTATATATGCAGCTAATTTTGTATGCTTTTTGCATACAAAATTATTGTGCTTGCTACGTTACACCTCTTTAAATTTTCAAACTTCATTCCTCTGTTTTACATTCGGAAGAGTTACCTATGTATCTAAATATATTTTATAAAATTAATCATGTCCACTTTGCGGCCAAAAGTATATATCGCAGATAAATGGCATTTATGCGTGGTAGTAGACTCAATGCTCTCATCATGCACTATGGAGATTGCACGTCGCTAATTATAAAGGTGTGAAGGATCTTGGGATTGAAAGTAGTCGACCTCGAAAATGTGTGTCTTCCAACATGGAAGTTCCAGTTTCTTTAAAAAGTTCTAGAAATTTTAAGAAATTTCTATAACATTCTGAAACACTGTCGAATTCTCATACACATTCATTGTCCTTACCCTCCTTTTTCTTCGGTCCTGCAATCCATCTTCTTTCATTCTTCTTATTTATTTTAACACTAATAATAAATTAGAGTTAATAAAAATGAATTTGAAAAAATTATATATATATATATATATATATATATATATATATATATATGTATATATATATATAGGTAAATGCATATATACTTAGTTTGTAAGAAATTTATGAACAAATTATAAAAGGTAACAAGAAAGAGAGGTCTTTTTAACACATGTTTTTTATACAAAAAAAATGCATGGGATATGACGATAAAAAAACCAGCGAAGCGGGTATTTGCTGCTAGCCTAAAGTAATAAACATCATTATAATAAACAATAATGTATTTAACACTCAAATAAGTGTATCCTTGGACATAATTCGGAAAAAAAATTATAACCCTTTTCTTACGTCTTAGTGTTCTGCGCTGACTGAGCACAAGAGTATATTGTTAATTATTTAATTTAAAACTTCTTGGTATTTATCTAGAATAAGTTATGCACGAACTTTAATGTATTATCATCATTAAATAATTAGACACCAGTCTTATGTAGGGAAGAATATTAATTTTGCTTGGAACAGAATTACAACGAGAAGTACGTTTTTAAATAAATATTTTTTGGACTTTTTTCTAGCTTGCAAATAAAACTAAACTATGAAAAAAATTAAAGTAAGCATTATATTATATTATTATCTCTTTTCAGAATTATATCATCAAACAGTGTGTTATAGAAATTCGATCTCAATAAATATAATATTCCAGAATTTACAATGCGATTAAATAGATAGAAATAAGTGTTCCACACCAATGCTTTTGACTTCTTCCATTTTTTTAAATAATGTCAAAGTTCTATTTGCTTTCAAATTTATATTTATATTAAGATTAATAGGTTGAATCTGCGTGAAACGACAAATTTACAGGTCGAATTGATATTAAGCGGCCTAGACTCGTTCCTCATTTCCAAATATAAAATGTTTTACACGGATATCCGTTTCCTATCAACTACACTAAATTGCAAAATAAAATAAAGGACGACGTCATGAATTAAATCGTCCATAAATTTATTCATTCAAAATTCATCTCAAAAATTTAAACGTCTTCTGTTTCCATTTAAACTCTTCCTGTTCATCGTCTTATCGTCACTACTTTGTATATTACATCTGTTCGTTTTTCACATATCAAATTAAGTAATTTATTGTGAGTTTGTGTAACAGTTAGAAAATATTTTTTTATTTAATAGTTTTTATTATATGTTTAATATGAATAGATTTTTATACGCTACAAATAATTTTTTACAAGGTTTTATTTATAATTTTTTACCCGCAATATTTTGTAGTAACAAGTATCTTATGTATATTACGATATGTATATAAAAATTAATTAATAAGGCGAAGAAATAAATATTTCGTTTCTATTATTAACCCTGCAAATACGTAGTATACAAATTTTAATATGAAAAAATAGATAAAAACTTTATCTATAATTTGATGAGATTACTTTTTATTGGTTTCGTATATTTACTTCATGAAAACGTGCGTTTTGCAACTCATTCCTCATCAAAATTGCTAAAAAGAGTAAGTTTAGAGGATTCGTTTCAAGAAATTATACTTTAAATTGAAATGCGAAAACAGTCAGTTAAATGCTCATTTTCTCTTCTTTATTTTATCGACAAAACAATTTAGATTGACGCAATAGTAAAATAAAAATATTTAATTAACTAAAATATAGTTTCAATCGTCCATAGAAATGTTTCATTACAACGCAACGACTACTCACAAGGCGCCGAGATGCGCTGGTGATCGGTTGTGTCTACTGGTCGCTTCGAACAAAAATATTCCCGATATCGTTTACATCATTATTATAATTATAGTTGGATTGACGATCGCAATCAAGGTAAATTATTTTAATGATGCTAACCTAATAGACAAATGAGAGAGCCGTATTATACTATATATATATATATATATATATATATATATATACATACATATATATTCGTATGTATATATACATGTTTGCTTAATTACATTATAGGCCGTAATTAATAATGTTGACAGCTTGTTAGTTAAAAGTAATTCCTCTTATTTTTTTTAGATCTGCTGTATGGAATATTCAAGAAAGCGGCTGCGTGGAAATATTAGTTTACAACGATATGGCACCTTAATAATTGGACACGTAATTTTCATATTCGTTATTGATATTCATATTCGTTATTGATAATTCAATTTTCACAATTAAATATGTCCTAAATATATCTAGCATAGGAAACAAGCCCCTTATAACCGTGGAAAATGTTAAAGAAGTTGCTTTTTTAGATCTATTAAATTCTTACTTCCATTTTAGTTACCATATATTTATACTTCGTGTTTTCATCTTATAAAAAGACTATAATGAAACAATTTTTAATTTAAAAGGCCAAAGGTCAGTATATATCAGTACATATTAGCACGTTGTGATTTTACACACTTAAATACAGTTTTATATCATGTCGATATTCCGCCCATGTCTTCATGATTGTATAACACTTATCATGATACCTGGTATATATAATGGTGGGAACCAACAGCAGAGCATTGCATGTCTGAGGCAGTACGAGAAGAAGAAGAATGTGGAGAATACATTGGTAGTGTAGATGAAAACGATGTACCAATGATCACTAAGGTAACGGCTGGTTGTTGGTCTAAACGGTCTTGTGGCACCAATCATAATGCTTCTGCGGGTGCTGCAACCATCATAGGTCTCTATGATAAGAAAGTATTGTCTCGTTTATTTTCTGTCATCCGACAATGATATTGAGCCTCCATCACATATCTGTTTTTAAAATTATACCGATCCTTCAACTAACATGGAGGCAGTCATTATTGCAATTGGATTTGAAAAATCTCTTTGAAAAATTGATCCCACTTATTCACAAATGATTGCCGATGGAGACTTCAGCATCTTATTTTACTGTAAGAAATTCTCGGCCCTATAAAAATGTCACTGTAGATAAAACCGAATGTAAAAACCATCTCTTGCGTAATTACTTTAAATCCTTGTTGGCAATTGCTTCAAACACAACCAGTTCATTGAGAGCGCGGAAGCTTTTCAAGGGTAATTATTTGAGATTACGCTAGGGTGTAGATACGTCCGTGAAACGTTAGAATAGTCGAAATGTGCCGTTTGTTAAAAAACTTGATAATATAAAAAGATATATTATTAATGGACCCTGTGGCGTATTTGGCGATAATTCTAACTGTCCATCTTATTTTAGACTGTGAAGATTCATAATAGGGAAAATTTAGTTACCGAAATAGTGTTTTCCACAAAATAACTGACATCGCTTGTAGTTTATCTTTACATTCTTATAGTTTAGTTCACAACAAAATGAATAATTTTTCAGAAAGCTTTAGTTCGCACATTTCCAACTACATAGGAGAAAAGAGAGTTAACTTTTGTCTCCGAGGTTCTTATGGTGGATGATGTGTAGCTGCTGTATAATTGCTATAATATAATGCTAAATAAAGGCTTTTTGCAATATTTTGTGCATAAATTAATTTTCAAAATAGACGCTTGTTCTGAAATAAAGAAATTAGAAGCATTTTGTACAGGTCCCAATAATTAGAAATTTTCAAGGAATTAAGAAAAAGAAACCATTACCAAAACTCTTACTCTGATGAGTGTTTTTAAAAGTTATATATGATTGAGGGTGCATACGACAAAGCAAAAAAGAAGAACTTTTGAAAGATAGGTATCTACCCTTGAGCAGCGGCATTATCTGGAGTGCCATACAATCCAACAAAGTGCTTGTCCGCTTTGGTTAGATCGTAAGCGGAAGTTATTAACAGATTCTCTGTTTGCCAAAGTGTGCAAGAGACATATAAATACGAATTATGTTTCATTATCTAAACACATTTTATACGGAAATGAATTGGAACCATTTATCATCAATAAAACATGGAAGAAACAATGACTACGCTGCACTTAGATAATTAACAACACTTTTACATATCAACATTGAGGAGTACGATTTATTCATTGGTAATAAAATTTATTTTCTAGGAGCTACGCCAGATGATCAGAACTGAATAAAATTTAAAGAATTAAATTTAAAAAAAATTTAATTTTGGAAATACGATTGTGTTAAATTAATGTCAATAAAAAGTATCCTTAGATATATGAAATACAAGGTCAGCTTCATATCACTGGCCACAACCTATGCCTGTTTACGGTCTGGACTTGTACTAATAAATTGAAATGTTATTGCGACATATGACCAATTCTGGAAAGCATAACATGAATCACATTTAGTGAAATTTGATTATCGAGTTCAATAAAATCAAGAGATCATTCATCACGTTTGATTAGTGCAAAGCTTATGAAAGCAAGAAACTAAATATGATCTCTTTTAGTGCCATTTCTTCTTATAATTTATATTTTATAAATAAAAAAAAACAAACTATATATGAATGCTTAGTTAATAAAGCGAGTATTAAATAAAAATGTTCATTTTAACAAACACAAATATGAAACAAAGAGTTTTGAAATTACAGTTTGGTTTGGATTAAATGTATGTTAATTTTACTTAGAAAATTTCACGCCACATCAGGCTAGTTATTTTGTGGAACTGATATAAATTTTACTCGTTTTAGAATTGAATAAGACATAATATTTTTTCGTTTTTTAATTTTCCCCATACATGAATGAGATCGGTTTTCTCGCGAGGACAGGTTTCAGTCGTTTGTGGTTTTCTTTGGTATCCATAGTATGAAATATTCAAATGAGACTAAAAATATTTTCTATATTCAAATGCAAATTGAAACTGGAATAATTATATTACTATTATTATTGTTTCGGCATAATTTTAATAGAAGCAATGAAACTGGTTACGAAATAATTATTATGTAAAACATATTTGTTCATTTTAATTAAAATTCAAACAAATTAATAAAGCCTGTATAGGCTATAAATTTGTTGCAATTGTATCAAGATATTGTGAATAGATTACAAATATGTACCACACCAACAAGTGTATTGGTAGTTTTACGACAAGTAAATATTTGTTCTCGAGAAACGAGATTTTGTAAATACATCCTTAAGCAAGATACGTAAAATTTTAAGAATTTGTTTCCTCAAGTCAAACGCGATCAACTTTAATATCAATCACTGAAACTTATAAATTATTATCGCAAAGCAGATCTTTGATAAAAATATTATGCATGTCAAATGTATTTGAATTATCACCATTTTAAAAACATTTAATCAATTTGTAAGAAAATTATGTTCTCAATTCTATGTTGTTTGGATCAGTAGGATGGTCAGCATTAATTTTTTTTTAATAATGTATTTGCGAATGTTTAAATTGTAAAGGCACTCTGTTCTCCAAAATTTAATTTCTGGGGCAAATAGTTGCAGCTGAATGTTGACACATTACTCCGTTTGGTTTGATTTAATTAAAAGTGACATGTGTTCCTCACACAAATAAACTTCTGACTATGCGCAATCAAAACTTATAAATATTTATATTGTACTCAATTTTCAAGGGATAATTTGGGGTGGAAATAACCAATTTTTTAAATTAATTTAATTCAATTTAGTTTCATAAGAACTTCAATAATATCACTTTTGAAATTTTCGTGCAAGCTGATATTATTGGAATGATTTTAAACATTTATACTCCTGTGAACGAGCTAATGGTTGAATGTGAAATAGTTTAAACAATATAAAATCGAGCAAGCAGCATTGTGACCAGCCAATCACCTTCTTTTACATAATTTATTATTAAAAAATGTATTACGTGGATATACTGCCCACTAAGCCAGAGCTAAGCATAGAGTTGAGAATAAAATGTCACCTTCACATTCTACCATTAATTGAAGAGTATAACGCATGGAAACTATGTAACTTGTCTCATTATCGTTATTGAAACTATGAATTGTAGTACGTTAGCTAATTATGGGTCAACACTTTAATCAGATTAGCTGTTTACTTATTATTGGGCCCGGTTTGTAAATTAGGGTGTATGTATGTACAAAAGGGTGTATGGAGATATTTTTTTTCGAATCGTGAATGGCAATACCAGCTAAGTAGATAACGCCCTTTTTTGAAAATTGTATCTTGACAGCTTGGGTCTCCGCCAAAAACTGGACATTTTTAAAATTTTTTTTATAGACATTATTTATAGACGATCCTTTAAAAAAAAAAGGGATAATTATAATATGTTTTGACTGTAATGGTTTAAATCAAACTATAAATGAATTAATAAAAGTATTTACTTTTAAAAATATGATGGGTTCAGAAAGCCATAACAGTATAGAAAGAATCATTTCTTAAAGCAAAAATCCTTTTTCGTCTCAAATTTTGACACGATTTTTGAGATGCTAATTTAGATTTTGTGTATCATTCTCTTTTAGTCTTGCCGCATACACTTAAAGATGATTTGATAACTATTTCTACATATCTTTCCACTACCTTCATTTCATTTCTTTCATCACCTGAGAAGAAAAAAAACTTGAATAACTTTACTCACCTAATCACAGTCGAGTAAAAATTGCGACTGATCTGCAGGAATTATAGCACTAAATCAATAAATAAAAGTCTTATAAAAGCGTAGATTGAGTCTCACAAACTATATGAAAATATTTATAACTAGAAAAAATTTGAAGTAGGATCAACAATATTCATAAGTTTAAAACACTTTTAAATTTAAAAAAATATACATTCCTTTTCTAAAATTTCTCTATCATTAAACTAGTGTGGCTTATTAAGGTAGCGTTTTACTAGTTATATCTCTATTTACAATAAAAGGGAAGAATTTATTTGAGATTTCAGTAACGTATATTTTCACGTTATTTCAGAAATTCTAGATAAATTCGGTGACTGAAAATTATTTCCCATTACTATGAAACTTTTTAATACATTTCGTAAGAACCCTTTTCTTATAAGTTTCCGTATAAGAGTAACGCACTCTAATATACGTTGGGAAACGCCACTAAAAATGAATTAGATTTAATTTTAATTACGATTTCGTTCGCAAACTCATAGCACAGACGGAGTAATGGAGAGTGTCATCATTTAAATAGGCACGCTTTTGAGTACAGCACCGTTAACTGATGAAGCAACTTTGAATACAAACATTTAGAGAATCGTTCAACTACTATATAAATTAATTGCCATGGTAGAAACTAAAGGTTCAATTTAAATAACGCTTGAAAGATGTCAGTCAGAAATAAACTGATTGTGACCCCTTTGATGAATTGTACCGTTGGTACCTTCTAGTATTCCATCCAAGCTACTGCAGTTATTATTGGATATATATTCTGAGTGGAGTAGCAAAGTTAGTGCAGACTTGAAATCAATTAACCTTGAATTAAATGAACAAAATCAACAGACACTACCAAAGTGGCCAAAATTAATCAAAAATGTGGCCGTGTGTCAATTAACTTAGAAGAAATTTCTTATATTTTCCAAATATTGCCTTATACGTAAATACTTTTACCATGTACGTATACCTTGCTTGTATATTTTTTTCAACTTTAACCTATTGACCTCAATAAACTATAAAAAAATTAACAATTTTTTAGAAAACGCCGGAACTTTTTGATTAAATTTATGTGCCGTTTTCACTTTTATGTATTCTATGGACTTCTGTCGATCAAATAGTTTTAATTACTAATATTTTTATACCAATCTTAATCACTTATAATAACTATAGCATACCCAGGATAAAATTTTCTCAAAGCTTTAAATTCAAAATACATTATCTGTTTGCAAAGCACTTTCACGATAAAAGCTTGAGTTAAAATAACAATTATTTAAGCTTTCAAATACTATACAATAACAATTACATGTATTCAAGTATTACCAAATATCGCAAAAAGTTTAACACTTTGCTTATATTCTCGGCCATCTAATAAACTGATAAATAAACAATGTTAATCATTCTGTCGTAATTCGCACATTTACATAACCTTCTTCTTTACTCATCCTTCACCATTTAGCCGTCACTTAAGGAGCCTTGACAGATCAACTTGAGATCTCTCCATATATATTGGACACGTCCTCCACCTTTGCACAACGGTATTGTCTGTTTAATTAGATTGGACACTCCAAGCGGTGCCACTCACATTGCACGTGTCTTACTTCACACCGCGAAGGGATTACGTTTATAGGTATTGTGTTATTGCATATTGCGCTGCTGATCGTAATTTGTTAAATATGTACCATCTTTTAAAGCCCTTGAAAGTCGTCGTAGGTAATAAACCTTTCTTGTGGAAAATTAATATTTGTGACTAATTAATCGGAAATATTGCGTGTTATTACAGAATATCTTTGAAGATCTATCCTATACTAAACATGAAACTTCAAAACATGTTTTCCAAGTATTTAGTTGACCCCTTGCCTTCAAGTGCTTCATTATAAATTTAAAATTTTTCGCCAAACGATTTCTGAGAAATATCTGTGAAAAACGGACAGACGGATAATTGAGTGGTTCTGCATATTTTTTATATATATTTTATTTTCATCAAGGAAGTATAAAAAATACAAGATCATAACTTAAGCAGTATGGTATATCGGTTTCATTAAATTAAAGTAAAAAATATTAGGAATAACGATGTAGCAAGTAATTTTAACACACAAAAAACATCAAGCCTTCAGTACGATTGTTACGTTCCTTTCTTTTGTATATCAATAAATTCGCTCAAAATGAACCTTAAAATTCAAAGCCTATCAAAAGCTCGTACCTTTGGTGGGCTTAAATTAAAAGAACTTTAAAATAAGTTTAAGTCTTTATATGAGATGAATGTCTGATAAATGATAAATTATCTGATAAATGTCAAATGCGATGGTCTAGTTCACTAGACCATCGCATTTGACTAATTTAGTGAATGGACATGGCTATGGTTACTAAAAATGCATACGTTATACATTTTCTACCATAATAAAAATGATGTGCTACAATAAATGTATATGAAAGATTGTTAAACTAGCTTAAAATTAACCAAAATACCAAACTGTCCCCTATGTCGTTGACGAGGTATACTAATTCGCCCTGAAAGAAGTGCACCAAGTAACAGAAATGTTTGGGAAAATAAAACCAGTAAAAATACTGTATACAGATTATAAGAAAATTTATATACACAGATTATTGAAAATAACTATTTTTATCGACATATTTTACACGCAAGAAGAAAATATAGAGGCATATCTACTTTCATCCATAAGACATTTCCAATTAAGTGTATTCATTTCTGTCTAGAAATAAATATTTTCTTAACACAATTTCTATAATCAGATCTATGAAATAATAGAATTTATTAAAGTCTAACAACAGCTCATCAAAACATGTCTAACTGTAGGTCTGTACCTATTTTGGTCCACAAAGATTCTGTTCTAAATCATTAGTAGTTTGTTGATATCTCTTAAAACTTTTAATTTCTCATTTAACAGACACATTATCAGATAAATTTAATTAAACAAATTCAAGACTTAACTTTCTTCAACATCTCAGACATTTAGTTAAATATTTTTTGTTTTGTTACTTGAGGTTTAACCAGCCCACGCGATATTACATATTTTGACATTGGACTGAATTGTGCCATTTAAATATTCAATTTTCACTACATGACAATAGAATATTAAACTTTCGTACTATTCAGGGACAATTTGTCATTTTGTTAATAATTATATCTTGTAACTTTGAATAGGTTTGAAAATGGATAAATTGTTCAAGTTTACTTTAATTTGAACTTATACTGACACTACTCCCATTACGTTTATTGTTCTATTAATTTCACCTCATGGTTGTCATCACGTAACCTAGAAACTTTCTTTACTGCCTTAAAATACAATGAAATATTTATAATATATTATGGAATCAAATGCTCAGAAATTAAATATTAGATGGTTTGAAAATCAGTGTGGGTGGCTTCTTTCGCTAATAATTATTTTATAAGATGATCCAATAAATAATTCGAGTTAAATATATATTTAACGAATATATGTCTTTTAGCACAAAAGTGGGAAATAAACGTGCATATATACAAATAGTTCAGGTTTTTTTAAAAATTTATTTATGGTTAAATTTAAACTCTATTTGTCTGCAACAGAAATTAATATCAAAATATTTTTGCAGTATTTATTTTCAATACACTTAAAAATTAAGTTAAATTGATTTAATTATTTCTTAACTACATTTCCTTTTCAGATATTAGGGGATATACAGTACATGAAAAAAAAAATAAAATATATATATATATATATATATAAATAATATATATATGTATGTGTGTGTATATATACATATATATATATATATATATATATATGAATTTTACACATTAAGCATATTTTCAAAAAATTTAGTATGAGATTTATTTTTAATTTTCGTCTATTAATTTGTCATTGTTACGTACATCACATAATAATTGTTCAATGAATTTTAATAGAAATCAATGCTTAAGAATTTCACCTCGCAATACATAGTCGTCAAGTCAAGTTGTCAAGGAAATAATTGTCTAACGCTCATGGCATTTAGATAATTTTTAAACATTTAAAGTATCCATAACTATTAACATTCTTATTTCTTCATATCAAAATAGGCATAAGGGAACACTTATGGGGGTTCTGTATCCATTCGTTTACCAGAAGCTTTTTCTCACAGACAATTTTATGTACAAAACTGAAACGTATTATAGTTATTCGAAATGTTTGCCCAATTAACATATGAAAATAATTGATAGAAATAAAAGCAGAAGTATAAAACCATGGTTCTCAAAACTACCGTATGGTATAAAACGGAAGCTTCTAAAGGAGTAAATTCGAAAACGTTTAATTAACTTTTTTCTCATAATTTGTATATCACTTCACAAAAGAAAAAAACTAAAAATCGCTGTACCTGAAAGTATAGGTAAGAATAAATATGAAAGAGTTCACGAACATTGTTGATAGGGCACAGAATAAACGAAAATGTTAAAGTTTACATAGTTTTTACTGTTCTTTTTTTGTGTTCATAAAAAATTTGGCAACGAACTTGATATTACGATATGGCATCATTTTCATACAAATGGTGTACTGTAGAACTAAATTTATGTCATTATATATGTATATTTATGTCAAAGTAAAACCCCTTATATTAAAAATGTTCGATTAGGTGAAATTCGGAAAGGTTTGTAATTAAATATGAAAGACAAATAGCATTTTTTTGACAGAACATAAAATCTGGTTGGCTCTAAAATATTGCTCTCGTATAAATAAGTTTGACCTATTTTATTTGTATCAATTAGACATATTAAAGTAGACATATAAATAATTAAAAACTATGTTAAAAGCAGAAGCGTTACGCTAGTTACGATTTCGCTGGTTCTATTTTGTTACCACATAGGTATGCTGAAGTATTTCAAGAATATTTGCAGATCGATGTTTTAATATCACTTCAGAATGGTGCCAATAGGGGGCGGTAGACATAAGGTAATCAAATTTGTCCATAGGAAAAATACACCGTGAGAACATATATAGTTACGAAATGATTTTGAAATGACATTTTTTGGTAAACGAAAAAAAATAAAACGAGATAAAATATATTTTATAAAATTTTTCTTTATTACGATAGCAACAACGATCTATCGATATAAAAAAAATCAACGAATAAACGTCGCTATAAAAGCATCACGAAAATGAAACTCAAAGCTCTCCCAGTCAAGTCAATGATGTAAAAACAACATAAAGCCGTCGACTTCAAACACATGCATCACTTCCGGCCAAACAATTTTGAATTTAAATATCCTCCGTTATCCGTCTGCTATTAATATCAAAGGAAAAACACCAGTGGACATATAGCCTTTTAAAACGTAAGCTTTCTTTATAGAAGTTGTTGTGAGCATTTGCTTTCATTTCCTGAATTGTATTTTGGAACAATTATGCAATTGAAATAGGAGTATTGTCTTCATAAAATAAGTTTCGTTCAAATAAAGTGTTGAATTATTATAAGGACTTATATAAATTCAGTAATTTATTTCGTCTTTAGCACGACTTAAATATATTTACAACTGTCTACAAAAAATTGCGTTATTACTTTCTGCTATACTGTAATACCTTAACGAAGGGTTACGTAAGGGGTTAATATATTTTAAGTATAAGTAAACGTGACACAAACATAAATACCATATATATATATATATATATATATATATATATATATATATATATATATATATATATTGAGAAGAATAAATAATTTAACATACAATAATTACTTCTCATCTACGTAGAGAAATTAAACATATCAATACGACGATATACGACCTGCTGATTTTAATGCAACATATCTATTTATGAATTTAAATATTATTTGTTTTTATTGAAAAAGTCTACAGTAAAAATCATGATCATCAGTTCCAATAAAATAAAGTAGGTACTATATTATTAATTTCTTAAAGAAATGGTGATAACGTTTAACATGTAACCTATAAAATGTTGCTGCCAATTTTATCAAAGGAAAATTATTTCTTCTTTTTCTTCGATAACATTTGCAGTAACTTTATGTACGATCAAGATCACATCCAACATTAATGAAATATATGCTTGGTAACAAAATGACATCCGGGCCATTCGCATCTGTCCTTTTACACTAAGAATGTAATCGTTTTTAAGCAGTTTTAGGTTTATTTTGATGCCAAATTAATTTTTTACTTTTCGATTATAATATGTGTTAAATTTTGGTTTTCTATTCGACTGGGAACAACTTTAGTGAATAAAATTTGCCATTCAAATATTTAATAAATATTTCGTCAGATATTCTAAATTGGGTACGTTAGTAATTTCACAACAAAATTAATGAACCTGAAAACAAATTGTTTATAATATTTGAACGTTATTGTTAAATACTTGAGAGTTTACAATAAATTGGCCTTTAACACTTTTATTGCCTATATTTTATTAAGTTTGTTAAAATATCAGTTTTTACTATGTAATCTAAATAGGCTATGGTAGAGACATATAACAGTGATACAGTCATTGACTTTCTCTCTATTTACATTCGGGGTAATGGAGTTGATATGGCTATTCGCCCGGAATTATTAAGGAATATCTCAAGACTAACCAACGTAGGAAGTGCAATTCAATATTAATTCGACAGCTTATGGATCTTCTAAAACTGCAACGCTTTCGTCAAACTACTAATTGTAATGTAAATTTAAAACGGTAATGTGATTTGGAATATTTTTTTACATTGAATGAAAAGTTAGCCGGTTGGCAAAATGATTCCACGTGGAGATTCACGTCATTTCATTAATATGGAATAATGTTGAAAATAAATGCAAAGAATGATTTTAAAGCGAGAACAAAAATAATTTTATTGCTTTATCCTATGATTTACAATCGTATTAAGAAAGAACGGACCGCAGAGGAGGTCTTGGATAATTTGGCCAGCGCTTTCGACGGTTCATGGCTAATTGCCGGTTTACTTCAAAAGTTGAGTACGAAACTTCTTGCTAAAGTCAAAATGTAGAAGAACATATCAATAAAATACTGACCACAGCACATAAGCACTGAGATATCATATTTAAAGTAGACGATGAGTGGCACCGAACAATCCTTATTTCCAGTCTACCCAGCTCATTCATACCAATGAATAGAGCTATTGAAATTTCGTTATGAAAACAAATAGTGAAGCAGCCTAAGTAAAGATTTTACAAAAGAAACGGGTGCAAAATAAAGGCGTTTGCATTTAATAGGAATTTTAAAAGAAAGACAAGTAAACATATTTTCCAAAGGAGATTATTTTGTTTTCATTGTAACTGGTGAATGAATAACTTAAAAGAAAAAAAAATTTAATACGTCTTAGAATAAGATACGTTGTTAAAACTGTAATAAATTTGTTCCACAAAAGGCGAATGCAGATCATCATTGTTCCGGTGTCTGTACCACCGACGGTCAGTGTAATGAAATCTTACTCAAAAAAAATAATACCGGATCTGGCAGCAAATGTATTGTTAGTTAGTAAAATTATTAAAAACGGCGGCTAATTACTATTTAAAAAATGGTTGTTTATTAAAATGCAGGAGAAATTAAATTATAATTATGATAAGTCTGACCATAAGAACGTACTGATAATCGACAATCGTTAATGCATACATACAATACAAACCGGGAAAGGTAAAATGAAAAACGTAGTCTTACCAGAATCTGATGTGAAGAAAAAATTGTGTTCCGGTAAACCTAACAAGGTCTAAACGTAAGTTGGCTATAACCTATATTTTCAAGAGCTCTGATTCTCAGCTGTTAATTATAAATATCTCAATGCTAATACATTTTTTAATGGTCGTACTTGTCAACTTTAGTTAACATCGTTCATTCTGTACTGTTAAATGTGTATTGTTCAACGTTAAAGAAAACTGTATAATGTAACGTCAACCACCAATTCTTGATCTGTCAATTCAATTCCCGATTCTTTAAATCTGTAAAATCACTATAGCTTAATTGGATAATTCAGCCTGAGGAATGGAAAATAATCTAGTGCCAGTTAAAGACCATTTATTTAATCAAATATTGTTTAATGTTAAGATAATACTTTTTTTAGTAACCTCAACCTGTTAATATTGTCTTGTTAATACAAAATATTGTAGTATGTATCTACGAAGGTTTGTCTTGCATAAAACGGTTCCAAATACAAGTTAGGATGATCCTATTTAGGTGAAAGTATTAAAATATTAGTCAATGGTGACATCGCCTCTTCTTATATAAACCTAGTAGTCTATGAGAAAGGCTATAAAACAGTGACACACTCATGGCACTTCTTTTCCTATTTCTGCTCGAAAACATCAAGATAAATAGCCACCGTTACGGTAGCTATTGTCTATTCTAGTTAAGAAACCTCTGAAGAATGGTTCTCTTGTTTCTACCTATTCAATGTTAATTCAACAATTTAATTTAAATAAATCTTTTCAGCTGAAAACAATTTGAAGAAGACTTGCAGTTCAAATATTCAATAAATATTTCGAAGGTGACGTAATGAACTTGGTAATTTCAAACAGAGAAATAATCAGTGACTTTGCAAATTAATGAAATGTTTAAAGATTGGTATATTATTATTGTAATCTAAAAACGTGATTTTCTATAATAGTAATCAATAGAAATTTTCTGTGATACAAAAGAAAACGTCATGAATATTTGTATTTAAAAAATTGTTGAAATGAATCTTTTCCTTTAACGTAATTGTAATACCAATAACGTTTACATCATCTTTTTTTTCACGGTTAGTTTACCATAAAGTTCCAATTTAGCAGTTAAAATTTTTCAGCTCCGAGAACTTTCATTAATAAAAAAAAATTATATTCTAAGAATATTTTTGCATAAAGAGGAATTCAGCGTTCACATAAAAGTCACGTGAAAGTAGATAAATTTCAATTAAATTAAATTATAAGTTGCTTTCATTCCTCCGCCTAATTTTCAAAACTTTTGTTTTGTCTACCCTTCTTATAACAGATAATGGAAGATATTATCATTATGTTTTAAGGTGTGTTTATAGATTCATGAACAGTTTTTGTTACATTGTTATGTAAAATATAAAAATATTGAATTCGAAAGATCATAAAAAATTTGATCCTTAAGCTTTTGCTGTAAAAATGTGAAAAAGATATAATTACGATAAGACGATATTTCCAGTAGCAATAACTGATAGTTTGAATTATTCATTTTAATTGTATTTTCATCTCCAAGTCTATTGTGCAAATAACATATAGTGTGCAAATATTTAATAAATTTATTTTGTGCTAGTTGTTTTGTCCGCTGTTTGTGTGGGAAATATTCTCCTACGCTACACATTTTTAAATCTTACACGCAGAACACACGCCGGTACCCATACACACGCGCTGATCTCCACGCTTGCATGTTCACCAGCATATATAGTTGTCAGCAGGAAGGCACTGTATATTTGTCTCTATGCGGACTGGCTTTAAATAATTTCTGAACGTGGCAGTTATATTAGAAAAAAATTTGATATTAATTTTATTTCAGTTAGGCAAATTACAACAACAATTATTAAAGAATATTCCATAAGTGAAATTTTTTAATGAAATAATGTTAAAGACTATTTTGTAGAGGAATGTCAAGTATAATAAAATTCAAAATTGCAGAAAATATGTGGTCACCGGTTGAAGAAATTCCTATATGCATGGAGTTTCAGAAAATGTTATGAATTTTATATCGACTTTCTTTAAGAATATGGTTGTTAGTGTGTTTTGACTTAATTGAGCACAAGAGAAAAGTTGGTGCCAAAAAGTTAATAATGCATAAACTTAAAATTTATCGTCATCATCATCATTATATTCTTGCTAATTCCAGATTTACATTCACGGTATAATGATTTTTTGCCTGATAACTGAATAAGAGTTAGGAATACTGAATAAATATTCCTTTTAGGTTTTTATATCACCTGGATATAAAACCAATTGACGAAATAGGCTAAAGTGATTACTATCTTCTGTTGTTACCTACTTTTGCAATAAGTTCTTGAAAACAATGGTATTTCAGGAACTTCAAATTCATTCCCAAATCTGTTGATCATATTATGAAATTTATAACGCGATAGAAATTTGTGTTCAAGTCCAATTGGGGTTTCTTTTGCTTTTCAAATATATCCGTCTTATTTTGCTTCCAGACTCGCACGTATGTTAGAACTCGCATAATGAATCTGTGTTCAGAGCAACTTTAGGCGCACCTCATTTTCAAATACAGAGTCCGTTATCTGTTAATTTTTGGATTCACTAAATGACGAGACAAATTAATATCGATGTCAAGTATTCTACATTAAAATGTTCGTTCAAAAATGCACAAAATTTATACCTCTTCTAATATTATTGAAAATTTCCCCGTTTATGGTTTCCCTATCCTTACTTTTTTCATGTTTTTGTTCATGGCTCATGTTAATCTATTTGTGTTGTTAGTGATTATTAATATTTTATGTTCTTTTTATTATTATTTTTTTTTGCATTTTAACCACAATTTTTGCAGCTTCTTATGGTACATCACTTTAAAAAAAAAACCTTTAATATTTTTTAAAGGTAAATACCATTATTACACGTTTTTCATCTGTTTATCTGTAGCTATAAGGGTGACATGTCGTGCAACATTAGTGCTGTATATATTTATACGAGTAAAGTTAAATTGACTAGGTGAAAACTTCAATGTGTGTATATTGTGCATTGCTTAAATGGTGTTTTAGAATGATTATTATTTCAATTGTTTAGTTTTAGGATCCCTTTACAATACAACAGTGAGTAATAAATATATTAATATTTTATGTAGAAAAATAAACAAACAAACCAATGCATTTACATTCAAATATTTCTAATATTCATATCAAAATTTGATATCATTTAATTGTTATTTTTTTAATATTTGACTTCTGCAATACATCATGCAGAGTATTTCATAATGGTTTAGAAGTTATCTTACTAGCGTGACAAAACAGATTTCTAGTTGTTCGACAATATTTTTGCGGCAGATTTTAAAGTTAAAAATTATAATAAATTTTACAAAACCACTGTTACTTCATGGTCTTAAGTTTTAACTTCTGTCCGCAATCCCCATGACTGCCTATATTATTTTTTCCCTCATATATTGACCCTAGGTATAAAATATTACCATAACAAATATCATTAAAATCCGTTAAGTAGATATTGCATGACATGCGTACAAGTCAACATACAGACAGACCAAAATTCTAAAAACGAGTTTTCTGACTTATATTACCATTCTATACACTAAATCAATTACTCGTTTTAAAATATTTTCAACGTATAGAATTCATTCTGTTACAATTATATTATATGAATAGATTAATAAAAATAAGTTAAAGATATAGGCTAATCCTATACAGCATTTTCACTTTTTCATTCATTATTTAAAAACTTTCTGCAAATATCTTTGCTAACAGACCACCTGAAGATGTTGTAATACAACGAAACCTAGATCGTGGTAAAGAACTTAAAGAAAGTAGAAATGATACTACATCACGTAGTTTCATGTAATTGGGATTATGTCGTAATTTTCTCGATAACACAGTGATACAGATTATATTTTTTATAATATAAGATACAAATAGATTTTTCCATTATGTGCTTTATAACCATATATTTTAAATGACAAAATATGATGCGATCACATCGACGTTAATTTTCTTTATATTTTGTTAAGCAGTAACGTCTTTGATTGTCATTGACTAATTAAACAACATTTGTTTCAGTAACATCGACTCATGACATTATTATATATATTACATTTTTTTATTTTTTTTATCTTGACGTTGACAAAATATTAGGACGTGTGGATTAAGAATTGATAGATGACGGCCCTTTTGCAAAGTACAGTAATGAAATAATTAGAATTATTATGCTTTTTTATATAAAATAAGGCGTGAAATTTTACACATTATATTTTTGCACAACAAGAATGTCACGGAAATGCAGTTACAAATTTGGAATATCCTTTGCAATTTACTGTGATACTAAACATTTCAATTTCAAGTTTACCTACTGACAGTAAAATTATATTCTACGAATATTATTGTCACTCTCTCGTATTCAAGGGAGACTTAAAGTTTAGAGACTAGTTTTAAATTTCTGATTTAATATATGAGATTTAAATTTGACATTGGAAAAATGATATACTAACTAACGTTGTTTTAGTATTTCACTATAAATAAAATCGATTAGGGGTATAAAAATTCACTGTACGGATTTTGATGAAATTTGTTATGGCAATGTTTTATACCCAGGATTAGGTATGGGAGAGAAAAAAACAAGAAACTTTTTTCCAAATTACAAACAAATGACGTCATTTATGCAACTAGTATTTATTAGGTATATTGATATCACAGACACCTCACAACAATTGAAGAAATAAACTTTTACAAACCCTTTCAAACTCTTTAAATTTGGAAGCCAAATAACTTCTTCAAATTGACATAAACATAAAGCAATCAGGGCTGACCCTTTTTTATCTATATCGCGACCCAGCCGCAAATCTACGTTTGAAACGTATAATTTTTTTTGTTTTATCTAAATATATGTAGGGTTGTCAAATGTTTTGTCCCCTTTCCGAAGCCTATTTTGTGTTCACGAAACACGAAAGTGTCTGTTAATTTGATCACACTGTTTATAAATTAAATAAAAATCAGTGAAAAATGAGTCATACAACCAATAATTTAAAATTTGTTCGGCCTTAAGATAAATTGTTACAGTTTTCCTCTCGTCATTCGTTAGTAAATTCCTTCTTTTTAACATCATGAATAAATACCAGCGAATGCATGGAGCAGAGATTGAATGGGTAAATCTAAAGCGTCGATTTTGAGCTATGTTATCAAGATATAAAGTTGATATTATCGTTAAATATTTCAGAGAAACTTTAAAAGCTCGTATAATTAGATGTTATCAAGATATAAAATTGACGTTATCGTTAAATATTTCAGAGGAACTTCAAAAGCTCGTATAATTAGATGATTATTTGAAGCAAAATGTTGACGTATGATTTAATCAGTCCAATAAAAAATCATACGACAACGCAAGGATAAACTTGGATTCGACACAAAGTATATCGTTCTTAGTATATGTGAAAAGTTCACGGCCTATTATTTTCTTAATGACTTCCTTTCCTATTTCCCTCTAAATATTTAAAAATCTGGGGCTAAATATAAAATATAATAATGCAAAAAATGTTTTTGTTTCCAATTGATCGATTCTTGTTATTATCCAAATACGTCATTACTAAACACTTGTTTATATTGAATATATTTAACGTTAATTTTGTAGAAATTAATTATTCACAATTAAATGATACTATATGATGTAGTATTAATTACGTAATGCAGATTCAATCTTTGCTGATTGTTCACCTGAAGATATTGTAATACAACGACACCTAGGTTATGGTAAAGAATTTAAATAAAGTAGAAATAATACTATGTCACGTAGTTTCATTTAATTGGAAACTTTTTTATGTACTGTTATAATGATAGAATTTATTTAAATGAGCTATTTTTATGCTTTTATACTTTTACATATTATAATTATTTATTACTAGAACCAACGTTTACTTCGGTGATAAACATAATTAAAAATACAAAAGCAATGAAGAAGTAACAGAATTATTAAAAAGAAATTCCTAATTCTGATAATAGTTGATCCATTAAAGTCTTTGCGATGTCCTATGAAATGTAAAACTCGGTGCACACAAAGATATATTATTTTTGATGAAAAGAAGTTTAAAACCCAAAATTAGACAACTAGGATTAAATATTTTGGAAATGTTTTTCACAGAAAGCAATGTTTTAATACACCGAATTTCAATCTAAAATAAAAATGGGGTGTGGCTGTGTCATGGACACGGCTGTATGTTGTACGTGAATACGTTTACTGGTAGCTGCAGGTGTACTGGCACCGACTTTGATCCACTCGGCCCCATTCATTCTTTTACATTCCCGGCACTACTTGATTCGGTCATATGGTGTTTTATTATTACCATTCGATTGTTCATGAGAAGCTTTTTCCAGCCGTATACGATCTCTGTATTTGGTTTTGGATTTTCGACGCGTAAAGGGCGACATTATATATTTTTGATAATATTTTTTTATTCTAACACCTTATTATATTCACTTTCACTACTTAAAACCAATGTTTTATATACAATCGATAGATTTTGACGACTATTTCGATATATATATATTCTATATCGATATATAATCATATAGTCAATATATATTCTATATCGATATATATTGACGAATATTTCAAAAACTATGACATCTTTATGAGTTTTAAATTTTCTAAACTATGACAAAAACTATGATTATAGCGTTTATAATTTTCCAATCAGCTTTGCGTATACTTTTAGAAACCCTTCAATGGCACAATTTTAGGCTCAGTATTTTTGGAAATAAGAGACGGAAAAAAATTTGCATAATTTTACTATGTTAATGAAGATATACTACCTAAACTTATAGATATACTACCTAAAGATATACTACCTACCTACCCTTATTCATGACTATAAATAGTTTTGTTCTAAACGAATCTTACAACTACTCGTTTCAAACAATAACTCATAATATAAAAGGAAAGCAAAATCATTCAAATGACTGATTTGTGCCCCTAATGTTTCCATATAAATATTTTTAAATAATGGCTACGTTAGACATATTGAGATATGTACGAAATAATACGCTTGGTTACTATGCAAAATTTCAAATTTCTATGTCAAACGGTTTCTAACAAGAACGGCTATGAGAGACGAACAAAGAGATTTGTGAGTGATCTAGTAATGAGAACTAAGTATAAACTTAGGAACATATACATATATATATATATATATATATATATATATATATATATATATATATATATATATACATGTATTTTGGCGTACATAGTATTTCTATTAAATATTTACAAATAAAATCAGCATTTAGCATTGACATTTAGAGTCATCGCTATAACTTCCCATTGTAGACTATTTTTTAACATTATTCTGATTTCAGTAGCTTCGAAGGTAAAAAAGCAAATATTTTTTTTTAATATTTTCAGCAACATCCGGGTCATTATTTACTTAATAATCTGAAAGAAAACCGTTTTTACGCTCTTATAATATGTTCCTTCAAAGGATATTCCTGTTTTAATGCAAACAAATTCATGTTCTTTATTTCTCGCCTCAAATATTTCTATGTAAATATTTTTGATTTTCATCCATCTATAGAGATATATGCGGGTTATTATATTTACCATAATGCTGAATTCAAACTTTGGAGCACAGGTGGCATTTTTGGTACATAATTATATTAATAAATGTATAAAATTGGTTTGTTTATCAATATTACAGTTAAATGCTATAATATATCCCACTTCATTTTAAAATTTATTAAAACAGCAAAATTTCCTAATGCAAATATGATGTATTTTAATTTACGGCAGTGTATCACATAAATCTAAAAAGCGAGATCAAAAAATTATTTGCAAAATAATTTTAAGTTTTGCTTGGTTTCTGGGACTGCTATCTTCTAGTAGCAAGTCTCAGTAAAATAATAAAGTGACTTAACATAACTAACATAACAAGTGAGATCATTAAAATGTACAGTTATTAAAAATATGGGCTTATATTGATTGAATTTAGTAAATATGCTCTTATTTTAACATAATCCTAACATCATCCTAACATCATCCTATTTAGACTATAAAATTAGAAATTATGTCAGTGCCATAATAAGAAATATAACACAAAAGCAATTAAACAAAATTAAAAAACTAAAAGCCAAAACCCAGAAACCAAAAGTCACATGCAAACATTTTATCCCAGAACAGTAAACCTTCCACAATCAACATTTAATAATAAAGAATTAAAACTTTTAAATAAAGGATTTAAATATAATATTCCCACCGCATCCTCACGAAAAAACATAGAATCACAGTAGATACCCCGGTGGCATTCAGTAATCAGGACTCACTTACTAAACACAAAGCTGCTGATATAATATGTAAGGAATACTCTAAAACCAAAACACACATTAATGATGAAATTTTGACACAACGTAATTTTCAAATTAAAATTAATAAAGATAAACTCATGTTATCCAAAGCAGATAAAGGCAACACTATAGTTATTCTAGACCAAAGTGAATATGAAAATAAAGTATACGATTTCCTTAAACCAGATGACCTCATAAATATACAAAGGGATCCCACCACGCCATTTGCAGATAACGTAAAACAAATAATTAAAACCTGTAATATCATATTTCCTAATGAATTCGCAAAACGTAAAGTTATCGAAATGACCCCTAGACACCCTAAAATTCATAAATCAAATATACCCATACGACCTGTTGTCTCTTACACAAATGTACCCTCAAAAAATTAGCTATCCACCTTAATAAAATATTTAGAAATAAAACCGGATTTGCGCCTACTCTCAGGATCTCTGTAATAAAATTAAAAATATACACCTAACATCCAATTGTAAATTAGTATCACTTGACGTAGTAAACTTATTTTTTAATATACCACCAAAAGATTGCCGAATTATTATTTCAGATGTCTTAAAAAAAAAACGGTTAAACCCCATTGAAGCATCAGAAATTAGACACCCCTTTAAATTATGCATGGACCAAAGTCCTATCCCTCTAGATTAATATAATTATAACCCATCAATTGTCACAAAACTGTTCCATAATAAATTAAGAAAAATACTAATACAAGAAATATACCCGGTCGTACCAAATAATAATAATATTTACTATAAATTTATCCCATACATAGGTAATATATCTCTCAAATTAGGGTAACTCTTAACTAATGATAAATACATAAGGAATACAACATGCGCTTACGATGCGAGTACGTTAAATAACTTTGGAAAAACCCGTATTAATAATAAAGAAAAAATAGATAAACATAAAAAGAGTGGTATCTATAAACTTAATATTACATACTTAATATCTTCTAAACATAATACAATTATACAACATTGATACTACATGACTTATCATATTGTTTCAGCCCACATACACATGTAAATATAAGTATATAAAATTAAAATAAATAAATATATAAATAAATATAGAAATAAATATATGAATAAATAAAACCGGAGATATGTAGAATTAGTGGTATAACCTTGTTCTAACTTTCAGATAACCTTGCTTTTGTTTAAATATATTACTCAGGATAACTTCCAGTTAATTTTATTACATACACCGGAATACTTGCATTGTACAACCTCATAGAATAACAACAATTGAACTTATTATCCTCACTGAAATACTGGTATATCGTATAAATCTCGGTAATATAATAAAACCTACACCGCTTCCCTACAATAAACTCACTAACACAAGCAGTGGGAAAACCCACACAGACCCGCCTTCCGCTATTGTGTTTGAAACATAAATGCCGTTGGATGTTCCTAAGAGTCATTCTTTGCTAATATCCCACCTGAAGTTGTAATACAACGAAACCTAAGTCGTGATGTAATTTTAATAGTTACACACTTAAAGAAATTGGAAATAATAATACATCACGTAGTCCCGCGCCTACACGAAGACATTGTCTGCATAATTAGATTGAATATTCGAAAGCAGAAAGGTACGACCCACCTTGCATCACAAACGCGCGTTCCACTTCATATTGGGAAGGGTTAACGTTTCAAGCTCTTCTAAACTTTACAATCGTCTTCCAAAGCGTTATTAAAAAAGTTGAACTTCTGCAGTCGCTTCATAGGGCGTTATTAAAAACATCAAACTTTACAAAAATTATGAAGGTATTTTGCAAACGATTTTAAATTTTCGTACAAAACGGGGGATGCCCAAACTTCATCTCCACTCTAATCCATAAGTCTTAATTTTGAGAGCAAATCTATTTCCACTTGAAGTTATGATATTTTCTTCCCCAATAGTTCTATCTTCTTTTTTTATATGGAATCTCCTAAAAAGAATTGCCAAAAAAATTTCAAAATAACTTTTGATTTTCAGTAAAACGTAAATAAGTCAGATTAAGTGAGAAAATTATTTTTGATATTCCATTTTATAATACAGAACTTCCTTTGAAAATATGAAGTATAAAGAAAATGTCTATTGCATTTAAAGAAATTAATAAAATAGATTAAAATTTGTTAGAAAAACAGCAATAATTTTTTAATAACTGTGACTTTTTAATTTTAAAATCCATATTCATACCTGCATTTGTAAAAAGAATATAGTATAATTCTAAATTTTCTGATATCCTTTTGCCTAGTTGCAATGGTATAAAAAGTTTAATTAATTGCTACCGACAAACATATACGACGAAGCAGATGACACGTCCATTAATATTAGCTGCTGAATTCACTAACAGTGTGGCAGAGAGTATAGTCTCTTTATGGCTGGAAAAACAAAAGTTACTTCGTAGATAATGCTTACAAGGCGATTAAATATTAAACGTTGAGATTTGTGTATAAAAGTAATAAGAACTTCCGGTTTTTCGTCGCGTTACAATATTTTATCTCCCTAAAATTATCCCGAGTACTTCGTTGTCTCTTAGTATACACCATTGTGGTATACACGATACAAAATTAAAATAAAGATTGTAACTATTAAAATTATACCTCTTCTAAGACATTGCGTATCTATTGAAATAGAATCATAAAAAGTTGAAAGCTTTTCAAGTCTAGAACTATTTACATTCAACTTTATACGGAACATGGAGCATACCTTGTTGTGAAACAGTGCTGATAGTATTATGTATAATCCTAAAAGCTATTGGCATTATTCTTATTTTTCTTTCTCAGTTACCGATATTGTACTCGGAAAATGTGGAATATTTCCTCGGAGGCGTACGAACCTTGAGAACTGACTATAACTTAAATTTGCCATAAAATAATTTGGAAACTTTCTTTAAACCTTTTTTTAAGGTTTCTTTTAAATTTTGATTAATTGGGTTGCGAATGTGAACTCTTAATATAATTTCATTAAATGTTCATAAATAGAGAAAACGACTGGAATGAGAGGAACTTTTTATTCAAGCCGTAATATTTTAATTTTTTCGCAGCTTACATTTGGAACAGAAACATTTCATGAGATGTTGAAATGATATTAATTTCTTCTCAATTAGGAGTACCAAAATTCTCATCATTCAGTTATTTGTTTCGTCATATATTTTGAACTATATGAAATGTGTAGTAATATATTTTTAATTATATGAATAATTTATTTCCACCATTAATTGAAAAATTAATTGCAATCTCTCTCAGTAGTGCTGTCCTACTTCCACTTTGATTGATTACTAGTTTTGTTTACGTATTAGCTGTGTTTTATTAATCATGGTAAATTTTGCGTGTGTGAAAGACATAGTACGCAATAGTAATATTTTTAAAAAAATTGTATTTAATAAAAATTTACGTGTACTTAAATATTTATAGGAGCCTAAATGTGTGCGCAATCCTCATAGTATACCAAAATTTAGAGAGTATTCAACGACATACAATATAAGATGCGAATAAACAAGCGCTGGAGAGGAATTCAAAGACTCAATAGTAAATCTATTGAAGGTAATGAACAGGAATGATGGTAAATCATTTCCCAAATTTTCTATTTATTCTAATGCAGAACGTTTTACCTTTTTACTAAACTTTAGTTCCAAATTTGAAGAGCGAAGCTTATCCCTACCTGCGGCAAATTCTTTATGCTATTAAATACCACCTTTTAGTTCTTGGGTACGCATTATATTATCCGCTTTAAAGTTGATTTCCTGATTTGTTTTCTTTTTTACCCTAGAAAGTTACATATTGACAGCAGTGGTAAGAAAGAACATAGTTTATCAGATATTTACAATACTTCTTTGTGGTAAATGTTATCGAAAGAAGTAGATGTTTCTGGTGTCATTCTACTTGCCTTTCTGTGTCTATTTGTTAACCTATTTGACTAAAATATACTAATATCTAATGCTGTACGGCCAATAGTTAATTAGATCTAAAGTTAACTGAAATAAACGCCCGGCTTTATTGTTTTTTTTATTTTACTTGATGCAAAATTTAGTATCTGATACTCTAAAACTATTTTAAAAAGGTAAAGTTAGCAGATGGTATACTCCAGCTAAATAGTAATAACAATGTATCGTTTTAGCTCACCATAAGCAACTTCGATAATTTCATCAACAGGTAGTTTCACAAGTATCTTATTTTCTGAATCATTCAGGGTTACATCTTACAACTATATTCTTTGCTACATTTCTACTCTCTTGCGATTTATATTGATGTGGAGACAAAACGCCGAACCACAATGAATGGGAGACTGTAATGAAAGAACAAACTTATAAGCATTGAAATTAATTTTAGGTTCTTACCTTATCGGCCAGTGTCTTGTTAAACATTTCAATTTCAAGTTCACTTACTGGCAGTAAAATTATGTTCTACGAATATTATTGTCACTCTCTCATATTCAAGGAGACTTAAAGTTTAGAGACTAGTTTTAAATTCCTGATTTAATATATTAAATTTAAATTTGACATTGGAAAAATTATATTCTAACTAACGTTGTTTTAGTATTTCACTATAAATAAAATAGATTAGGGGTATAGAATTTCACTATACGGATTTTGATGAAATTCGTTATGGCAAAATTTTATACCCAGGATTAGGTATGGGGGAGAAAAGAACAAAAAAACTTTTTCCCAAATTACAAGTAAACGACGTCATTTACACAGCTAGTATTTATTAGGTATATTGATATCAAAGACATCTCACCACAATTGAAGAATTAAACTTTTACAAAGCCCTTCAAACTATTTAAATTTGGAAGCCAAATAACCTCTTTAAATTGACATAAACATAAAGCAATCAGGGCCGACTCTTTTTACCTATATTGCGACCCAGCCGCAAATCTACGTTTGAAACGTGTCATTTTTTTGTTTTATCTAAATATATGTAGGGTTGTCAAATGTTATGTCCCCTTTCCAAAGCCTATTTTGTGTTCATGAAACACGAAAGTGTCTGTTAATTTGATCACACTGTTTATAAATTAAATAAAAATCACCATTTGTTCAAGAAATTATTTTTTATTTTTTATTTGTGAGAAATGAGTCATAAAACCAATAATTTAAAATTTGTTCAGCCTTAAGATAAATTATTACAGTGTTCCTCTCGTCATTCGTTAGTAAAGTCCTTCTTCTTAACATGATGAATAAATACCAGCGAATGTAGGGAATAGAGATGGAATGGGTAAATCTAAAGCGTCGATTTTGAGCTATGTTATCAAGATATAAAGTTGACGTTATCGTTAAATATTTCAGAGGAACTTTAAAAGCTCGTATAATTGGATGTTATCAAGATATAAAGTTAACATTATCGTTAAATATTTCAGAGAAACTTTAAAACTCGTATAATTAGATGATTGATTAGATGATGAACAAAACTTTTCAAAGTCATTTTGCATGACTATAGTTTTGTTCTAAACGAATCTTACAACTAGTCGTTTCAAACAATAACCCACAATATAAAAGGAAAGAAAAAGCATACAAAGAAATGATTTGTGCCTATAAAGTTTCCATTTAAATATGTTTAAGTAATGGCTACGTTAGATATATACGAAATAATATGCTTGGTTACAATGCAAAATTTCAAATTTCTATGTCAAACGGTTTCTAACAAGAATATGCTATGAGAGACGAACAAATAGATTTGTAAATGATCTTGTAATGAGAACTACGTATAAACTTACGAACATATATATATATATATATATATATATATACATATATATATATATATATATATATATATAAATATATATGTATATATACATATATATATATATATATATATATATATATATATATATATATGTATTTTGGCGTACATAGTGTTTCTATTAAATATTTACAGATAAAATCAGCATTTAGCATTGACATTTAGAGTCATCGCTATAACTTCCCACTATAGACTATTTTTTATCATTATTCTGATTTCAGTAGCTTCGAAGGTAAAAAAGCAAATATTTTTTATGAATATTCCTGGTCATTATTTACTTAATAATCTGAAAGAAAACCGTTTTTACGCTCTTATAATCTGTTCCTTTAAAGGAAATTTCTGTTTTCATGCAAACAAATTCATGTTCTTTATTTCTCGCCTCAAATATTTCTATGTAAATATTTTTTATTTTCATCCATCCATAGAGATATATGCGGGTTATTATATTTACCATAATGCTGAATTCAAACTTTGGAGTACAGGTGGCATTTTTGGTACGTAATTATATTAACAAATGTATAAAATTGGTTTGTTTATCAATATTAGAGTTAAATGCTATAATATATCCTACTTCATTTTAAAATTTATTAAAACAGCAAAATTTCCTAATGCAAATATGATGTCTATTAATTTACGGCAGTGTATCACATAAATCTAAAAAGCGAGACCAAAAAATTATTTGCAAAATAATTTTAAGTTTTGCTTGGGTTCTAGGACTGCTATCTTCTAGTAGCAAGTCTCAGTAAAATAATAAAGTGCCTTAACATAACTAACATAACAAGTGAGATCATTAAAATGTACAGTTATTAAAAATATGGGCTTATATTGATTGAATTTAGTAAATATGCTCTTATTTTCCTAACGTCATCGTATTTGGACTATAAAATTAGAAATGATGTCAGTGCCATAATAAGAAATGTAACACAAAAACAATTAAACAAAATTAAAAAACTAAAAGCCAAAACCCAGAAACCAAAAGTCACAACCAAACAAACATTTTATCCCAGAACAATAAACCTTTCAAAATCAACATTTAATAATAAAGAATTAGAACTTTTAAATAAAGGATTTAAATGTAATATTCCCACCGCACCCTCACGAAAAAACATAGAATCACTAGTAGTAGATACCACGATTGCATTCAGTAACCAGGACTGACTTACTAAACACAAAGCTGCTGATATAATATGTAAAGAATACTCTGAAACCAAAACACACATTAATGATGAAATTTTGACACAACATAATTTGCAAATTAAAATTAATAAAGATAAACTCATGTTATATAAAGCAGATAAAGGCAACATTATAGTTATTCTAGACCAAAGTGAATATAAAATCAATCAAGTGTACGGTTTTCTTAAACCAGAAGACTTCATAAATATACAAAGGGACCCCACCACGACATTTGCAGATAACGAAAAACAAATAATTAAAATCTGTAATATCATATTTCCTAATGAATTCGCGAAACGTAAAGTTATAGAAATGAACCCTTGACCCCAAATACTCTATGGACAACTTAAAATTCATAAACAAAATATACCCATACGACCTGTTGTCTCTTACACAAATGCACACTCAAAAAATTAGCTATCCACCTTAATAAAATATTTAGAAATAGAACCGGATTTGCGCCTAAATTGACACCCAATTGAAAATTAGTATCACTCGACGTAGTAAACTTACCACTACCACTAAAAGATTGCCTAAATATTATTTCAGATATCTTAGAAAAGAAACGGTTAAACCTAATTGAAGCATCAGAAATTAGAAACCCCTTTAAATTATGCATGGACCAAAATTAGTTGCTATTCGATAAAAAGTTTTATCAAAAGTCAATGGCCTTGCAATGGGCTCCCCCTCAGTCCCCTTTTATCCGAGTTATTTATGAACAGTGTAGAAACCAGCCTCTTAAACAGTAAATTAGCGACCAATATATTATACTATTATAGATACGTTGATGACATCCTTATCTGCTGGAAAGGTACACAGCGACAATTAGACAAGTTTGTTGCCATCTCCCAACACAACAATATCTAATTCACTTTAGAAGTAGAATCCGATAACAAACTATACTTCTTAGATATTACAATAAAACGCAAAAATAATAAACATAAATTTAGTATATTTAGAAAAGACACATTTGCAGACTCCATAATTAATGGTCATTCTCAACACCCTTGACCCCAGAACTTAGCTGCCTTTCACTCCATGATTCAGAAAGCTTTAACCATCCCTCTAGAAAAGCCTAATTAACGTAAAGAAATAAAAACTATAAAACAAATCGCAGTAAATAATAATTATAACCCATCAATTGTGACAAAACTGTTCCATAATAAATTAAGAAAAATACCAAATAATAATAATATTTACTATAAATCTATCCCATACATAGGTAGTATATCTTTCAAATTAGGGAAACTCTTAACTAATAATAAAAATATAAATAATATAACATGTACGTATAGTACCTTAAATAACTTGGGAAAACCCCGTATTAATAATAAAGAAAAAATAGATAAACATAAAAAGAGTGGTATCTATAAACTTAATATCCTAGAATCATTAAAAATAAACAGACATAAAAAAGACACCAACGTTAATATATTAAATGAACAACTAAATATAATATCATCACCCATACTTAATATCTTCTAAACATAATACAATTATACAACATTGATATTACATGACTTTTCAAATTGTTTCAGCCCACATACACATGTAAATATAAGTATATAAAATTAATATAAATTAATATATAAATAAATATAGAAATAAATATATGAATAAATAAAACCGGAGACATGTAGAATTAGTGGTATAACCTTGTTCTAACTATCAGATAACCTTGCTTTTGTTTAAATATATTACCAAGGATAACTTCCAGTTAATTTTATTACATACACCGGAATATTTGCATTGTACAACCTCATGGAATAACAACAATTGAACTTATTATCCTCACTAAAATACTGGTATATCGTATAATTCTCGGAAATATAATAAAACCTACACCGCTTCCCTACAATAAACTCACTAACACAAGCAGTGGGAAAACCCACACAGACCCGCCTTCCGCTATTGTGTTTGAAACATAAATGCCGCTGGATGTTCCTAAGAGTAATTCTTTGCTAATATCCGACCTGAAGTTGTAATACAACGAAACCTAAGTCGTTATAAAGAACTTAAAGAAATTGGAAATAATAATACATCACGTAGTCCCGCGCCTACACGAAGACATTGTCTGCATAATTAGATTGAATATTCGAAAGCAGAAAGGTACGACCCACCTTGCATCACAAACGCGCGTTCCACTTCATATTGCGAAGGGTTAACGTTTCTAGCTCTTCTAAACTTTACAATCGTATTCCAAAGCGTTATTAAAAAAGTTGAACTTCTGCAGTCGCTTCATAGGGCGTTATTAAAAACATTAAACTTTACAAAAATTATGAAGGTATTTTGCAAACGACTTTAAATTTTCGTACAAAACCGGGGATGCCCAAACTTCATCTCCACTCTAATCCATAAGTCTTAATTTTGAGAGCAAATCTATTTCCACTTGAAGTTATGATATTTTCTCCCCCAATAGTTCTATTTTCTTTTTTTATATGGAGTGTCCTAAAAAGAATTGCCAAAAAAAATTTCAAAATAACGTTTGATTTTCAGTAAAATGTTTATAAACGGTATATACATTTTTATTTGAAACTTTAATTTTTAGATTATAAGACGTAGTTTTGCCAGCGGTTAAAATCTTTTCCCTTAAGTCTAACTCGAAACTTGCCGAAAAATGAAAATAAACACAGTCAATTTAATAATATTTTGATATTTTAATAAAGATGTACATTTCAGTATTTTCTGTCTCCTAACACGCTTTTTTTTGGAGTACTTTTCAGTATCATCCGTCTCCTAATATGCGTTTTATAAACATAAATTAATATTATTATAATAAACGTAAATGAGTCAGATTAAGTGGGAAAATTATTTTTGATGTTATATTTTATAATACAGAACTTCCTTTGAAAATATGAAGTATGAAGAAAATGTCTATTGCATTTGAACAAATTAATAAAATAGATTAAAATTTGTTGGAAAAACAGCAATAATTTTTCAATAACCAAAAAACACCAAAATATATTTAATTCTAAAATTATCCGATTCTACTTTCTTGCCCTTAAATCCTTTAGTTGTCTAAATCCTTTTAGCAGTGACTTTTTAATTTTATAATCCATAATCATACCTGCATTTGTAAAAAGAATATAGTATAATTCTAAATTTTCTGATATCCTTTTGCGTAGTTGCAATGGTATAAAAAGTTTAAGTAATTGCTATCGACAAAAATATACGACGAAGCAGATGGCACGTCCATTAATATTAGCTGATGTAATTACCTAACAGTGTGGCAGAAAGTAAAGTCTCTTTATGGTTGGAAAAACGTAAGTTACTTCGTAGATAATGCTTATAAGGCGATTATATATTAAACGTTGAGATTTTTTTTAATTAATAAGAATTTCCGGTTTTTCGTCGCCTTGCAATATTTTATTGCCCTAAAATTATCCCGAGTACTTCGTTGTCTCGTAGTATACACCATTGTGGTATACACGATACAAAATAAAAATAATGATTGTAACTATTAAAATTATACCTCTTTTAAGACATTGCGTATATAATGAAATAGAATCATGAAAAGTTGAAAGCTTTTCAAGTCTAGAACTATTTACATGCAACTTTATACGGAACATCTTGTTGTGAAACAGTGCTGATGGTATTAGGTATAATCCCAAAAACTATTGGCATTAATCTTATTTTTCCTTCTCAGTTACCGATATTGTACTCGGAAAATGTGGGAAATTTTCTCGGAGGCGTACGAACCTTGAGTACTGACTATAACTTAAATTTGCCATAAAATAATTTCGAAACTCTTTAAACTTTTTTTAGTGGTTTCTTTTAAATTTTGATTAATTGGGTTGCGAATGTAAACTCTTAATATAATTTCATTAAATATTCATAAATAGAGAAAAGGCTAATGTTAAGGGAACTTTTTATTCAAGCCGTAATATCTTAATTTTTCTCAGCTTACATTTGGAAGAGAAAAATTTCATGAGATGTTGAAATGATGTTAATTTATTCCCAATTAGGAGTACCAATATTCTCATCATTCAGTTATTTGTTTCGTCATATATTTTGAACTATATAAAATGTGTAGTAATATATTTTTAAATATATGAATAATTTTTTGCCACCTTTCTTTGAAAAATTAATTGCAGTCTCCAACAGTAGTGCTGTTCTACTTCCACTTTGATTGATTACTAGTTTAGTTTAAGTATTAACTGCGTACATAAAAATTTAAAAGTATTCAAATAAAATAATTTAAGTAATGTTAAATCAAACAGTAAATTTACGTGTGTGAAAGACACAGTAGGCAATATTAATATTTAAAAAAAATTGATATTTATTAGAAATTTATGTGTACTTAAATATTTATAGGAGCCTAAATGTGTGCGCAATCCTCATAGTATACCAACATTTAGAGAGTATTCAACGACATGAAATTTAAGATGCGAATAAACAAGCACTGGAGAGGAATTCAAAGACTCAATAGTGAATCTATTGAAGGTAATGAACAGGAATGATGATAAATAATTTCTCAAACGTTCTATTTATTCTAATGCAAAACGTTTTACCTTTTTACTAAACTTTAGTTCCAAATTTGAAAGCGAAGCTTATACCTACCTGCTGCAAATTCTTTATGCTATTAAATACCACGTTTTAGTCCTTGGGTATGCATTATATTAATCGCTTTAAAGTCTTTTAGTTAGTTTTCTTTTTTACCCTAGAAAGTTACATATTGACAGCAGTGGAAAGAAAGAACATAATTTATCAGATATTTACAATACTTCTTTGTGGTAAATGTTATCGAAAGAAGTAGCTGTTTCTGGTGTCATTCTACTTGGCTTTCAATGTCTATTTGTTAAACTATTTGACTAAAATATACTAATATCTAATGCTGTACGGCCAATTCTAAAGTTAACTAAAATAAACGCCCAGCTTTATTGTTTTTTTTTATTTTACTTGACGCAAAATTTAGTATCCAATACTCTAAAACTATTTCAAAAAGGTAAAGTTAGCAGATGGTATACTCCAGCTAAATAGTAATAACAATGTATTGTTTTAGCTCACCATAAGCAACTTCGATAATTTCGTCAACAGGTAGTTTCACAAGTATCTTATTTTCTGAAACATTCAGGGTTAGATCCTACAACTATATTCTTTGCTACATTTTTTACTCTCTTGCGATTTATATTGGTGTGGGTACAAAACGCCGAACCACAATGAATGGGAGACTCTAATGAAAGAACAAACCGATAAGCAATGTAATTAATATTGATTATATTTGACGTTAATTTTGTAGAAATTAATTATTCACAATTAAATGAAACTATGTGATGTAGTATTATTTCTACTTTCTTTAATTTCTTTACCACGACCTAGGTTTCATTGTATTATAACATCTTCAGGTTGGAATGTAATTAATATTAGGTTCTTACCTTATCAGCCAGTGTCCTGTTAAACATGTCAACATAATTTTTTTTAAGTGTAATCTTAATTATTAATATTATAGTAAATAAAAATAATTCAATATGCAAGTTTGTAATTTATTTATTGAATTGTTGTCTCTGACATTTATAAAATTGTGGTGGACAAGTATCTTTATATATTTAAAAGTAACTCAGCTTAAAATATTCAAATCTCAACTATACTAGGTACTCGCTGAACCCGATAATAAAACAAAATAATATAGTTTAACGGGCGGTGAGGTGAGAAGAAAGCATGAAAAACTGACAGCTCTCTGAAAGGCTCAAGATTTAACTGCCTCTGACATCTTATCTTTCTACGCTTTGTGTATCGTTGATTACACAATTTTTTGTTTTCGGAAATAGAATTAGAAGTATTTCATTTCTTAACTGGCGTGTAATCAATAAATTTAAACATAGTTTTAACCTTCCGCCACTTTGATCTCGTGGAATGAATAACTTAATTTTGATTACTTCACCATTCGTTTTTTGGTTGTTGACCAGATTGATTTAAAAAAATATAGACAGGCTAAAACATACAAATATCATTTAACAAATGTTATTTTATGTATTTCGTTACTCACACTACAAAGACAATACAAAGATAATCCTTTCACTTTTATTTGGTGCAAAGATTATCCTTTCACTTTTATTTCAGACATCGTTTCTATTTTGGTGTCAACGTCATTTTGCAAACATTAAAAATACGCAATTGATTTCAGTTACAATTTATTAATTATTTTAAACTCACACGTAGAATTTCACACTACTCTTATTTTTGTTTGGAATGGTAATCCTACATTCTTAGAATGAGTATAATAAAGACATGGTATATGAAAACATTGAGGCAATTTATTTAGTGTTATTTTTACTAATTCTCAGTCCATTACTTTCAATAATAAGTTTTTATACTTTTTCGACGACCTGTAAATTTACCAATGAACACACTATCTGCGGCATATATTGGCACTAGGGCAGTTTGGGCTGAATATCTTACGATAGTGGTTCATTAAATATGAACAGAGGGAAACTGGCTAAAAGTCAATTTTTACCCCTAAATTTTTAAGGTTACATATAAAAGTTTCGTTTTAGTACTTTCTCGTTATATAAATCATAACAAATTTGATTATGTATTAGGGAACTGCTTGCACTACGGTGCATTAAACTAAAGAGTTCTACATACCTGATGGAAAACTTTCTTTATATTTACAAATATAAGATGGAAATCTTTGCAATATGTAAGATAATTTTTTCCAATTAATTACACGTTTGTTCAGGTTAAATAACTTTTAAATTTGGATGCAGTAAAACCGAACTATTGACTTTCTTCTGGTCGTTCCGAATTTTTTTAGAACAGAATATAATTTACCAGTATTTAGAAAGTATTCAGTGCATATGGAGAGGCAGTAGTTTTAAAATAGGGTAACATAATTTTTTTTATAATGGCTCTTGATATCTACATTACAAGGTATGGTGAACTATGTGAGATTAATAGGTTCCACATACTTTTACAGATTTACGAAAAAAATTATATTACCATACGACTTTATGATTTTTCATTCTTCTACACTTTTCTTCAACAGGAATTGTTTATTCAGGGTTTGCACAATTGAGAGAAATTATGGGCCAAAGAAATCCCCTCCTCTTCATTTTAAATATTTTCACCCTTAATTTATTGCATTCACAGCATTTTTTTATGGATGATATAGCAGACAATGTATAAACAGTTCTCTTCAATCACAGCTGAGAATCTCGGAAACCACGAAATGTAGAAATTTGAAGTTTGGCATATTAATATATTTCTTTACTGACATATTTTTCAAATAAACCACTTTTAAAAATCGGGTAACAAAAGGGGTAAATAGGTAATTGTTTGTTATTTGATTTATCATGCCTATTATCATTTGTGAGGGCGTATTATGAGGATTATAAAAATATTAGTTTCTTAATTTTAAATTTGCACATTTACACATATTCTAATAAACAATCGGAAATAGAGTATTTCCTCGTTATTTCCAAAAGTAATGGCTCAAAAATTATGAAAAGCAGGATTGGTAAAATTTGTCTGGAAGGTTATAGGAAAGTTTTAACCATGATCCTATATCTTTTAATTTTTAAAGCTATATTAATATTTCGAAATAATATATTAATATTTATGTTGTGAAAAACTATATGTATATATATATGTGTATGTATATACACGGCGTCCGGGAATAAATGTCAGCCAATATTTTTGGATTTTTTTGCGTAGTGTTATTTAAAAACAATGTAAGATATTAAATATATAGGAAGCTTTTAATATATATTATTATTATTGATGCCAAATATCTATTTTTTTAATAAATATTTTCAAATATTGTAAACGATTTTTTATCAAAGAAGAAAGAGAAGAAGGATGTTTTCAAATAAAATATTAGTTAATAAGCACAAATAACGTCAAACCTGGTGTGTGCATGTACGAAAGGTTTATATAGTTATTTATGATCTGGGAAGCCGGAAGCTTATAATAAGTTTTAAATAATTTTGTATTTTTTTAATTTATAGAGAACATATTATAAAACCAAATGATTATGGGTTACATATTTCTGCTATTATAAATTACAATATGTTTAGAGTAAAATAAATTTCAGCAAAATGAAAGTAATAAGAAAATTAATAAAAAAAAATTTACTTGGATTCCTGCATGGGGTAGTTCCTTTTAACTGTACTCATTTGTAAAAAAAATTGAGTTTATACATTATTTAGAGCGGGATTACAGTTTATTACAGCGCGGGTGGCGGTGTTTTAAAACCTACTGGCATTTGACGTTTGGAAGTGATTTTTGTCAAAAAGAGACAATTTTAAAGTGTACACATGTCACTTCAAACGAGGTACACAATATTAAATGCAAAAGCCAGACTCGAACTTGGCCGGTGTTTTAAATAAAATGATTATAAGAAATAATGTTACTAGACTTTGAGAATGCAGTTTAACGATTCACATATGCTTTTCACGCTATTAAAAAGTTGAAGAGGTGTAAAATGTACTCATTTTGGTATATCGTATAATTTCCTTAATATAAAACTGTCGCAACCGACTCGCTATTATTTCACGAATTATCTTTAGTACGCTTTAAATAATTCATTTGTGTGTTCACACCAATTACAGCTACAATGGATAAGATAACGAGGGCTAGGAAAATAAATAACGGCAGGCGAATAGCATCAGTTCCTCGTTAATATTCAAGCAAGAACTATTTAAGATGCGATCTAGCTAATCCGTGTAATGAAGATAGAGATTCCAGTGTGAGGTAAATATTCACGTACGGATGTTTTTTCTAGGTAAATAGATGATAATTTTTAAATTGGTGTGTGGTCAAGTTGAACACGGACTTATCTTGTTCGTTACTTTATTTCAAGTAGAAAAATTAATTGAAAGAAATCATAAGAAATCTTGAAAAAGTACATATTTTAGCAGATTAAATAAATGTCATTGTTCTGTATAAAAAACTACTTGAAATTTAAACCAATTGTAATTTAAAATTCTGTTTATCTTCGTTTCAAAAATATATAAAGGACAATATGCGGAGAAAAGAACTAGGTTAAAACGCATACGAGCAAAATCCCTAAATATTTGCCAGCGCCTAAAGTAAATCTTATTGTCATTTTGTGTTTAAAACCAATGATGCAGAAGCGATGCCAAATTTTACAGATCATAAATTGAACTAGTATTTTTTTTGACATTTCCAAAATGCAGCCACCTTCTTGCATTTTGTAAACTGCTTTCGATATTCGTAGTGCAAAAATTAATTACATACATAAAACGCATTTTATTAACAGAAAGTTTTTCAATGTTATTTTTTTAAGTTAATTGAAAGAAAGTAATATTCAATTTTATTTCAACTCTTTTAAAAGTTCACCCCTATATGTTTAGATAGAATAAATTTTCATAAATATTTCGACTTATTTTGTAGTTTTATCACAAAATACTTAACGTCAAATTAATAAAACAAGTGGCTTAATATAAAATATAAATAAAATTAATATTTGATTGTCCGATTGCCCTTTTTGGTAGAGAAATAGCTTTTTAAAGCAAATTTTTATTGCAATAATTATAAACTACTGCTTTCTAATTTACTGACGAGAATAGAGAGCGTATTCATTAAAATATAAACCATTCTACAGTAGACCATTCTTATGAATACAAGTGGTTGTTCAGAAATGTGTAAATTGGAAAATCTACTCAAATCATCGTAGACCACGGCCGAGATAATAAATTATGTCGAATAAAGGATGCAAAGAGCCATTATCTACTATATAATTGTTTGAAATATAAGGTTTGGAAAATAAAAAAAGATGCGGCTTAAGTTTAGAAAATTTTATTGAAAAATAAGTACAGTAAGCAGAATCAAACAATAAAATATGGTAAATCACAAATTTGAAATAGAGATAAAACATACTTATATGCTAGATATTATTTAAAAATTAATATGAAGAAAATACTTAACCAATAATATATAAAAGTAAAATAATCTGTAAATAGCAAAATCTTGATGTTATTTATTACGGCAATAACAAAAGTTTACCCTTGATAATGATCGCCGATACTGTCCTCAGAGTCATTAGGATCAGAAAAGGTCATCCTTGAAATAGGCGACCTGTGATTTAGTTGTAGGAAAAGCAGATTTTGACATATTAAATACCTCTCTTGATAATATTTTCCTAGTTTTGGTACACTTTCAAAGATATGATATTTTCGATTCTGGTTTGAAAAGCAGTAAATTAAGCAAGTTTCAATTCGCGTATATTTTGGATCATTTTATGGCAAGTTTCCAACGCTTCTCTGACATTTGCCCTATTGGTAGGATGCATGTAGATATTGTGTCTATACCGTGAACCAATATCATATACAATCTTACCGGCACTCAGTATAATGATTACCTATCAAGAAATTAACTTATCAAATAACCGAATTTCTCAATGTTGATATCGTAACTGCCAGAAATAACATTGACAATAACTGCTATTTCTTTAATCAGTTTCACATCAATTCCTGTTGTTACAACAGATATTTCTTGGTATCTGAAAAGTTATCTTGCACTATTATGGACATTTGTTGGACAAAATCCTGGCTTAGGCTTATCGAACTTAAGTTCAAGTTTTTCTTTAAATGATGCTCGGATTTGTTTTTTTATATAATCTGCATTTTGTTATCGATACCTCTCACTTGCCGCGATTTTACAGAAATTTTACAGACGTTATGAAATGTGGAGCAGACAGTAAAAGGAACGAATCTATGTGAGTAAAAATGAAAATCGATAAAATTGTACATTTACAATCTTCTCCACAGCCTTATTCATCTCTGAAGGTTTGAGAAATTATAAAACACTTGAACGTACTATCGGCATTAGACACAATATTACATTTACTACCATCGGCTACCGTGAAGTGAAAATCCTGAGTAAAAATTCTAACTCAGCAATATGCAAATTAAATGGAGTTAATGAATTTAACTGACCGACAACATCTCATGGATTTGAAATGTGGATTATTCCAGATAATCATTCCACCTAAAGTAAGCTTCGTGATGAAGTTCAATAATTCTAGAAACTGTGTGATCCAAGAAGGCTCGGAGTTGAAACTCGGCACAGATTTTTGCCTGGCTTTCCTAAGATTGGAAATGCTTGGGAAGGAGTCCTGGTTTAAGTTATTGACGGCAGTCCGAAACCAATTATATTTATTCTGCAAAAGACCTAAATCTAAATATAATGGCAAAGTTTCTTTATTACCCAGTAAATTCTTGGGGTTTTTTCATCGGTAACAGACTTGGCAGCTGACTTCAACGCCTTCTTTCCGACATTGGCTGTTGCAAAATGCTCTTTAACTTGTAAGGACCTAGTGTGTACTAGCACGTGCCAGAGACGGCATGACTATCCATCAAACGTCTATTATCTTTACTTTCGTAGAAGGAGCGCACTTGTCCAAGAAGTTTGTTTCTTTGCATCGTGTGAATCTAGGATCGGGCTCTTCACCACCAACGGACAGAACAGGAATGTAGTTGGCAGCCCAATGGTTTTATTCAGCCACACGTTATTGAATTTTAAGAAATTGTTCGAGTTATGAAACCGAGATGAAAACGAGAATGTAAACTATTGTGAATTAAACATAAAAAACCAAATTCGAGAAGTAAGTACCTTCGTTAAAAGGTTTCATGGTTGTCACTAATATACACTCAAGAATAGAGAGAGTTTTGTATGTCAAAATCGCAAAAAGCACGAAACGCTAATAAGTGCAATTTTAATTAGGAGTAACATTAATAATATTTGGACTACCCTCTTTTGGAACTTTTAATAGCTAATTAAAAAATAATTATGTACTATTGGCTCCTAATTAATATTACTATTAATTTCAGATTTCTAATCAACCTACATGTTTTTTTATATTTCGAACAAATTCTTCTACGCGGGTGGATTACTGTATGCATACATGAGGGCTCGTGTAATTCGGTACTAAACCTGCTTTTTAAACCTAATTTTTGTTGAATTAATTATGAATGACAAGTTTCTCTTTCACTGTAGGAAATATAAGCTGTTTTTATGAAAACGTAGTACGAATTCATGTAGTTCGGTAATAAAATCATTTACTGAATTATTAGAGAACATCTTTTATAAATGTTATATATGTTACTTTTTAAAATATTTTTTGTTTAAAAAACAACACAATTTAAATAAAATATATTTGTGCATAATATGTAAATATCCGTATCAATATTTTTAAATTGTCTATTTCAACATAACTTAAACTTGTCTGTAAAATGTTGTCAGCGAAATTATAAAAATTGTTCACATTATTGAAAGCCGATCTTTACAAAGCAGGCAGTCTGCTGCCAGGTTCTATAAAATTAGTGCTAAAAATAAATGGCTTGTCCTTTCATACTGAGATAAGGCTATTGTTGAGCGAAGAAAGATTAACGAAGCTTTCTTAATTGAATAATACAATTGAAAGTTATTTTTAAGAGTAAATTTTTATGGAGCAAAAGTATCTCAATTTATAAGGGTGAAAAATATATCTTTGAAACATAGTTTCAATTTCAAATATTTTCAAGAAAAAACTAAATATGGTTAAATTTATATTTACTTTTGTTTAAAAAAATAGTGACATGAGAAAATACTGTTATTCATTCCTTCTTGGAAAACATATATATCCGTCTTATTGAGATGATAATTAATCGGCTGTTATATTTTCCAGGAGATTATTGCAAAAATGGACACATTTTACAAAGATTTAATTTCGCCTCCAAAACCAGCTAAGATTTGTCATAGAAACCTAATAAACTTTTGACATTTACATCTAAAAACGTAAGTTCTGATTTCATCATTAACGAGAAAAAAGAAATTTAAATGTAAAATCTCTGAAAATATTAATCAATTTCAATTAAAGCTCTGAAAATACAAGCCCTTTCGACCTCTTCCGTACATAAAAAAAAATATGAAAATTTTGTGAAAAAATCGGTGGCTATTACGAGAAGCTAATATTAATATTATTTTTATTGTTTTCCTACTATAATACTTTTAATTACATTAATAGTTAACAACGAACGCATTCCATTATTTATTAATATTTATTTTTTCTATTTGGTAATTCATTATTTAAATATTTTTGAACTCTTTTAATTTCTAATTTATTTTTGTACAAATTTGATGCGTAGGGATTAATTAAATGGTGTAGATTTTCAGAAATTCGTAGGAAATATTTAGGAATTAAATAGACTTTTTTCGTTTTCTGTATATTGCGTAACTGTACTTTTTTAAAATGAAACTTTTTAAAAATTTATTGACTAAAAAATTCAGGAATTTGATGTCAATTTAAGTGAGTAGCTAAATAAAAACAATGAATCTCTTTTGTATACCAAAACAATAACAAAATTATTAATAAAATTCAATTTAATCTGTGTTCTGAAGAGACAGTAACCATCTAAAAAACTGTAATTTCTTTCCGACACTTGTAATCATTCATTAATAATATCTTGTATGTAAACCTCCTTATACCTTTGATCTATTTACCGAGTACCTGTTAAAAGACATTTGTTGCCCATGTAGAGCCCTTCCCAGGCTTTTGAAGAACCCAACCAAGCAAGGTCTCTTCACAGAAATATCTCCGTCACTCATATAATTACTACTAAACTCGTAAGTAAATTTATATTTCAATGTACGTTTTTTATTCATAAATGCAATAACTTAGTATGGCGCTTTGTATTTAAAGTTTTTCCCTTTGTTCAATAAGACTCGTATAATTAATCTAACACTAACAAAATAATTGAAATTTTATTAGTTAATCGTGACACTGACATCATTTCTTTTCACAAGCTGAGCGTTTTTTTTAATCAAACTGTCATTATTTTATGTGAAATAATGTTTCAATTTGAATTTTATTCAAATTTAGTCGCAAGTATTCCTTGCTAATATTTGCGTCACGTTATTTATAATTTAATAGCTTTCTCACATTGATATTATCAATGAAACAATTAAAATATTTTTTGTTCCATTAACATTTTATAAACATTTTTCCACAGTTCTTTTCTCATGGATTCAAGAACAATTTGGAATAACGGAACGTCACACAATTATTAGAAAAAACAATTTTGGAACTTTGTGAGTAATAATTTGAAATACTATAGAATTCAATGGCAAATTTTCTGGAGTAAGGGCATATATCATATATATTAAGGTATGTACCCTATATTTAATTTTAAATTAAGCAAAGAATTTTTCATTCTAATATTATCAGTTATTACGTCTGTTAATCGTTAAGTCATATCCAAAAGAGGTGAACCCTATACTAGATGATAGGACACCACATAAACACGTCATTAAAAGACGACGCCCTGTTTTTTTAGAGCGATTTTGGTCGTAGCCTGTATAATTTCTTTCGAAGTAAGTTAAAATAATTGTAAAATTTCACTACCATTTGTATAAATATTCTAAAGTTTTCTTATTTTCAAACATTAAAAAAAAAAGGTCTATGAATAATGCTAAAAAATGTAAAATATATGCTAAAAAAATATATGCAATACATAAAATATAAAATATATGCTAAAAAATTTAACACGAACTATACTTAAATAAAGATTTACGTTGCATTATAAATATGTGGTTCTTTATTTATAATTTAAAAACAAATTTTAAAAAATTTAGAATCATGTCTTTATCTATATAAATAGAAACAGAATACAATAAACAATATTTATCATTTCTTTTTTAATCCTCAGTTTAATGGATATGTATGTTCGTTACTGATTATATTTTCATCAATTTTTATTTTGCATCTTATCCACAAATAGATATTAAGGATAAAACGCTATCAAAAGATGACTTCACTCACGTCGTAATAATTTTACCGTATCAAACCGTAGTAACTGAGATGAAATTATTTTCTGACACCTTTCCCACTCACGCCGAATGATCCATATTTACAACTCCAACAATTTAGCAAGAATAAACGCTTGAGGCGGGAACCATGAAAATAAAAAAAACGAGCGAGTCTCGTCAGATTCTCCTTGAGCGTTTAACATTATTAAAGACGCAATTTGGATAATATGCACAAATTAGCTACGGGCGACTGACTCCGCCTACAGACGAGTCACGCGTTTACAGCCTCTTCTGGGAAAAGATGTTCACTTGTATGATAATTGAGTCAATTATCTGTAGCGTCAATGATGGGCACTTCTCCGATAGGACGAATATTGCAGCCAAACGACTGAGATTTTGTTGCTTAACGGCCGGAACTGTAGCTAAAGCAATGTAACGATTTAATTGGTTGTATAGGTATGTATAATAAAAAGTTTAAAAATATATATCATTATGATATTCTAAAATATTTATTTCATTTTTCATTTTGTTTTTATAATTGAACATATATATTACTTCTTTAAACATATGAAAAAGGTATATTCAGTCATGGACGTTATAAACATAATTCTATAATAATAAATACGTACAACAATAAAGTACAAAAATCATTAAAAATGATATTAAATCCTATATTTTCTGGCAAGCACGTTGTAAAGTTTTTCTGCTCTTATTATAAACATCATTAAATTAGATGATTTTTTTTTCAGTGCACTTATTGCATTGGCTTTTAAATTTTGAATAATATATGTGTATATATATGTATATATATGTGTATATATGTGTATATATATATATATATATATATATATATATATATATATATATATATTAATATATATATATACACATTTACTATATATATTTTTTGATTTTTTTGGATATATATTTATTTGGATATATCCCAGAAAAAGTGTCAAGCGGAGTAGGTCGGTCGGGTAGGTCTTGTTATTTTCTACACAGAGGTAGAAAATAACAAGACCTACCCGAAACATCTATACGTATATAAATATTTTAGCGATATTGAATAGTTTCCGAATTCCAGGTCTTTTGTGTATTTTAGCCAAACTCGTAGATTGAACACGAAATATTTCTTTGTGAAAATTAATAATTGTGTTAGAAATTTGATCTTCGACTTTTCATTTTCTTGTTGACTAACTGACTTATTTGAAATAAAAAAAATTAACTTATATTAAATGAAAATAGTTCCTAACATCGTACCGAAAAATTTATGGAAACACGATATATCCTGAAAATCAGATTTTGACCTTAATTTTTGACGTCATTTTGAGAAACGTAATTCGAAACACTTTTTTCCTGAACTTACTTCTAAAACTTTCCTTTTGCAATCGATTTTTGAATGATAATTTTAACATTGCTGCCTTTACGGAGAGACCTAAGTGCAGTAAGTGAAAGATTTTAATGTTTTTAATGTTGAAAGAAGTAAAAATTGAGGAAAAATATTATCATATTTGAACCGTATTCATCACAAAGGGTGACAAGATGACGTAATTGTAATTCCTTTTTAGAATATTACTACTTCTGTCGACCAAACCAGCCGAAGTTCTATTCATTCATATATCTAGTCTTGCGCTTACCATTACGCTACATCAGTTTTATGGTTTATTTTATTTGACAATTTTTTAGATTTTTAATGGGACTATGAATTATTAATTGTCTCAACCAGTGTTATTACATAAATTAGGTACCTAGATAAGATCAATGGATTAATAAAATATTGAACGTTTTTACATTTTTACTTGGAACCAAAGTTAGTGAGTCATCATAGTTTTTAACGTGAGACTATGTAGCATTAAGGTTTCTCGAGATGGAATAATTCGAAAGCATCAAGAGTGTACAGGGTACATGTATGATATTAAGATGGCCTTCAATCAGAGCAATTTCCTGTTCGCCCCATGATTTGAAGAGTTCATAATAAAAGAGAACAGCTATAAGTGACGAAGTAGAAGAACAGTGAACTGGAGTTCACAAATCTAAAATAAATAATAAATTCCGTGAAGAGAAATATCACTAAAAAATGTCAATAACTAAACCATGGAGATTGTGATGTAAGAGTTTGAAGTCAATTATGAAGGCGATTTTATTTGAATGCAATGAGAAGCCAAGAGAAAAATTAACACTGTATTTATTAACCCAATTTTTAAGACTAATATTGTGTTAATATTTAGTTTGAACTACTAAATGGGCATCTAATTGACTCCTTTCGTATCTTAGATAGCTTAAACGGGGTGTTTAACTTATAATTTTTGGAGACAAACTGAATTTATACAATATGTATATATACAGACGTGAAGAAATATGATATTTCAAAACGATGGCGGATTCGGTAACTATGCCCTGAATGTAAAAAATTGTTCATGTGGAATTCTCTGCAAAATTGATGGATCCTTTCGAATCTATGGCTTGACCTCTACGGTTCCCGACTTAAATTCAATTGACTTTTTCATGTGGGGATGCCATAAATAGCAGATGCACTGAAAGAGAGTTGCAGTTTGGAAGAAGAAGAAATCTGACTTTAATCCCACATTTGAATCTATATTTTATTGCCTGCATTAGCAAGCATCTTGCTAATTAATTAATATTTACTCTTTCTCACGTAACCCTAAATAGATACATAGATAACATCGATCGATTACATAATATACTCTATCTATATCTATCTAGACTACTATATCGAATCTAGATACATAGATAACATCGTACAATCCTTTGTCGAGTATAGTTGGACATGAAGCTGTGTTATTTATAACATAAAAAAAATTCAAAACGAAGAACAATTAGGAGTAAACTAGCTAAGTGCTGTACTTTTATATGAATTTATTCCGCAAATTAAAGATAAAATCCAGGAACAGCTTTTGGATAACTTAATTACGAGTTATGTGCTCTTTACATAGTGTCCCCATCACTTAAAATTCGAAGCGAAACCAGGCCCTTCTTGAGATAAATTTCTTATATACAGTGACAATAACCAGGACAAGAGGTTTTACGCTTTTATCGGAGCATGGAAGTTGTCATAATAATATTATCTAGATATGAAACTGATGGTCATCCCTCCAATCACTGCATCAGTAAAAGTATTATTTAAGTTCCTTAATAAAATAAAATGCACGAATTCAATGCACGAATACTTGGTTATGAGGATTAGAAAGACTAAATTTTTATTAAACTGAAAAATTTACGTAAATCGATTAGTTATGAAACATTTAAGGGGGTAGCTGTGATTGTTGAGGGTTAATTAAAATTGGAAATAAACCTAATATTTAATTTACGCAAATAATATCAACGAGGGAAATATATTTGAGCATGAAACGTATTGGAAGAGTTAATTAAGGAAAATCAAGGAACAGGTAGAAGAACTTTATTTTCAAAATCATCGTGCGGTTTAGAATGAAAGGTGTCAAAAGAAACATTTTTAAATATGTTATTTTTCATAATACTTTCATTATATTTTTCGAAAAAAAAACAATGCACAATATCGCTATCTTCACAATTATCGGTCAACATGATCACGAATTATCATTTCCAACTTTTTTATGTACATAAAAAAGAAACATTTTAGATAAACTTCTTATGTATAAAGTTTCCTATTTTATTGAATATATGTGAATGAATTAACAATTTTATTAATTAATTTACCTTGCAATCAACTTTTCAAAGCTGAACTTCATCGAAGTTGGTGTAAAGATTCACTGTCGGAAGCTGAATGGAATATTTTTCAACAATCGTGCTGCCTTTTTTTAAAAGGGGTTTTGTCTTTATATAATAATCTAATTAGGTTTTACGGAAGATATTTTTTTAGTAAAGGTATTAAACGTGTTTATTAGAAGAACCGATCTTTTGAAAATTAAATAAAGCATTTAGTCTTCAGCATCATTTAAATCTGTTAACAACCATGATAAATTAGAGAATTAATTTTTACCGCACCTTTATCCCCTAACGCAGTGTTAATGTATTTTTTCCAATATTGAATAAACGTGCTCCAAATTAAATGGATAGTGGAAAGGGAAGACATATTGTTGCATATTTTTTAGATAATCTTTAAAGATGCAATACATAAATTTATGAAAAAAATATTTTTGATATCCTCAAAAATGAACCTTGCAAACGATACTTCAATCTATATATGAAACAAAAAAAAATTTAAGTTTAAAATTTGACCACATCAATAAATTTGAGTGTTACTTTAATTTAAGTGCAGGTTAATGTTTTATTACTTACCCAAATTTCAAATTTTTACATCGGACCGTTTCTGGCAGTCACATGGACGGACACGTATGGGTTCCGTTTTCTTTATGGACAGAAATAAAACTATCGTGTTTTAAAAGAATCAAAATATTTAATACAGATTTAATAGAAACGCTTGACGAAATTTCCTATAACTATTTTTTCAAAATCTTTTCGACTTAGAGAAATAATTAATATCAATACACCACTGATTAACATTATGTGAGAGATCTATCTTCAAATGTAGATGTTAATAATTTCTTTCTGAAAGTAAGAATGAAAATCGTAATGGCATTATCTAATACATTTTATAAAGCAACGGTCTTCATTTTACAAAGTCAAAGGGAACTGCCATGGGCAAAATTATCGATAATAATAACGAAATTACCTACGGCTAGAAAAAAAGAAGGTAAATTAAAAGAATCGTCATGCTTCTTTCAACTTATCTTCTTTTTTCTTGGTAACATTTTCAGTACCTAACATTTGCAGTACAGTAACTTTTGCAGTATATATGGTGCGTGATACAAAACTACCGTTAATTAAACAGAAGCTTTGTGATGAAATAACATCCGGGCTATTTGCAGGTGTATTTTTTATTTTACCCTGAATATACAGATATCACGACACTAGCCTTATATTTAAGTTCATGAAAATTTGGTGTACGATTTTTAAATTGCCTTCAATTATTAATTGAATTTTATTTCATAAATCTATTCAGCTAAAGACAACTGATTATATTATTAAAGAAAATTTGTGGTTAAACTGTCCAATAAACATTACGTCTGATATTCTGAGGTTAGGCAATTACCAAAGTAATTTCAAACATAACAAAACGGGTAGTGTTAAATATTAAATATTTGGATAAAACTACTATAATCTTTGAATGTTATTTTCTATCATATTAATGCAATAGAAGTGTTCTACGACAACTTTAAAACCCGCTCTAGTTAAAACAATAATATCCCAAGAAGATATTCGCACAAAGATGAATTCACCGTTCCCAAAGACAATAAAATTCCAACTAAAAAAATGTAAAGTTACTTTCGTTCCACCACTTAATTTATTTATACTTTCCCCTAACCCAAATTTCTTGCGTAAATAATGCAAACGCATTTTCATTATATTTAAGGTATATTTATAACAGTTCGGTAAATACTTTCGTCATGTTGCCTAATAAAACATGAAGTAAAATAACGTAAAATGTTTTAAAGATAAATTTTATAGCGAAAATCTTAAATAAAAATAGTTAACCTTTATAAAAAATACTTTCCCGTGACAATAACCGATGTTCTAAGCCATTCTTTCAAATTTTGTTTTTCACTTCAAGTCACTTCAATAGCATTATATTTGAATTCAAAATCAAATGTTCAAAATACCGCTTATTTAAATGCATAAAGAATAGAAAAAGTGGGAAACACGATCTGTTATCATCATCATCATATATATTAATACGCTAAGGTTAAGATGTTACTCTCCCTTTTTAGAAAAAACCTCACAACTAATCCACATAAATTACATATCATTTTATAGATAATTGCTTGCTCTACCGGCATCCACAACTAAAAAATTTATTATTGCTATTGTTTTTGCAAATTAATTAATTATTAAAATTATATACTCAAAACAGCAATTCTGCCATCTAACGGCTCAACCTCAATATGATTGACGGTCGGTAAAATGTTTGTTTAATTTCAAATCCACTCACGTATAAATAAAGTGGCGCTTTAGCTCAATGCTTTTGATACTTGCGCCTCTATATGTCAATTTTAGTAAAATATTTGTTTGATCTGTCATCTGAGCTTCATAATGGAATAAAAACGTAATAAGCAGTGTGCAAAGTTAGAAATTAATTGAATACCTGCAATCAATTTTGATTTATTAAATTGAGTTGAATAATTTATAATGCGAAGACTTCGCACGGGTCACGCTAGTTCAACTTGAAATGTCTGTACTTTGTTCCTACTGTCGGGATTTTTTTTATTTATCATCAACACTTCAAAATAAACCTCTACGATAAGGAGTTCATCTCAAAAACGACAGCCGATTATTCGACAAAAGCTTTTTTTTAAAATTGAACCATAAAAACCGAACTTAAGTCGATTCAGCCAATATTTCTCTCATTAGATTTTTGTTGTAAAATTTTTCCATTCCACGAAAATTTTTCATTGGGTATTACCTCAACGTATACTAAACGCTACTTATCAATATAGCCTTTAAAATCCGTAGTGTATGTCGTAATATTTTATGATGATACTTTGCGAAATGTTAGGTTAACAGAATATTACCTAAAATGTAGAACACGAAATAGGATAAGGAAAATGTGTATGATGCTTGGCAACACTATTTGCATTAAGACAAAATAATACGTTTCAAATGTAGATTTTCAGTTGGTTCAAGATCTAAAGAAAAGGAGGGTCGGCGCTGATCCCTTCATATTGCATGTCAATTTGAAGACGGTCACTCCCGATGCGTACGATGTGCGTTATAAATTGATTTTTTTTTGTTATATGTAATTCGTTCTTTTTTCACAGCCCTATTCTCGCATATTTTGATTAACATTTTTTTTCTTTGCCATGAATTGAAACATCTGTCTGCAGGTGAAGCGAAATACGCAAAAGCTGGTATTTTTTTTAAAAACGTAGTTTTTTTCCGCACACTTCCAAATTATTTAAGTTAAAAAGTAAGTTCTTACATATATAAAAGCAGTATTTTTAATACCATAGAGATTGTTTCAAAAGATAAAGAAATCAAAAGGTTTGTAAAGGGATTTGTTAAATGTTAAATTTCCCGTTTGTTCTGAAATACCTTCCGTAATAATGTTCTTAATAAATGCAGTATTTTTAATACAATAGAGGTTGTTTCAAAAGAAATTAAAAGGTTTTTGAAGGGGGTTTGTTAGTTAAACTTCCCGTTTGTTTTGAAATTCCTTTCGTATTAATGTTGATAATAAATATTTATAAAATACATATTGAAGCTATACGTTAATTCTATAGTAACCTTTCCCTTTTTTATTCGGCATCTAAGTACATTTTCTGCTATTTTTAATAAAGCAAATATTTATAAAAGAAAACTCATAAAGTTTTACATGTTCAAAAAAAATCCCGTTTAATTCAGAAATTTGTGAGGGAAGAGGTTTCACTCAGTAGAAATACATCTCCACAATACATACCCCCCCATAAATTAGGTAAAACAATATATGATATAGAAAAGCGAATATTAATAAAATTACCACTCAGTAACCAAGTAAATAAAAGGAAAATATCCTTTTTTATTGTATTTTGTTAAACAGGAAATTGATTTATTGTGATGCAATGTTTAAGGCATACTTTTCTCGATAACTCTAACTAGTAAATGAATAACAGTAATACAGTTTATATTTACATATTACATTGAGCACTAACTAATTTTAACAGAGGAGATATATGTATGTACATAGAACTACGTTTTTAAAAAAAATATCAATTTTTGCTTTTTTCACTTCGCTTTTAGATGAATGTTTCAATTCATGACAAAGAAAAAAAAATGTTAATCCAAATGTGTAAGAATAGGGCTGTAAAAAGAACGAATTACATATTACAAAAAAAAATCTATTTATAACACACATCGTACGCATCGAGAGTGACTGTCTTCAAATTGACATGAAATATAGTCAGGGCCGACCCTCTTTTTCTTTATATCTTGACCTAACTGAAAATCTACATTTGAAACGTACCAATTATTTTGTCTTAATATAGATAGGGTGGCCAAGCATGATACACACTTTCCTTATCCTTTTTTGTGTTCTATATTATTTGGAATAGTCTGTTAATCTGATATTCCGCAAAGTATCGTCATAAAATATTACGACATACACTACGGATTTTAAAGTTTTAGTGGTAAGTAGTGTTTAGTATACGTTGAGTTAATACCCAATGAAACATTTTTTGGGATGGAAAAATTTTACAACATAAATCTAATGAGGAGAAATATAAAGCAGCGTATTGGCCGAAACGACGTAGTTTCCGTTATTACGGCTAAATTTTAAACAAAATATTTTGTCCACTTATTGGCTGTAATTTTGAGATGAACTCCTAATCATCGAGGTTTATTTGAAGTTTTGATGATAATTAAAAATAAGTTCCGGCGCAGGCACACAATAAAGAAATTTCAAGCGGCAATATATAAAACTTTCTTATTGAACGTGCGCTATACAGTTCAAGATACCAACTAAATTAACAGACCGTGTTTCCCATATTTTCCATGCTTTATATGTATAAATAAATGGTACTTTGGATGCGGTATTTTGCATATTTCATTTTGAATTTAAATGTAATACCATTGAAGTGAACCGAAGCGGTAATTAAAAAATTAAAAGAATGGTTTAGACCAGGGTTTCCCAACCTTTTTTTGTTGAGGTTCCCCGGACTATAAATTATATTTTCATGCCCCCCTTTTACTTTTTCATGCCCCCCCCTTTGATTTAGGAAATTAAATAAAAATGGTAACTTAAGTTTTTAAATACACAAACTTACCTTTTAACAGTGAGACACAATCATTTTACGCACTCAAACTGATGTATCAACAAAAAATGTACACCAAAACATCGAATTTTTCGCAAGTTTGTGGTAATAATTGTGAATATAATATTTAATTTCATTAATTTTATTCATGTAAATTAAACATTACATTGTAATGTTATTTGCAATGTAATATTGTTTGCATATTTTTTGTTTTTTCTTTCTAAAAGGCAAACGCTTTCCGCCCCCCTTGACATCTCTCTATGCCCCCTTTGGGAGGCACGCCCCCCTAGTTGGGAAATCCTGGTTTAGACCATCAGTTATTGTCACGAGAAAGTTAATTTTCTAAACTTAAACTATTTTTTCATTATAAAATTTACGTTTAAAATATTTTAAACTATTTTACTTCATGTTTTGTGAGGTAATGTGACAAACGTATCTACCTAACTGTCCATAAAAAATCATATCGTTTCATAAACACACCTAACAATATAACGAAAATGCTTTCCATTGTCTGACGTAAGAAAGATGAGTTGGAGGAAAGATTAGAAAAATGAAGCGTAGAACCAAAGTAACTTTTCATTTTCTTTAATTGGAATTTTATTGACTTTGCAAACGGTGAAATTATCTTTTTGCGAACATCTTCTTGGCACATAATTATTTTAACTAGAGAAAATTTTATATTGGAAAAAATTATAACTGTAAAGTTTGAATATTCTGAAAGACTGACAGCAAACAAATTAATAAAGAGAATGAGGCCAATGTTAATTTAATTTGAAATACTGAGAGATCTAAGACGTTCAATGGAAAAGAATCACCATAACAATATCCTAAGTACAAAGTTTCCCTACGTTTTCTTATTTTTTCGTGGAATATGTCTATTGTATTAACATGATATAAAATATAATTCGAAGATTATAATGGCTATATCCAAATATTCAAATAACAAGTTTATATTTAATAGTACCTGTATAGTCATGTTTCAAATTACTTAGCTAATGACGTTACTCCAGGATATTATATGAAATATTTATTGAACAGTTGGACGCTAAATTTTCTTCAATAATCTAATCCATTTATTTTCAGTTGAATTGATTTATGTTAATAAAATATTAATTGTAGGCAACTTAAGCATCATGTAACAAGTTTTCTTCAACTTCAATTTAAGATTAATGTAATAATATCTGTACGTTTAGGGTAAAATAAAAAATACCGTTGCAAATAGCCCGGATGTTATATCATCATCCAGCTATATAAAGTTACACATATAAAGTTACACAGCATATATAAAGTTACTGCAAATGTTACAAAAGAAAAAGAAGATAAGGTGAAAGAAGCATGATGGTTCTTTCAAATTATCTTCTTTTTTTTAGCGTACATATTTGACATTTTCGATAACTTTACCGATAGCAGTTCCCTTTTCTATTAGTGTTTGTATTAGAAATAGTGGAATACCGTTGCTTTATAAAATTAACGAAACTGAATTTTACTGGACAAGGTGATTATTATTTATGTTTGTACTTTTAGTAAGAAATTATTAATATTAACATTTGAAGGTAGATCTATTACATCATCTTAATCTGTGGTGCATCGTCGTATCGATTATTAATTTCTCTAAGTAGACAAGAAAATATTTTCAAGACATAGTTATGGAAAATTTCATCAAGCATTTCTTTCAAATCTTTAAACGTTTTTATTCTTTTAAAACACAATTGTTTTATTTCTGTTCGAAAGGAAAAACGAAACCGCACTTGTCCGCCTATATGTCCGTCACAACCCTTTTTCAGAGAAATATTTTAAATTACTTTGCGTAATAAAATATTAACCTGCCCTTAACTTAAAGTAATACTCAAATTTATTCAAGTGAAAATGTTTGGGGACAAATTTCAAACTGGAATTTTTTTTTGTTTCCTATATAATTTGAAGTATCGTTTGAAAGGTCCATTCTGAGGATCCCAAAAGTATTTTTTCATAAATTGATGTATTTCATCTTTAAAGATTTACTAAAAATATGAAATATTATGTTTCTTTTCTTTCCCCATCCGTCTTATTTCTTAAACTATTCAACTTAAAATTTTGAAAAAATATGTCATTTAAAGCCAACGAAATGATGGTATGAAAATTGTACCGATGATGCTAGATTTTACACTCCGTATTTTTACAGCTGCAAAAGAAAGAAATATTTTATAGAAATACCACGTATCCTTTAATATATATAAGTACCTACATATACACGAAATCCTCAAGATGTGATTTCTACTCGTAATTGTTATGAATTTCATCAGGCTTTTCTTTAAATTTTCTGTCATTAAATATTTTTTCTTATAAAATATGACAGCTTCTTTATTAAAAAGGAATTGCTTCTCAAGTTAATTTACCATAGGTAATTTAAAATTATTCAAGTAAATATATATAGTATTTATTTTGTAAAACGTTTATCTAATATTGGAAAAATACATTAACATTCCATTAAGAGATCAAGGTGGAGTAGAAAGTAATTATCGAACTCATCACTGTTATAAACACATTTAAATGAAGCTAAGGACCAAATGGTTTGTTTAATTTTTAAAACATCAGCTCTTCTAATAGACACGTTTATTAATTTTATTAAAAAGAATCCCTTCCCTGAAACCTAATAACTCTATAAAGACAATACCCCTTTTGAAAAAAGATAGCACAATTGGTGAAAAATATTCCATTCAGTATCCGACAGTGAATCTTTACACCAACTTCGATGAAGTTCAGCTTTGAAAAGTTGATTGCACGCCCGCTGGAGTGTTCCCTTTGATGCCAATGGCAAACTGATAATGGAGGATTTTTAAATTCAAGTTTGTTCAGTTGGAAATGATAGACGAGTGCGCGCCGAGTCGGCCGCCTTGTGTTGTTTTTACCCCATTGACTTTGCTGAGAGTGTAATCTTCATGACGCCTTTATTGTGATGTGTATTTTTTAGAATATTTATATTAGTTAATAAAAATGTTGATTTATTAACATATTCAATAGTCGGAAACGTTATATAAAATAATTGTCTTGAAATTTTCTTTTTTATGTACATAAAAAGAGTCGGAGGTGATGTAAACCTCAATGTTCTTAAATTTTTTTAGATCTTCCTCGATAATTCTGAAGATAGCGATGTTGGGCATTTCTTTCTTCAAAAAATATTTTAAATCTATGAAAAATAACAGGTTTTGAGGTATTTCCGTTAACATTTTGTATTTTATATCAGGCGATGATTTTGAAACCAAAGGTTTCTTTACCTATTCTTTGACTTTCCTTAGTTAACTCTTCCAAAACGTTTAATGTTCAAATCTATTTCCCTTAAATATTTTACTTGTGTAAATTAAATATTAGGTTTATTAAAAATTTTAATTAATCTTCAACAATCACAGTAACCCTCTTAAATCTTTCCTAAAAACGTGCAAATAAAATTTTTCTTTAATTCTAAAAACTGATGAAACTAAAATATTGATTATAAAAAAGGTTTTTAGAAGGGTATCTAAAGTTTACTGAAACATTATGGAGATAATGTTTTATTACATAATTTTGGAAAAATTCATGACGTCTTTTACGTTCGTGTAAAATGTGCTACATAATATATATTATATATATATATATATATATATATATATATATATATATATATATACATATATATATATATATATATTGTGAGAAACAACAACATATTGTAAATGATTTAAAAGCAATGTTTTGCAGCCTTATATGTCTAAATTTTTATTTCTTTAAGTATCGAGGGAACTGACGTGGTGCAAACTTTACTCATACGTTAACAGTTTATTGATTTGTTTTTCTAGTGAGGGTTTTTTTGCATTTTTAGTGTTCTAATTGCGTTTTTTTCTTTACTACTAATAGTATACAATTTATCAAAGTTAAAATACTAAACAAGTAACAAAGTCAGGCTTGCTAATGAAAAAAATAAAACCAATCCAAGTGCCCGTCAAAAAGGCGAAGTTCATGGAAATTTCAGTTATCGAGGACACAATATAAAGAACATATAATTTAAAAATATTTTATCCAACAGGTCGTTTTTGGATTTCTCTTTAATTTTGGGAATAAATACAGATAAAGTGCAAAAAAAAAATAACATTTTGCTAGTTTACTCTTAATTGTTCTTGCTCTTGAATTTTTTTTATGTTTTAAATTACACAGCCTCGTGTCTTAATACACTCGACAAAGTATTGTGCGATATTACCTGTGTACCTAGATTAGATGACATACCTACTTATATGAGAAAGAGTAAATATTAATAAATTAATTAACAAGATGCTTCGTAATGCAGGCAATAAAATATAGACCCAAATGTGGAATTAAAGTCAGATTTCGTCCACTTCCAAACTGCAACTGTCCTTGAGTGCATCAGCTTTTTGTAGCATCCCTACATGAAAAAAGTCAACTGGATTTAAATGGGGAACCATGGAAGTCAAGTTATAGATTCGGCAAGATCTATGACTTTTGCAGATAATTCCACATGAACAATTTCTTATATTCAGGGCATAGTGACCGGATCCGCCATCGTTTTGTAATAACACATTACACAAATTCACTTCTCTATATATACATGTTGCATAAACTCAGTTTGTCTCTCAAAAGTCGTACGTAAAACTCCCCATTTAAGCTATCTAAGATCGAAAGGAGGGAACTAGCTGCCTATTTAGTAGCTCTAACCAAATATTAGCACGATATTGTTCTTAAAAATTGGGTTCATAATTGTTAATTTTCGTAAGTGTTAATTTTTCTCTTGGTTTCTCATAATTTTCAAATAAAATCTCCGTTCTAACGACTTCAAATCTTTACATCCTAATATTCAGGTATCAATTATTGACATTTATTGAGTGATATTTCTCTTCTTGGAATATATTATTTTTTTTAGATTTTGGTATTCCAATTGACGTTCTTCCACTTTGTCAATAGCAGCTGGTCTCTTTCATTACGAACTCTTGAAATCATGTGGCGAACTGATTGAAATCCATCTTAATATCATAAATTAACCCTGCGCAGTCTTGCTGCTTTCCGGTTGTTCCATTACAGAAATAAATAATTATAAATCTACATAATTTCCCGATAAAAGCCATGACGACCCACTCACTTTGGTTTGTGACCAAAATGTAAAAACGTTGAACATTTTATTAATCCGTTAAAGTTATCAAGATGCTCAATTTATGTAATAACACTATTTCAGTCATTTATACAATTGAAAGTTCTGGTAAAAATCTAAAAAAATCGTTAAGTAAAACAAACCATACAATTGATGTAGCGTAACCGTAAGCACAATATTAGATAGATAAATGGATACCACTTCGGCTAGTTTGTTCAACAGAAGTAGTAACACTCTAAAAATGAGTTACAATTACGTCATCTTGTTACCCTTTTTAATGAATACGGTTCAAATACGATAATATTTTTCCTCAATTTTTAATTCTTGAAATATTCAAGAAATTAAAATCTACTCTCACGACGTCACTTTATACACTTAGTCTCTCCGTAAAGGCAGCAATGTCAAATTAGTCAATCAAAAATCGTTGCAATAGGAAAGTTTCAAAAGGAAGTTTTCAAATTACGTTGTTTAAAATGACGTCAAAAATTAAGGTCAAAATCTCATGTTTAGAATATATCGTATTTCCTTTAATTTTTCAGTACGATGTTAAGAAATATTTTCATTTAGTATATAAGTAAAACTTTTTATCCCGAATAAGTCATTTAGTCAACTAGGAAATTAAAAGTCAAATATCAAGTTTCTATCACAATTATTCATGTTCCCAAAGAAACATTTCGCGTTCAATCCACGAGTTTGGCTAAAACATATAAAATATCTGTAATTCGGAAACTATCCGACATTGCAAAAATAAATACATACGTAGCGGTGTTTTGTGTAGGTCTTGATATTTTTTACCTCTGTGTTTCCGTTTCACACAATTTTTTGGCATATCTAGAAATAATATATTCAGGATATTTATATATACATATATATATATATATATATATATATATATATATATATATATATATATATATATAAATATATATACATGTATAAATATTTTCCAAAATTTAAAAGCCAATACATACATTTTTCAAAAAATCAACGCAATAAGTGCATTGCCAAAAAGAGAGGAGAAAAAATCTACAACGTGCTTGACAACGTGATAATTTTTTTAAACTATAATCCAATTATTAATGATGATAGAATTATGTTTATAGCATCCATGACTGAATGTTCCTTTTTCATATGTTTAAAAAAGTAACATATATATTAAATTATAAAAACATAATGAAAAATAAAATGTATATTTCAGAATATCAGAATGATACGTATTCTTAAACAATTTCTGTGAAAATATATATCTCTTCCAGTGCAAACTTTTTAATGTACATACTTATACAACGAACTAAAACGATACGTTACTTTTGCCACGCCCTAGGTTGTTAAGCAACAAAATCCCAGTCATTGGGCTTCATTATTCGCCCTATCGGGGAAATGCCCATCATTGACGCTATTTATAATTGCCTCAATTATCGTACAAGTGAACATCTTTTCCCAGAAGGGACTGTCAACGCGTGACTCGTCTCTAGACGGAGTCAGTCGCCCGTAGCTAATTTGTGCATATTAGCCAAATTGCGTCTTAAATAATGTTAAAAGCCCAAGGGGAATCTGCCGCCAGTCGCTCGCTGTTTTTTTTTCATTTTCATAGTTCCCGTCTCAAGCGTTTATTCTTGCTAAACTGTTGGATTTGTAAATACGGATCATTCGGCGCGGGTGGGAAAGGTGTCAGAAAAAAATTTAATCTCAGTTACTATGGTTTGATACGGTAAAATTATTACGACGTGGGTGAGTTAAGTCATTTTTGATAGCGTTTTATGCTTAATATCTATTTATGGATAAGATGCAATATAAAAGTGACTGAAAATATAATTAGTAACGAATATACCTATACAATAAATTGAGGATTACGAAAGAAATAATAACATTTTTTTATTCTGTTCTGTTTCTTCTTCTCTGTTTATCTGGATAGAGAAGACATGATTCTAGATTTATAATTTTAAAATTGGTTTTGTTTATTTATAAACAAAGAACGATATATTTATAACGCAACATAAATCTTTATTCAAGCATAGTTCATATTAATTTTTTTATCATATAGTTATTCACAAACCTTATTTTTATTAAACTTTTAAAATCTATACATCAAAATTATTGACATTATATTATGACATGACATTTAATTAAGCATAAAATATCTTATCAATAGGTAATTATAATTGTTATATATTTCTGTTTCCCTAAATAAATGACGTACATAAAGAAGTATACATTAAAATTTGTATGGTTTATATCATCGTCAATAAAAAGAAAACTAAATATTTTTTCGCGTATTTTAATGGTGAAAATGCAATGAGATCATATATTAGTTTATAGCTACGTGAGACAGAAACATAAATTCCATGCTTTATTGAAAAATTGGTCAATAATTTTCATTACAATAAATATTTTTATATTTTAAAACACGGTTCAAAAAAATGTTAAACACGTGACTTTTAAAAAATAATTAGGAAAAATATTCAATAGAATCTTACATCAAATAAAATAAACTCTCTCAACATATACTTTCATAGCCGTATTTAGAAGATATGTAAAAGTAAAACTTTGGCATTCATACCTTTTTTTATATATTTTTTTAAATTTTATCTTCCAGTATTCTCAAAGTATGTTTAGTTTACATAATTCTCTGTAATGTTTATTTCTCATAAATATTAAAAGTTTAACTTTTCAATAAATTACGTTGGATCAGAAGAGTGAATCGAATAATGGACACCTGATTCAGAAATACTATATTAGTTGTCATAAATCTTATGATCGACTAAAATATACACACATGAGCTTACAAAATTAGAGATTTACTTTAGGCGATGGTTTCGTTGTCAATTTTTATAAATTGTGTCAATTGAACTAGAAAGTTATTGGCAAAGACTCGTCTATGGGTGATGGCATGGTTGTATTTATGTCGTAGTTTACTCGTGCTTTACATACTCGTTCAATATATTTTTGCTTTTACTAATATGGGGCATATTAGTAAATTTACGAAGGTACCCACTTGAAAACTTTCTCATTATTTTTTTGTTCCGAAATCTATTGTACTCTAAACATGTAATTTACAATCCCAGAATTACTTTACCCAAACCTATTTGGCTTTATAATATATTTTCTATAAATTGTAAACCACAATATTATTTCAAACTTATAATAAACACCCAGCTTTCCAGATCCTAAATTAATATGTTAAGAGGTTATTCCATTTTTAATAAAATTAAGGTTTTCTGATATTTTAATTCGGCCAAGAAATTCATTATTGTATTGATCAATTAGAAACCGTAATTAGACAAGAATAACAGGTAATAAAATTAGTATACTAAATGTTACTTATCTAAATGTTACTTATGTTGTTAATTATCGGTTTTAAAAAGCTTCATATTAGCTTCAATTTTCTACATGTATATATGAATTTCACTAATTTTTCAGTTAAATTTTTACCCACTTCTAGACGTCCGAAATATTAAAAATTTTTACACGTATCCAGAACCGATCATAATACACTAATTTACTATTAAAATTTAGATGATAAAATGACAGGTTAAAAATTTTGAATATAAATTTAATTAAAAAGATAATAGTTTCAAGCAAGCCAATAATACGCCTTTTTAACACTATGAAATAAAAAATAATCATTAAATAAAAAACTTTAGTTAAGAACGAAAGGATGATCCACAACAAAAAAAAAATTAATAAAAAAAAATGAGCTTATGCTCTAAAAAAATAAGTTCTGAGATATTATTTCGCTCTTGGACACAATTTTCTTTTTTAACATTTATTTTTTATTTCGTAGTGCAAGGAAAGCGCGTTTTTCCAATTGTTTAAACTGTAATTTTGTTTACAAATAAGCCAGTATTCAACGTCAAACGCGCAAGTACGTTTCAAAGAACCGCCAGTCCGTGCTGTAATAAAGCAAAATTCCGCTTTGAACGCTGTACAAACAGGAATTTCATTTGGACGATTCAGGTTAAAAACACTCTCACGTGTAGGTATCCAATTAATTTTGTTTTTGGCAACATTTTAATGAAAAGTACAGAAAGAAACATAAAGTGTAAAAATTTTATTTCCGTTTCCGTGATATAAAATTAACATAACGATTATTTAAAACTCATTAAGTCGAACTGGCATTCCCTCAATTGAAAGGTTGTGTCGTCAGCAAACTACCGACCGAATTTCAATTAACTAAACCATATTTTCTAGAATAATTCTAATGGTAATGAAAAATAAATATAAATCCCAAACGTCTTTCAAAGAGTATTTGAATGACAGTTGGAAAATATTTTTAAAATTTTTCATTTTAAAGTGCTCACAAATATATATTTTAATTCTATATATGGTGTAGGGTGTTGTTTAAAAACGGCAGTTATAAATATCTTAAATACATTTTTTGATGACGCCTTCTAATTTGTATTGGAAAATATGGCCCAGCCCCTTCTATGCTACTTTCGAAAAAAAATTACTTCAAATTTAGTCCTGGAAAAACTAAAACCATAATTCTGGATATCATAGTTTTTGAGAAAATGTTTAAAACTTAATTGTTGAGAAATATGTCAGTAGGGAAATGTATTACTATGTCAAACTTCAAATTTCTACATCGTATGGTTCCCGAAATGCTCAGCTATGAATGTAGAAAAATGTTAATACTTTGTCTGCTATATCTTTCCTAAAAAAACGTTATGAATCATGCAATAAATTAATGGTGAAATTATTTAAAATGACTAAAAGGGAATTTTTATGGCACATCTTTTCGCTTGATCGACCGATTGCGAAACCTAACCAAGAAATGCTTTTGTTCGTGTAGAAGAAAAGTGTAGAAGAATGAAAAATCATAAAGTCACATGACTGTACAATTTTTTTTGAAAATTTGTAAAAATACGTGGAACCTATTAATCTTACGTAGTTCACCGTATCCTTTAATCCAATTACCATTATCAAGAAAAAATTATGTCACCTTGTGTTAAAACTACTACATTCTCACATACACTGAATGTATATAAAGGAATACTATTCCATTACTTGTGATTACAACGTGTATTAAACTGGGAAACCACCTTGCATATTGCGAAGATTTTCACCTTATATTTTTAGATCTAAAAAGGTGTTCATTCAAATAACCAGAACTTTATTGTGTCATGGGCTGTAGTGCGAGCAGTTTCATAATATTTAATCAGATAAGTGATGACTTATACCAGGAGAAAATACTAAAGAAAGAGTTTTATATATAACCTTAAATATTTAGAGGTAAAAATTGACTTTTAGCCAGATTCCCTTTCTTTATATTTAATTTACTAATGAAACACTTATCGAAAGATATTCTGCCCAACGTGTCATAGTGCCACTATATGCCGCAAATAGTTTTTCATTGGAAAATTTACATATCGTCTAAAAGAAACCCTTAAACAACGAAAACTTATTATTAAATATAATACTCAGAATTAGCAAATATAACACCAAATAAATTGCCTCAGTGTTTTCATCTACTTGTCTTTATATTTCTACCAAGAATGAAGGAATAACATTCCAAAACAAAAATAACAGTAGTGTTAAATTCCACGCAAAATATCAAATAAATTGTAATTGAAATCAGTTGCGTATTTTTAATGTTTGCAAAATGACATCGACATCAAGAGATAGAACCAGTGTCTGAAATAAAAGAGAAAGGACTATCTTTAAATATGCACATATTAGTGTGAATAACGAAACACATACAAATAGTATTTCTTAAACGAAATTGGTACGATTTAGCCTGTGTGTATTTTTCAAATCAACCTGGTCATCCAATAGGAAATGAACGGTGAAATTATCATTATATATTTATTTAGAAGTGGTGAACGGTGAAGTATTCAAAATCATTTATTCAATTTCAAGTAATCTCATTACTTCAACATGGAAAAATTTTTCCATGAAGACAAAGTGGCGGAAGATCATACCGACTATGTTTAAATTTATTGATTATATGCCAGTTCAAAAATTATCTGCTTCCAATTCTGTTTCTGTTTACGAAAGCATATTTTTCACAGGAAAAAATTCATGCGCAGAAATTTTGAGCATAGAGCTTCAACCTCGCACCGTACGATTTCTATTTGTCCCCAAAAATAAATGATGACCTTCAAGAGATACGATCCCGGGATGCCAAAGAAGCGGTGTGGAATTTCGAAAATGCCGTGGAGAGACGACCAAAGAAGAGTGGGTCAACTGCTTTAAATGATGCATAGAGCGCTAGGGAGAAAATTTTGAAAAATAATAAATAAATTACAGACTTATTAGTTGGTTTTATTTTTAATATTCTAGAACTTTCACTTCTGCATCTTGTACATAATTTAAGTCATTATGACTATTATTGTACTAATGAAACTACATTCATTAAAAGTACAAAATACATTATTCTACGTCACCAAAATCATGCTCTTAGAGGAAAAAATTTACACAATTAATTAAAAGTCATGTTCAATAGCTGAATACCTATATTCTTCAAAATATACCATTAATTAATTTGGCAAAAAAATATTAATAATTAAGCTAACACTTAAAAAATTATGTTTATATAACATGATTTATATATCAATATTCGAAATAAACAACGTTTATTTAACAAGACACTGTCCGACAAGGTACGAACATAAAATTAATTTCAATGTTTATCGACTTGCTTGTTCTTTAATTAGAGTCTCCTATTCATTGTGGTTTGCCCTTTTTTCTTCACAACAATATAAATCGCAAGAGGCTAAGAAATATAGCAAAGAGTATAGTTGCAAATTGTAACACTAAAAGTTTTAGAAGTTAAGAATGTGGTGGAACTGTCTGTTGATGAAATTATCGAAGCTGCTTGTGTTGAGCTAAAACATCTATCTTTATTACTAAAATATTAATCGTTATTACTATATTTAAAATCATGGTTACTATTACTATACCCTCATTTGCCAATAATACCTTTTCGAAATGGGTTTGAAGTATCCGATACTAAATTTTGCTCTAAGTATAAAGAAATAAAGCCGGCGATTATTTCAACATAAATCTCATTAACTTTTTGCCGTACAGCATTAGATATTAGTTTATTTTAGCAGAATAGTTTAACAAATAGACATTGAAACCCAAGTAGGATGGCAACAGAAAGAGCTACTTCTTTCCATAACATTTACCACAAAGAAGTATTGTAAATATCTCATAAATTATATTCTTTCTTACCACTGCTGTCAACATGTAACTTTCTAAAGTAAAAAAGAAAACTAACGAGAAAATCAAATTTAAAGCGATCGATATAATAAGTACCCAAGAACTAAAGGATGGTATTTATAATAGCATAAACAATTTACCGCAGGCAAGTAAAAACCTCGCGGTTCAAATTTGAATTTAAGGTTTAATAAAAGGTTAATAACTTCTGCTCTAAAATGAATTGAGAATTTGAGAGATTATTTACGATTATTCCTGTTGAATTCACTAAATCTAAATCACTGATATGATGATAATCTAATAAACTGAACTTCTCTCCAGCATTTGATCAATTACATATTAAATTTCATGCTGTCGCATACTCTCTAAATTTTGTTATCACGGATGCAACTCCATATTTTATTATATAAAAAAATCTCTGAAGTGCAAACAGAACTCACATTATGAGGATTGCGTACAAATTTAGGTTCCTATAAATATTTAATGATACATAAAATTTCCATTGAATATTAATCATTTGAAATATTAATTTCGCACAATTTAAACATGTTGCCTACTATATCTTTCACAAACGTAAAACGTATCATGATGAATTAGTACTCTTTGATTTAACATTAATTAAGTTATTTTATTTAAATACTTTTAAATTTATATGTACACAGCTAATACGAAAAGAAAACTAGTAATCAATCAAAGTGGAAATAGGACAACAGCGTTGTGGTAGACTGCAATTAATTTTTCAAAAAGAGATAGTAATAATATAACCATTTAATTAAAAAAAATATTACTACACGTTTCATAGGGTTCAAAATATATGAAGTAACAAATAATTGAATGATGAGAATATTCGTACTCCTAATTAGCAATAAATTATCATCGTTTTAACATCGCATAAAAATATTCGATTCTAACGTTAAATATCAAAAAATTTAAGATATTACGGTTTGAATAAAAAGTTTCTTTAACATTAACTTTTCCTCTATTTATGAATATTTCATGACCATATATTAAGGGTTTATATTCGCAACCCAATTTATCAAAATTTTAACGAAAGTTTCTTACCTATTTTGTGCCACATTTAATTTATAAGTATAAAAGTTAATAGTATTAAAGGTTTGTAGGCCTCCGAAGAAACCTATCGCATTTCCCGATTAAAATATCGGTCTCGTAACCGAGAAGGAAAAATAATAATAATACCAATAGTTTTTGGGATTATACCTAATATCATCAGCACTCTTTCACAACAAGGTATACTCCATGTTCCGTATAAAGTTGAATGTAAAAAGTTCTAGACTTGGAAAGCTTTCAACTTGTTACGACTCTATTTCATTAGATACCCAATATTATAGAAGAGGTATCCTTTTAATAGTTAGAAACATTATTTTAATTTTAATTCATATATACCACAACTGTGTTCACTTACAATCAATAAAGTACTCAAAATAATTTTAGGGATGTGAAAATAAAATAAGGTAACGAAAAACAGGAAGTTTTTATTACTTTACAAAAATCTCAACGTTGAATATTTAATCGCCTTGTAAGCATTGTCTACGAAGTAACTTACGTTTTTCCAACCATAAAGATACTATACTCTCTGCCACACTGTTAGGTAATTACATCTAATATTAATGGACGTGCCATCTGCTTCGTCGTATATTTTTGTCGGTAGCAATTACTTAAACTTTTTATGCCGTTTCAACTAAGCAAAATGACATCAGCAAACTTAGAAGTATACTATATTCTTTTTATAAATGCGAGTATGAATATTGGTCATCAAATAAACACGCACTGCCAAAGGGATTTAGCCAACTTAAGGATTTAGGGGAAGGAAGGTGGAGTCGGATAATTTTAGAGATAAATATATTTAGGGTTTTTTTGAGTATTAAAATCGTCAGCTATTTTACTGACAAATCGTAATTTATTATGTTAATTTGTTTAAATGCAATCGACATTTTTTTAAAACTTGATATTTTTAAAGGAAGTTTTGTATTATAAAAAAAAATATTGTCAAAAATATTTTTCTCAATGTTATTTTCAAAATTTTTAAGTCAAGTCTGACTTATTTTCGATTATTTTACCAATAATTATTTTTATTTATAAAATGCGTATTAGGAGACGGAATATACTGAAAAGTGCAATAAAAAAAGGCATGTCAGGAGATAGAAAATACTGTCATGTACAACTTTATGAATATATTAAAATATCATTGAATTTACTGTGTTTATTTTCGATTTTCGGCATGTTTTGAGTTAGGCTTAAGGGAAAAGATTTTATTCACTGGTGAAACTTCGTCTTTTAATTTACTGCGTTCGTTTTCGATTTTCGACATGTTTCGAGTTAGGCTTAAGGGAAGATTTATTCACTGGCAAAACTACGTCTTTTAATAATTTAAAAAAGTTTTAAATGAAAATGTACATAATGTTTACAAAGATTTTTCTGAAAATCGGCCGACATTTCCAATTTTTTTGGCATCTATTTTTAGGAGAATCCATATAAAAAAAGAAGATAGCGCCGTTGGAGGAGAAAATCTCATAAGTTCAAATGGAAATGGAGTTAGTTTAAAAATTAAGACTTATGGATTAGAGTGAAGATGATGTTTGGGCATCCCCGGTTTTATACAAAAATGTAGTCATTTGCAAAATACCTTTATAATTTTTGTGAAATCTAATGTTTTTAATAACGCCCTATGAAGCGATTGCAGAAGTTTCACTTTTTTTAATAATACTTAAGAATACGATTGTAAAATTCCGAAGAGTTTTTTGTAAAATTCCAATGTTAACCTTTCGCAATATGAAGTGGGACGCGCGATTGTGATGCCAGGTGGGTTATACCTCTCCACCTTCGAGCATTAATTCTAATTATGCAGACAATGCCTTTGTGTAGGCGCGGGAGTTGTACGATATGTACGCAGAGATCTTAAATAGACTTGGCGCGGTTTTGGATGAGACGGCTAAATGGAGATAAATGAGTGAAGAAGTAATTTGTGTATGTGATTTGTGGATCCAGATAAATATATCACAACTAATTATCTAATCCTCAACGAAACACATTATTAGAATATAAGCTAACTGTTATTCCCTGTTTAAGCAGTTGTTATTGCCTAATAGTTGAATTTTTTAAAATGTAAGGTTTTCGGTTACCAGGTTTTCTCAAGGGAAATAGAGGAAAAGTTATTTTATCATGTGTTTTAAAGCTTAGTGCAAATTTACTACCATGTTTTTAATTTATATGGAGTGTTAAGATATATATATATATATATATATATATATATATATATATATATACACATATATATATATATATATATATATATATATATATATATAAATATATATATATGTATATATATATATATATATATATATATATTTTCAAGCGCGTTTCAATTCACTGTTACTCGTCCCGTGTGTTGAGTGTGTTATATGATTAGAATGATATTAGTTCTACAAAAAATATAGGCAAAAAAGATGAATTAAATAATTACCAACTGATGGCTCTGAGTTCTATTTGTATTTATTATGCGCATCCGAAGTCAAGACACGATCATATTAAAACTACATCAAACAACATCTTCGGTATTTATTGAGTGAATTTGACGTAGATTAAAATTAAAGCTGATTATACCAAAACGAATATATCGATGAAAAGATTCGAAAAATCAAGGCGAAAGACCAAGGCAAAATTACAAATTTTCAGATTTTACAATTTGACTACTATATATTTGGCTGGATTTACAACCTGTAGCCATATCTATGAATGTATATATATATATATATATATATATATATATATATATATATATATATATATATATATATATTTACATATATATATATATGTATATATATATATATATATATATATATATATATATATATATGTATGTATTAGTAATTAAAATTCTTTCGATCGTGAGAAGTTGATAGGATGCAGAAAAGGGAGAAAAGTGTAAAATTTTAACCCTTAAAGTCGACTTTATTCTGATTAATGGTTTAAGATGAAATTAATTGAATCCTGTATGTAAAAAGGCCGAAGAAAACTATATATGCAAGTTATATGTAAACGATAAAAATGTTTGTGTACATGAAAATGTTAGGAAAATATGAGCAGATTTATTTTGGTCAATCAAAATTTACGCTCATATTTTCGATTTTATATGTTTGAATGATCTCATATATTATTCTGTCATTAGTTATTAAGAGAAAATTTGGCTGATGTTAGTTACGTTAAGGCAAGTTATTATATTACTTAGATTTATTATCAGAACGTGGCATTGCTAAATGCACAAACAAAACTTAAAATTAAAGTTATTTTTAAATAATTTTTTGGTTTCTCTTTTTAAATTTATGTCATACTGCCGTGAGGTTATAAATATTCTGTCAACATTAGGAAATATTGTAGTTGTATTAAATTTTAATATGAAATGGGGCGCATTGTAACATTTTACTATAATATAGATAAAAAGCAATTTTATAATATGTGTCAATATATTTATATAGCGGAAATTCCCTCTGCGCTCTGAACCTGGAATTTGAGAATATTGTAATTATATTAACCAGTACATATCTTAATAAATGGAGTGGAAATAAAATAAATAATTTTTTTTTACGTCAAAACAGGAATTTCCTGTGAAAGAGCTAATTATCAGATAATAAAAACGATTTGCTTTCAGACTGTTTAGTAAATAGTGATCAGAATGTTGCTGAATATATTAATAAAATAAAATCACTTATTACCTTCGAAGCTACTGAATTCAAAATAATGAGAAAAATAGTTTTAGAAGAAAATTTGTGGGAAGTTAGAGCTATGACTCTAAATATCAATAAAAACGCTATTATTATTTATAAATATTTACTAGAAATACTATATACACTTAAATATGCATAAGTTTATACGGAACGATCATAGAAGGATTTTCGGGTTCTGTGCGTCAAAAGGAAAACCGTTTATGAAATTATTCACGAATCTCTCTGTTCTTCTGTCATAGTCGTTCTTATCAAAAAACCACTTGATATATAAACTTAAAATTTTGCATAATAATGAAGCATATTATATCGCACATACCTCAATATATCCTTACATGGCCATCATCAGGGGTGCAAATCAATAATTTTAATGTTTTTTTTTATTTCCATTTCTATCGTGACTTATTTTAAAGTATTAGTTGAGTCTCAAAAAGTGTACTGTATGCTACCAAAAATTGACATTAGTCACTTTTATTAGTTTTATATGCATAAGCATACTAAACTTAAGCAAAAATATTCCCCCCCTTTTTTGTAAAATTGTGAAATAGCAGGGTTTCTAAAACTCTAGGCAAAGTTGATTAGAAAACTATAAAGTTGATTCTAGATGTCATAGTTTCTGAGATATTCACCCTAACTTGTATTTACCACCTATTTTATTGTGTTGGTGATTATTAAATAATTATTAAGTTAGGAATATCATATTTATAATGACATGTGGTGAATCAAATCCCTTAACTACCAACGAGGTATGGGAAACTAGATGCGTGAGCGGGAATCGCATGTGGCTTTTTTTTGGTTGTACTATGTATAAAAACAATTGTTTAATAAATTTGCAAACAACTCCCCGGTCGAAGAATGGATTGAAAAAATCACGGGAAATTTCCATTACAGCAAATGGATTACAATTTTGAAATTTTCTAGCTAAAAACTTCTTTTACGACCTTTCAGATTATTTAATTTTATGTTTGACAAGACAATATAAAATTTCCAACGACCTTTCAGATTATTTAATTTTATGTTTGACAAGACAATATAAAATTTCCAAACAATGCTCACATAGAGAATCAACACAAATAAACTTCTTATTGCATGGGAATACACGAGCTTTTAAAGTTCCCTTAAAATATGTAACGATAATATCAACTTTATATCTGGATAACGAAGCTAGAAATCACTAATGCTTTACATTTACCATTCAAACTCTACTCCCTACATTTGCTGGTATTAAATCATTATGTGAAAAAGAAGGACTCAGGAATGACGGGAGGAATAATATAATATTTTATTTACAATTAAACGAAACTACGTGATGTAGTATTATTTCTAGTTTCTTTAATTTCTTTACCACGACCTAGGTTTCGTTGTATTACAACATCTTCAGGTGGAATATTAGCAAAGATTAACTCTTAGGAACAACCAACAGTATTTATATGTTTTAAACACAATAGCGGAAGCCTGGTTTGTGCGGATTTTTCCATTGTTTATGTTAGTGGGTTTATTGCAGGGGCGTTGTGTAGGTTTTATTATATTACCGAGAGTTATACAATATACCAGTATTTTAGTGAGGGTAATAAATTCAATTGTTGTTATTATGTGAGGTTATACAATGCAAACTTTACGGTGTATGTAATAAAATTTAATGGAAGTTATTATCGGTAATATATTTATATAAAAGGAAGGGTATTTGAAAGTAAGGCCAAGGTAATACACTAATTCTACATATCTTATTATCGGTAATATATTTATACAAAAGCAAGGGTATTTGAAAGTAAGGACAAGGTAATACACTAATTTTTACTTGTCTCCAGTTTTGTGTATTCATATATTTCATTTCTAATTTTATAGTCTAAAGTATCAAATTCTATAGGGTGAAGGAGATATGTTAGAGAAGAATGTATTACACTTATTATGTTGTCTCGTTTGATGGTTGATTCCCAAATTTCTTCCTTCAGCCAGGTGGTGACCGCTTTCGTTGTTGCTTTCTGGGCTGCTCGAGTTGTTCCAGTAATCTTTATGTTCACGTGACTGGGTATAAGATTACACTTTATGCACGTTTTGTTAAACCATATGCTGTGTACCGCCTTACGAAATTTAATTCGGAGTCGACGGTACAATATCGCCAATGAAGCCCAATCGGCTGTTGTCCTTACTTTCAAATACCCTTGCTTTTGTATAAATATATTACCGATAATAAGATATGTAGAATCAGTGTATTACCTTGTCCTTACTTTCAAATACCCTTGCTTTAGTATAAATATATTACCGATAATAACTTCCATTTAATTTTATTACATACACCGTAAAGTTTGCCTTTTATAACCTCACATAATAAAAACAATTGAATTTATTACCCTCACTAAAATACTGGTATATTGTAAAACTCTCGGTAATGTAATAAAACCTACACTGCGCCCCTGCAATAAACTCACTAACATAAACAATGGAAAAATCCGCACAAACCCGGCTTTCGCTATTGTGTTTGAAACATATAAATACTGTTGGTTGTTCCTAAGAGATAATCTTTGCTAATATTCCACCTGAAGATGTTGTAATACAACGAAACCTAGGTCGTGGTAAATAAATTAAAGAAAGTAGAAATAATACTATATCACGTAGTTTCATTTAATTGTGAATAATGAATTACTACAAAATTAACCCCAAATATATTCAATATCAGTAATATTTTATCTTAAGGCCGCACAAATTTTAAATTGTTTGTTGTCTGACTCAATTTTCAGAAATGAAAAAAATATTTTCACAAATAGTGATTTTTATTTAATTTATAAACAGTATGGTCAAATTACCAGAATTTTTGTGTAACATAGAACACAAAATAGGCTGGGAAAGTAGACACAACATTTGACCACCCTATATATATTAAGGTAAAACAAAAACTGATATGTTTCAAATGTAAATTTGCGGCTAGGTCACAATATAAATAAAAAAGTGTCGGCGCTAATCGCTTCATATTTATGTCAATTTGAAAAGGTTTGGCTTCAAAATTAAAAGAGTTTGAAGGGGTTTTTAAAGGTTTACTTCTTCAATTGTGGTGAGATGTCTTTGATATCAATATACTGAATAAATACTACCTGTGCGTATGACGTCGCATATAATTCGGGAAAGCATTTTTGTTTTTTTTCTTTCTTGTTCGGATTCTGTTCATAAAATTCATACACCATTACAAATTTTATTAAAATCCGTACAGTATATTTTTTATCTCAAAACGATTTTATTTATAGTAAAATACTGGAACAACGTCATTTAGAATATCGTTTTTCCAGTGTAAAATTTAATTATTTAATACATTATAACAGTAATGTAAGATGAGACTTTAAGTTTCCATTGGATAGGAATGTAAGCGGTATAGAAGTCAAAATTGCTACTAGGGACAATAATATTTTTAAAATATATTTTTACTGCTAGTAGGTGAAATTGAAATTTAAATGTTTAGCATCACAGTTAATTGAACGGGATGTTCAAAACCTGTAGCTGATTTTCCGTGATACTATTATGCAAAAGTGAAAGTGTCAAATTCGACGTCTTATTTCATGTTAAAAAAAGAGTATAATAATTCTAATTATTTTATCACTATACTTTGCAATAAGGCCTTCGTCTAAACACAAATGTCCCAATATTTTCTCAATGTGAAGAAAAAAATAATTAATATGTACCATAATATTATAAATCAATATTACTGAAACAAATATTGTTTAATTAGTAAATGAGAACCGAAGAGTTCACTGCATAACGAAATATAAAGAAAATTAACATCGATGTGATCGCTTTTCTTAATTTAAAATATGAAGTTATAAAGCACATTATGGAAAACTGTATTGGTATCTTATATTATAAAAATATAATGTGTACCTACTGTTAATTCACTTGTTAATGTTATCGAGAAAATTACCACTTGGTAATTAATAAAGTACAATAAAGAATGGATATTGTTTAGATACGTACTTGTTTTATGCGGGGTAGTTTTGGTGATGCTAATTTATCTTTACCATATATTTATTTATATATAGAGAAAGAATAATTTATTTACAGAAGAGAATATTAAAGATATTTGAAATTAAATGGTTATTAATTTTTCTACATGAAATATTATCATATTTATTGCTCATTGTTATATTGCACAGTGATCCAACAACTAAATAATTAAAATAATAAACAAACTAAAACAACATTTAAAGAAATTGCATTCTTTAAATGTTGTTTTAGTTTGTTATACACATATTGAATTTATTTTGCACGACACGTCACCCTTATGGCTACAGACATACTGTATGGTTTATAGTCAGTCCACATAAAAAAAATATCCAGTGCCTTCTTGCCGTTAACTATATATGCTGGTGAACATGCATCCATGGAGATCAGCGGGTGTGCATGTGTGTGTGCAGCGGGGTTACCGGTGTACATTCTTGCGTGTAAAATTCAAAAATGTGGAATGTAGGAAAATCTTTCCCTAATGGTGGACAATACAATTAGTACAAAACAAATTTAATAAGTATTTGCATACTTAATATATTTGGAGAGAAAAATACATTTAAAATGAATTACTCAGACTATCAGTTATTGCTAACGGACAATCGGTCTTACTAAAATAAACTATATCTGCTTTAGATTTTTACAACAAAAGTTTAAAGATCAAAGGCTTTATGATCTTTCGTATTCACTTTCTTCTTACTTTATATGACAATGTAACATATTCATCTACCTAACTGTTCATAAATCAGTAGATATAAATCTATAAACGAAACTTAAAATATAGTGATAATATTACAATTATTAGTGGACTGGACAAAAGTTTTGAGAAGTTAAGCGGAGTAATGAAAGCCACTTTTAATTTACTTTAATTTGAATTTTATTTACTTTTGAGCTTGTGAACGCTGAATTTCTCTTTACGTAAATACCTTCTTGGAGTATAATAGTTTTTAATTTGTGAAAATTCTCGGAGTGGAAAAACTATAACTGGTAAGTTTGAATTTTCTGGTGATCTAACTGTGAAAAAAAGAAAAATGAGGCCGACGCTATTGATATTTCAATTATTGGACGATAGAAAACGTTAAGGGGGAAATAATAAATTCAACAATTTTCGAACTACAAATATTCATCGCATTTTCTTTTGTATCACGGAAAATTTCTGTTGTATTACTTTCATAGAAAATCATATTTTAAGATTATAATAATAACATACCAATTTTTAAAAGCTAAATTAGTTTTAATGTTATTTTTCGCTAAATTAGTTTTCAATGTTATTATTATTTCACTGTTTGAAATTACGAAATTTTTTACGTAAACTTAGACATATTTATTGTACATTTGAGTGATAATTCTTCTTTAAATTATTTTCTCCTGAAAAGATTTATTTAAATGAAGTAGGTAGAAACAAGAGAAACGTTATTCATGGTTCCTTGATAAGAATAGACAAAAGCTATCGTAGCGATAGCCAAATTTCTTGAAGTTTGCACGCAGAAAATGAGCGTGCGATGAGCGTACCCCTTTATAGCCTTTCCAAAAGACTACTAGGTTCATACAAGAAGGAACAACGTAACCATAGAATAACGTAATAATACTCTCAACTAAATAGGACTTTCCTAACTTGTATTTGGAACCATCTTATGCAAGATAAACCTACATTATTTATACACTGAATATATGTACTGAATTATTTATCTAATTAAATTACTATATATATATACATATATATATATATATATATATATATATATATATATATATATATATATATATATATTATGTATATATATATATATATATATATATATATATTAAATTAATTATTAAATGATTTATACTAAATTATTTTCTATCAGCAAGACAATATTGACAGGTTGAGGCCACTAAACATTTTTTTACCTTAACATTAAACAATATTTGATTAAATAAATGGTCGACTTCGAAGCCAGTATGCTGCTGAAGACGTCGCTGGTTTATATACCTTTTTACGACTTTTTTCCATTTCTTTCAATCAGAAGCCATGATTTTTGTGTTATATAAATCGAATATTTATTTTCCAAAGTCAATCTCGATTTGTTTCAACTAAGTTTTCTTTGTTACATCTTGCATAACTTTCCTTTCCTGACGCCAAATTATCCAAATAAACTATATGTGATACTAGACTATACATTATTAGGCTTTCCTTAACGGCGAACATTACATATTTGACAGTACAGAATGAACGATGTTAATGAAAATTGACAAGTACTAACATTAAAACAATGTATAAGCATTGATAGATTTAGAATTAACGGGGGACTATCAGAGCTCTTGAAAATACAAGTACAGCCGACTTACGCTTAGACCTTCCCAGGTTTACCGGAACGCAATTTTTTTTTCATCTCAGATTCTAGGGAGACTACGTTTTTTGCTTACCTTTCCCGTAACTTTGGTCCATTAGGGCTTGTATTTTGCATTCACGATTGTTGAATATCTGTACGTTCTTAAGACATTTGTGCATTTTATTAAATAACTCTTGTCTTCTTTATATTAATTGGCCGTCGTTTTTTTAATAATAAATCATTTCATTCACTAACAATACATTTGCTGCCAGATTTGGTAATATATATATTTGGGTAAGATTTCATTACACTGACCTTCAGTGGTAGAGATGCGGAACTCATTTGAACAGAGTCATTTACATGCTGTCGCTCACTTTTATTTTTATGTCAGATAACATCGTTCCCGGGTCTACGTTGCGGCAGCTGTTCGTTTCTCTATGTGGGAAGTGTTCATGTATGGTTATGTGTATGAAAGTATAGAAATCTATGGACCAGGTTTCGTTCTTCATCGTGATTATATCTACGCTAGCGTGATTTATGCTTTTCTAATTTAAACTTGTCTTTTGTTTTTGCCATGACTCGTATTCGACTTTTATGGAACAAATTTGGTACAGTGTTAACAACGTACTTTTTCTAAGACAAATTAAATTTTTTTTCTTTAAGTCAATTCTTTTCTATAACCAATAATATGAATTTTGCTTTTCCTATCAATCTGTTACAATATAAACAAAGGTATTTCTTTTGGAGCATATTTTTACTCGTCTTTCCTTCAAAATTACAATTGATTGCGAACGCCTTTGCGTCGGGGTCGTCTTGAACGCCTTGTCGTCAAAAACACGGGCCAAATTATATCAAACCTCCTATGCGGTCTATTCTTCCTGAATACGATTGTAAATCATAGAATTAAGCAATATAATTATTTTTGTTCTTGCTTTTAAATCATTTTTTCATTTTCAATATTATTCCATCATTTTTCGCGTTGGAGATAAACCTTAATGGTTAATCTCCACGTGGAATCATTTTCGCAATCGGTTAACTTTTCATTTAATTTAAAAAAATATTCGAAATCGCATTACCTTTTTAAATTTACATGGTAATTAGTAGTTTGACGAAAGTGCATTGCAGTTGTACAGGATCCATAAGATTTCGAATCAATATTGAATTGGACTTGAATTGTACTTCCTACGTTGGTTAGTCTTGACATATTCTTTAATAATTTCGGACGAATAGCCATATAAATTCCATGACCCCAATTATAAGGAGAGAGGAAGTCAATGACCTTATCAAGGTTTTATGTTTCTACCATAGTCTATTTAGATTGCATTGTAAAAAGTAATATTTTAAAAGACATTATAAAATATAGGCAATAAAAAAGACCAATTTATTATCAACTTCCATGGTTTTAACAAAAGCATCCTAATATTAAAAAAAATTATTTTCCGTTTCATTCACTTTGTTTTGAAATTACTGAGGTAACCAATTTAGAATATATGACGAAATATTTATAAAATATTTTAACGGCAATTTTTTTTTAATAATGTTGTTCCCAGTTGAATAGGAAACAAAACATTAATAGATATGGGCAATGAAAGAGTCAAAAACTAAGCTGACATCAATATAAACTTAAAACTGATTGAATATATTTGGCGTTAATTTTGTAGAAATTCATTATTCACAATTAAATGAAACTACGTAATGTAGTATTATTTTTAGTTTCATTAAGTTCTTTACCAGAACCTAGGTTTCGTTGTATTACAACATCTTAAGGTGGGCTATTAGCAAAGATAGGTAATAGCTCAACTGAAAATGTTTTAATACAACGAAACCAAGGTCATAGTAAAGAACTTAAAGAAAGTAGAAATACTACTACATTACGTGGTTTCATTTAATTGTGTTAAAAATGTTTTTAAATTGACTGCATTCTTAGTGTAAAACCACAGGTGCGAATGGCCTGGATGTCATTTTGTTAACAAGCATATATTTAATTAAAATTGGGTATGATCTGGAGCGCACATAAAGTTACTGCAAACGTTTTCGAGGAAAAAAGAGAAATAATTTTCCTCTGATAAAATTCGCAGCAACTTTATGTAGGTTACATGTTACATATTCAAGTTTATCTGAATTTCTTTTTAAAAATTAATAATATAGTACCTACTATATTTTATTAGAACTGATGATTACGAATTTTACTGTACACTTTTACAGTAAAAAACATAATATTTAAATTGATAGACATGTTGCATTAAAATTAATAGGTGGTCTATCACCGCATTGATATTTTTAATTTTTCTAAGTAGATAAGAAATAATTATTATATGTTAAATTGTAGAAATTTTCTCAATCTTTTCCGTCAGTTTCATTTAACAAAATTTTATATTCTTCTCAAATATAACTTGCCCAAGTTAACATCTAATGTATTTCATTTTGTATCAGGTTTACTGATACTCAAAAATATTAACACTCCGTTAATGCATTACAGTATGGGAGAAAGTATAACGTAACTTTTTTCAGTCATAAATATATTTAAGTCGTGCTGAAGACTTCCTCGTAATAGTTTAACACTCTAGTTGAAAGAAACTTATTATATGACGACAATATTCCTATTTCAAATCGAATTGCATAATTGTTCTAAAATATCAATTCAGGACATAAAAGCAAATCTTCACAACAACTTCTGTAAAGAAAGCTCAGTTTTGAAAAGTGTATTACACGCCCACTGGAGTTTTTCCTTTAATATTAATAGCAGACTGATAATGAAGTATTTTGAAATTCAAGATTGTTCGGTCGGAAATGAAGAATGTGTTTGAAGTCGACGGCTTAATGTTGTTTTTACACCATTGACTTTTCTGGGAGCGAAGCTTTGAGTCTCATTTTCGTGATATTTTTATAGTGACGTTCATTCGTTGTTTTTTTATATCGATAGATCGTTGTTGCTATAAAAATAAAGAAAGTTTATGTAAAACATATTTTACTTCTTTTTATTTCTTTTTCGTTTACCAAAAAAATAATTTCATTTCGCAACTGCGTATGTTCCCATGGTCTATTTATCCCGTGACCAAATTTGATTACTTTATGTCTACCATCCCTTATTGGCAACATTCTGAAGTAATATTAAAAGATCGATATGCCGAGATTCTTGAAATACTTCAGTATGTCTACATAGTAACAAAATTGGACCATCCAAATCTCAACTAACCTTACGTATCATCATTTGCTTTTAACGTAGTTTTTAATTATTTATATATCTACTTTAACGTGTCCAATTGATATAAATATTTGACTTATTTCTATTAGATCAATATCTTAAAGTCAACCAGATTTTTTTTTATGTATTATAATGTTCTATATAACATCGATTCCTGATATTTTTATAATAGTGATTCTCGTTATATAAAAGAAATAAAACCTTCTCGATTTTCCCCTAATCGAATATATTTTATATTAGGGGTTTTTCCCTTGATAATTGGTTACTAATAAAAAAAAAATTTTATCATTTGTGTGAAAATGGTATCAAATCGAAAAATAAAGTTCGTTGCAAAATTTTCTATGTATACAAAAAAGAACAGGGAAAACTATGTAAACTTTACCATTTTCTTTTATTCTAGGTTCTGTCAAGAATGTTCGTGAACCCTTTCAGATTTCTTATTACATATACTTTAACGTATAGTGATTTTTTAGTTTGATTTTTGAATGATAACTACAATAAAAAAGGTTATTAAACGTTGAATTTACTCCATTAGGAGTTTTCAATTTATACCGTACGGTGGTTTTAAAACTCATCTTTTTTTCACTTCTACTTTTATTTACCTCAATTAACCCCTGAAATAAAATTAAATTTTTTTCGTTTGTTTAATTGGATAAACAATTCCTACAACTATAACACATTTAATTTTTGTACATAAAATAGTCTGTGAGAAAATGCTTGTGGAAAACGGACGGATGCAGTTGTGACCCCCATAAGTATTCCAGTAAGTACCCCATAAGTATTTTTGAAAATTGTTGATCATTCTTCAAATTTTTTTATTAAAAAATGTTGATATAAGTTTGTGAGACTCAATCTACGCTTTTATAAAACTTTTGCGTACTGATTTTAGATTTCATTTGAATTGCGGCAGCTTCAGTGATAGTTTTACTCAACTGTGATTAGGTAAGTAAAGTTAGTAAATTTTCTCCCCAGGCGATGAAAGATTCAAGCTCTTCGTTAGAAACGTCTTCCAAAATTGGAGGTTCAATAACGTCAGTTTACCAGTAATTAAGATTATAATAAATACTTGGAACCTTGAATGACCTAAACTTGTTTCATTTATCAGCACATGCTTTTAGGGCATGATGCAGAACCAATTCTTTGATGTAAGTTTCGGAGTCTGTCAGACTACTAACAGGAGATTTTCTGGAAAAATAACCATTGGATCTTATTACGGAATCAACAATTACTTTAAAATTGTTTGATAAATCAAGAAATAAGGAGACTACTTACATAAATGTTTTACTCCATCTTTTTAAGTGGTTTTCAATAAGAAATATTATTAGAGCGTGTGATTTGGTAACATAACTTGCTATAATAAAGAGTTTACCAGAAGAAACTGCCATGGCAATGTAAATACTATACAATCGATTAGCTCGAATAAACCACCTAACATGAAATGTTTTTCCAGCTGATCTGTTGGTTAAGATTTTCGTACCAGGAAATATTACTGAATATAATTGGTCCCAATTGAAATTTATTATATCTGAGAGCGGCATTTAACCTAAAACGTCTTATAAATGAAACACAGCCCTTTTCTAGTCTTACAAAGTCTTTTTATGGCTCCTGTAAATATTAGAGGATCAGAAATTTTACCATCTTCATGAAAAAACAGATGACGAGACAGCAATTTATTCATAAAAAACAAAGCACCGATCCACAGGTTGTTTATTCAAATATTTTTCCAATAGCTATATTGATACTTCAAAATTTTCAAACATCAACATCAGTACGATCTCATCTGAAAGCCGCCAAATGATTCAGTGATATGACTTCTGTGATCAAAAAATTAAAACCATACTTCTTAGATTTGGCTGTTCCGCCCGATGAAGTTAAATAGCCCAAATACTTAACATTTGACTGTATCCTTAATTTTTGAAGTATAATTAACTTATTTTTTGGTAAACTTTCGGCGCCTTTTCTTTTGTAATATCCAATATTTTATCAATTAGACCATCAAAATATATTGTGCATACTTTGAAACGTTATTTTTCAATATTTTGTTTGCTTAAGTTTTTCCTGTCTCTTCACAATTCATTTTTTTTCAATATCGGACATTTTAACTTTGTGTAAAACATTGAAAGCAATAGCCGCGACTTTTATATCTGAAATCCAGCATTCATCGGTTCGAGATTATGTGGAATAGTACTTATTCTATTATTTTATTTCTATTATCATTTTCTTGCACCTGCAAGAAAATGATAATAGAAATAAATTAAAAAATTGTCATTATGAGAAAACATCCCTCTTTGCGGGTACTTTTCTTTTTTTAGGGCAAGCACTTTTAGTAATACTCAAATATTTATAGGTCGATATCTCAATAAACTATTTTTTCGGTATTTAGAGATTTTCAAAATTGTTTAGGTTTCAAGTCATAACTAGATAACAAAGATGCTTCTTTTCACGTTTTTTTTTTCATTTCCCATCGCAACAACACCAGCTATTTCTTGAAAAATGATTGCCTTTTGGTATTCTAGGTAATGGTGTCTTTTTCACTCGTAACATTTCAACGTATCTGCAAAATGTTGTAATATATATATTCATTAAACTTATTCGTAAAACAGAATATGTAATATCTTCAAGTGCTTTGATCACAAGACATGGTAAAAGTAACAATAATGCAAGTTTTTTTCTAGTTAGCCGCAAAAAAAGTACGACTGAAGCAGTCGGGTTTCAGTACAACTTTAATAATATATTGTTTAAAATTTCGATGTAGCTTGTAAATGTAAGTAATAGAATATAGGTATTAAAATAGGGCTTAAAATTTGTTTGAAAAATACGCAAATGTTTTAAAATTGATGAAAGTTTCAAACAAACCCGGAGAGAATTACACTAAACCGATTACAATATTTTACACAAGCCATGCTAGCCTCAAATGGCGAAATAATATTGCTAGTGAAATATACACCTAAACAAAGTTTCTTTTATCTACCCTAATATACTTGTACCATAGGCGGAAAAAAAATTGTTTCCCTAAACAATTAAACTAGTGTAGGGTAAATTGCGGCGGGGGTTTCACTGAAATAAGCATAAAGTATAATAAAGTAAGCATAAGCTGTAAATATAATTTTAGAATTTTTAATAAAAAAATCACAAGGGAGATTTAAGAGAATGAATTTTAATAATTTTATGAGTTCTATCTAAAAACTACAATAACTAAAGAGGTATGATTTGTCTCCAATGTTACTCATGTCTTGATCTTAAGCAACACAATGCAAGAAATATTTGATGAAATACAATTAATAATTAATAAAACTAAACGCTTTTGTCTTATCAAATGTATCCAACAAGCCAACTATATCATTCAGGCCGAATTTTAACCACGAGCCCTCCAAATCATCTTACCATTTGATATATATGTATAATTACACAAGGCTACGCTCATGATTAGAATACTATAAATTAAATTCATGCTAATCTAAAAATTATCATGTTTATAATTTCATTGAAGTTTGTGCGGTTATATATTAGTAAGTAATTAATATAGATAAATAAAACTGAAATATCTGTTTGTGATCTTTTAATTTTAACTATTAGACATACTTTTTGCTTGAATATTTCTTTATAAAAACAAACCTAATATAAAAAAATATTCAATTTTCTCCATCTGTTCTAATGGATTTATAGCTGAACTGACTACCCTGAGACCAAATGACGACAATAAAGTAATGGAAACTCTTCTCAAAAAATGTGTAGTTCGACAATCAAATAATATAAATCAAAACAATTTCTATAAGACCAAGCCAACACGCTGCAAAAATGGTTACACCTGAACGTACTCTAAGCTACACACCGTTATCAGTTAGAGACGTGACCGCTATCATCCAGTGTAGCGTAAACAAACATAGAGCCTCGTTTTATCCATGTTCTACAAAGGAAGATGATTCACTAGGAAGACGAAAGATACGTTGCTATCACAACATCAAGAAAGAAGTTGGGGTGAAGTTAAAAGTAACTGCTCAGAATAAAGACAGCTAGCACAAACTAAAGGAGACCTACAACTTAGTGGTCGATTAACATTAAGAAGAAGAGAAAGGTAAGAATAATAAGGTGAAAAAGCATTTTATCCATATTTCTTACTCTATTTTATGTTTAATGTTGCGTAGAATTATCCGTTAGCCCGATAGTATTTGACATTCAGAAATGCATAATCACACGTCATTACGACGTACGTATGTACCTTAAATATATAGTACTAAATTGAAACTATTTAACATAGAAAACTTGACTATAAGTCTCTAATGAAAGCCTATGTAAAGTAAACAGCTAACAACCTTCAAGTGCTAACACATAAATTTTCTTAACTAATGTGCTACAATAGTTTAGTTTAGTTATAGTTTTAACGACAATAAGAACAATGGGACATGTTACATAATTCCCATCTTTAATTAATTGTTGATTGTGAAGGTGATTTTAACTTTCAATTTATTCTCAACTCTGTGCTCTCGTTTAGTGATCAGTATATCCACATAATACATTTTTTTAATAATAAATTATGTAAAAGAATGTGATTGACTGGTCACAATGCTGATTGCTCAATTTTACACTGTTAAAACTCTTTTACATTCAAGCATCCATTCGTATGCACGAAAACGCAAGGTTTAAAAACCATTCTAATAACATCAACTTGCAGGAAAGTTCCAAAAGTGATATTATTGAGGTACTCACAAAGCTCTTCGTTAGAAACGTCTTCCAAAATTAGAGGTTCAATAACGTCAGTTTACCAGTAATTAAGATTATAATAAATACTTGGAACCTTGAATGACCTAAACTTGTTTCATTTATCAGCACATGCTTTTATGGCATGATGCAGAACCAATTCTTTGATGTAAGTTTCGGAGTCTGTCAGACTACTAACAGAAGATTTTCTGGAAAAATAACCATTGGATCTTATTATGGAATCAAAAATTACTTTAAAATTGTTTGATAAATAAAGAAATATTGAGGCTATTTTCCATAAATGTTTTACTCCATCTTTTTAAGTGGTTTTCAATAGGAAATATTATTGGAGCGTGTGCTTTGGTAACATAACTTGCTATAATAAAGAGTTTACCAGAAGAAACTGCCATGGCAATGTAAATACTATACAATCGATTAGCTTGAATAAGCCACCTAACATGAAATATTTTTTCAGCTGATCTGTTAGTTAAGATTTTCGTACCAGGAAATATTACTGAATATAATTGGTCCAATTGAAATTTCTTGTATTTGAGAGCGGCATTTAACCTAAAATATCTTATAAATGAAACACAACCCTTTTCTAATCTTACAAAGTTCTTTTCATGGCTCCTGTAAATATTAGAGGATCAGAAATTTTACCATCTTCATGAAAAAATAGATGACGAAACGGCAATTTATTCATACAAAGCAAAGAAACGATCCATTGTACAGGTTGTTTATTCAGTTATGTTTCCAATAGCTATATTATTACCTCAAAATTTTCAAACATCAACATTAGTACGATCTCATCTGATGGCCGCCAAATGATCCAGTGATATGACTTCTGTGGTCAAAAAATTAAAACCATACTTCTTAGATTTAGCTGTTCCGCCCGTTGGAGTTAAATAACCCAAATACTCAACATTTGACTGTATCCTTAAGTTTTGAAGTATATTTAACTTATTTTTTAGTAAACTTTCGGCGCCTTTTCTGTAATATCCAATATTTTATCAATTAGACCATTAAAATATATTGTGCATACTTTGAAATGTTATCTTTCAATATTTTGTTTTCTTAAGTTTTTCCTTTCTCTTCACGATTAATTTTTTTTCAATATCGGACATTTTAACTTTGTGTAAAACATTGAAAGCAATAGCCGCGACTTTTATATCTGAAATCCAGCATTCTTCGGTTCGAGATTATGTGGAATAGTACTTATTCTATTATTTTATTTCTCTTATCATTTTCTTGCAGGTCATTTATGAGAAAACATCCCTCTTTGCGGGTACTTTTCTTTTTTTAGGGCAAGCACTTTTAGTAGTACTCAAATATTTATAGGTCGATATCTTAATAAACTATTTTTTCGGTATTTTAAGATGAGATTTTCAAAATTGTTTAGGTTTCAAATCATAACTAGATAACAAAGATGCTTCTTTTCACGTTTTTTTTTTCATTTCCCATCGCAACAACACCAGCTATTTCTTGAAAAATGATTGCCTTTTGGTATTCTAGGTACTTTTTAAATGGTGTCTTTTTCACTCGTAACATTTCAATGTATCTTCAAAATGTAATATATCTATTCATTAAACTTATTCGTAAAACAAAATATGTAATATCTTCAAGTGCTTTGATCACAAGACATGGTCAAAATAACAATAATGCAAGTTTTTTCTAGTTAGCCGTAAAAAAGTACGACTGAAGTAGTCGGGTTTCAGTACAACTTTAATAATATATATCCACAGGAATTTTGTTTACAATTTCGATGTAGCTTGTAAATGTAAGTAATAAACTATAGATATTAAAATAATGCTTAAAATTTGTTCGAAAAATACGCAAATGTTTTAAAATTGATGAAAGTTTCAAACAAACCCGGAGAGAATTACACTAAACCGATTACAATATTTTACACAAGCCATGCTAGCCTCAAATGGCGAAATAATATTGCTAGTGAAATATACACCTAAACAAAGTTTCTTTTATCTACCCTAATATACTTGTACCATAGGCGGAAAAAAAATTGTTTCCCTAAACAATTAAACTAGTGTAGGGTAAATTGCGGCGGGGGTTTCACTGAAATAAGCATAAAGTATAATAACGTAAGCATAAGCTGTAAATATAGTTTTAGAATGTTTAGTATAAAAACCACAAGGGAGATTTAAGAGAATGAATTTTAATAATTTTATTAGTTCTATCTAAAAACTGCAATAACTAAAAAGGTATGATTTGTCTCCAATGTTACTTATGTCTTGATTAAGCAACAAAATCAAAGAAATGTTTTATAAAATACAATTAATAATTAATAAAACTAAACGCTTTTGTCTTATCAAATGTATCCAACAAGCCAACTATATCATTCAGGCCGAATTTTAACCACGAGCCCTCCAAATCATCTTACCATTTGATATATATGTATAATTACACACGGCTACGCTCATGAATAGAATACTATAAATTAAATTCATGCTAATCTAAAAATTATCATGTTTATAATTTCATTGAAGTTTGTGCGGTTATATATTAGTAAGTAATTGATATAGATAAATACAACTGAAATATCTGTTTGTGATTTTTTAATTTTAGCTCTTAGACATACTTTTTGTGGAATATTTAATTATAAAAACAAACCTATCAAGAAAGCAGTTGGGGTGAAGTTAGAAGTAACTGCTCAGAACCGAGACAGGTGGCACAAACTGAAGGAGACCTACAACTTAGTGGTCGATTAACATTAAGAAGAAGAAGAAACATTCAGAAATGCATAATCATATGTCATTACGACGTATACTGTTGTACCTTAAATATATAGTACTAAATTGAAAATATTGAACATGGAAAATTTGATTATAAATCTCTAATGAAAACGAATGTAAAGTAAACAGCTAATAACATTCAAGTGCCAACACATACATTTTCTTAACTAATGTGCTACAATTCACAGTTTTAACGACAATAAGAACAATGGGACATGTTTCATAATTTCCATGCATAATCCCCCTCTTTAATTAATTGTTGATTGTGAAGGTGATTTTAACTTTCAATTTATTCTCAACTCTGTGCTCTCGCTTAGTGATCAGTATACCCAAATAATACATTTTTTTAATAATAAATTATGTAAAAGAATGTGATTGACTGGTTACAATTCTGATTGCTCAATTTTATATTGTTAAAACCATTTCACGTTCAAGCATCCATTCGTGCGCACGAGGCGAAAGGTTTAAAAATCATTCTAATAACATCAGCTTGCACGAAAGTTTCAAAAGTGATATTATTGAGGTACGTAAGAAACTAAATCGAATTTAACTTTTCTTTTGCCAAATTCGTATGTTTGAATGAAATTATTGATGTTCAAAAATTATTTGTCTTTACCAAAATTGTCCGTCTTCATCGAAATTATCTCTTAAAAATTAGGTACTATACAAATATTATTAAATACATGTCACTTTTAACTAAACCAAACCAGATGGAGCGATGTGTCAATATTCAACTTCAACTACTTGCCACAGCAAAGTAAATTTTGGGGAATAAATTGCCTTAATAATATAAACACTATCAAATGTGTTATTTTAAAAAAATATTGCTGATTTGAAAAATACATAATTGAGAATATATTTTTCTTCCAAATTCTTTAGGAGTTTTTCAAAGATCTGCTTTGTGATAAGAATTTATATGTTTCAATGATTGATATTAAAGTTTACCACGTTTGACTTGAATGAAAACTGATTTATACAATTTTACGTAACTTGCTTAATAGTGTAAGCTCATTCAGCAAGCTACATATTTTGTCATTAGACAAAAATTATTAAAACTGTTAGTGTGAAGAAATAATATAAACGAAATATTTACTTCTTTGTTTTATTTATAAATTTTAATATAAATGGCGTAACATGTGTCAGGTTATTACTACTAGTGGCTCGAGAGTCCTCAATGAATCCTGGCCTTCTCAAGCACACTGTTCCAAGCCCTCGTTCTGGGCGCCACGAATTTCCAATTTGATTGCTTGATAAATATAAAATTGCTTTTTTTGTAATATGTAATTTATTACATATTACAAAAAAAGCAATTTTTCAAAATCAAAAGAAGTAAAAGTGCGGGTGATGATAAAAAAAATAAAAACCTATTTAAAATGGGAAAATCATGTTTATAATCATGACAAAAACTAAAAACAAAATGCTTTACTTGACATGTGAGCTGAAAAATGAGAAGAAATAATAAGTATGATAATAACGTTAAGAGGATAAACAGGAAGAGTCTAAACGGAAACAGAGGAGTTTTAAGTTTTTGAGATGACTTTTGAAAAAATATTTTGCAATTTAGTGAAGTAACAGGGAACAGAAATTCGTGTATAACCTTTTTATATTTGGAAATGAGGAACAAGTATAGTTTTGACACAGATTCAATCTGTGAAAATTAACGTAAATATGAATCAGAAAGCAAAATAAGAAAGACTTTTTGTATTATTTAAGACAATGAAGGAAGTAAACGAATCGGAGTCGAACACTCATATTTGTTCAATTAAACGCATTTTAAACTGCATATTATCATTATATTTATTGCTATAGATTCCAAAGTATCTAGATGACAATGTTTCTAGATAGAATTCTGGAAAGAGATAATAATAAAATAAAATACTCACTTTAATTTATTTCAATGTTTGATTTAATTTGTATGCTGTAAAATAGAGCAGAGTAGCGCACAAAATAAAGAAATAATGAGCAGGACATATATTTAACAAGCAATTTAAAACCCAAAATTTAAAGAGAAAAAACAATTTAAAACAATAATTTCAACACTCGTTTATTGCCATTCCAAAACCTCTTTTAACCGTAAACGTAGCTACTTTGCTCCTTGAGATTTATGCGATAAACTTTACGGTTAAAATGCTTTGTAATCGTTCTTTGTGATCGTTCGATCGTTATCTTTTACGTTCGTTTACTTCAAGTTACGCGAAGCAATAAAACAAGTAAATCTATCTATCTCTTCATAACTCGTTAGGTATCAATCCATGAACATGCCTTAAAATATAATTATAATGCTTTCATTATGTGGCTAAGAAAGGTCCGAAAAAGTGAAAGTAACGTTTAATTTTTATTAATTGGAAAGTTATTTACTTTCGTCCTTGGAAATTCCTCTACATATCAAAATCTCATCTAAGGGTAATGGTTTTAATTAGAAAAAGTTTTAAGAGCGGCTAAAATTACAACTGTTAAATTTTAATTTCCCAAAGTCTGGTAAGGAAAAAAATCAAACAACGTTCCCGTAAGGTTAACGTTGTCAGAATTTGAATTAAGGAAAGATGGACGAAGATAAATGGGAAAATTATTTTAATTTTTTTGTATTTCACAGAATAGTTTTTATCATTATTACTAATATTTTTCTAAGACTGATTTTATAACTGGAAATTAAACCTTCCCGAATTTTACCAAAAGGAAAAATTTTAATTATTGAGGTATATATTTTGTTAATTACTATTCATCTAAATTTTTCTACTATTTTATACAACTTGTATGAAAATGATATCAAATAGAAAAACAAAATTTTTTCCTCACTTTTTTTGGAATCATGTATGAAAAAAGGGGAATCGGAACTTCATAATTTTAGTTTCATTTATATGATGTCTACAATATTTTTAATTTTTTTTTCACACTTGTTTGTCTGTACTTTCAGCGATGGAATAAAAATTTATTGCATATCTTTTAATATATGCTTTAAACTAACTTCGAGTCATATTACACGATGGTTTTTAAAATGAATTAATTTTTTACGTCCTGCCTTTATTGCTCTTAGTTAAATCCTAAAGACTAAATCGAAATGTTTTTACTCTATATTTTTAACTGAGCCAGACTTTCCTATCTCCTAGCCACACCAAATTTTAATTTTCTACATCAAGTCGTATCGAAAAAATACCTGTGGTAGATAGAAGGACACATAAGTGTTTTTACAATTGTTACCTTTTGCTTATTTTATTAATAAAAATTATAATGGAAATATTTCCATTTCGCCAAAAAACTTGCTCTTTCAGAGTAAATTTAAAAATGATTTTCTAAATATAATTTCTCAAATTGTCTATTATATACCAAAATGATTCTACAAAATATAGAAAGCTCTATTGTAATTTATTTGGTAAATCTTATAAGATACCCGTACCAATATCAAATTGACAGGCAGATAGACAAGGACAATCGATTTTCATTCTATATTTATTTATCATTTCTCATACTCCCTTTTCAAAAATATATTAAATACAAAAACCTTTATTTTTACAATTTCATTGAGTATGTGCATCAAAAGTTAGATTTAATCCAAATTTTAGTTTGTATTAAGAATTTACTCACCCTACGTAACTTTCATCTACCTAATGGATTTGTTTAAATTTCTAATTTTTTTCTATGCGATCTCTGAGTGGCGTTATTAATAGTCGAGTTTTATAAATACTTTATTTTCACTCAAGCAATGAGCTTAAGCGACGCAAGCACCTGTTTAGTTTTCTTGATGGGTTGCCAAGGTTAGATGGCAGTCGGTATGCGTAAAACCAGCACCTGATAAAAATTCCTTGTGTCAGAAATGAATCCTGGTAATAAAGTAACGGAATGACGGTAAGGCGAAGTAATTAAATACAATATGGTCTTTCGATATATTGAATGGAGTTATTTTTCCATTTTATGTATTGAAATACTCGATGCACGCATCACATAATAATAAAGATAGGACTTGGCGGCAAGTAAATAATCTTGGTTAATAGAACCACTTCTGCCAGTATACTAGAAGAAATTAATCTTGAAGTGAGATGGAAGTACGGTGGTCGAAAATAAAATAGCTCCAATATAAATTGATATATATATATAAAAGTAAGGCCTGATGCCTTATTAGTTCCGTATTCCGAGTATTACTAAAGTACACGCTTTTCTATATCATATATCGTTTTACCTAATTTAAATAGAGTGTGATATGTACTGTGGACATGTATTTGTACTAAGTGAAACCTCTTCCTCTCACAAATTTCCGAATTAAACGGGGTTTGTTTTGAACATATGCAACTTTGTTAGTTTTCATTTATAAAAGTGTGCTTTATTAAAAATGATAGAAAATATACTTAGATGCTGAATAAAAAAGGAAAGGTCCCGATAATATTACCGTATAGCTTCAATATATATATTATAAATATTTATTAGGAACATTAAATAAGAAAGGCATTTTAAAACAAACGGGAAGTTTAACAAACAAACCCCCTTCAAAAATCTTTTAATTTCCTTTGAAACAACCTCTATGGTATTAAAATTTTTTTGCGTTTAAAATGATGAAAACGATTTTTACGTTTTTCGGTTCGCCTGTAGACAAATGTTGCAATTCATGGCAAATAAAAGAAAATGTTAATCCGAATATGCGAGAATTGGGCTACGAAAGGAGGACGAACTACATGTTACAAAAAAAATCGATGTATAGCACACATCGCACGCATTGCGAGTGACCGTCTTCAAATTGACATGAAATATGCGGGGATCAGCGCCGACCCTCCTTTTCTTTACATCTTGATCAAACTGAAAATCTACGTTTGAAATGTATTATTTATTCTTTAGTCTTAATACAGATAGTGTGACCAAGCATTTTATATACTTTCCTTATCTTATTTCGTGTTCTATATTATATGGAATAGTCTCTTATCCTGACATTCAGCAAAGTATCATCATAAAATATTACGACATGCACTACGAATTTAAAAGGACGTAGCGATAGTTTAGTATAAGTTTAGGTATTACTCGTTTAGTATACGTTGAAAATTTTTTTTGGAATGGAAAAATTTTGCAAGGAAAATCTGATCAAAACGACGTACATTAGGTTTTTATTTTTAAATTTTAAACAAAAGCTTTTGTCCACTTACCGGCTGTCGTTTTTTTAAATAAACTCCTCATAAACGAGGTTTATTTTGAAGTATTGATGGTAAATATAAAACAATTTCGACCGTAGGCATACAATGAATAAAATTCAAGCGGCAACATATAAAATGTCTTATGGAACGTGATGCAGTTAAAGTTATCAACTAGAATAACAGATCGTATTTCCCCCCTTTTCCATGCTTTATATAGTTAAATAAACGGTATTTTGAATATTTCGTTTTGTTTTCAAACATTGAAGTGAACTGAGGGGAAAAATGAAATTTTAAAGAAGGGCTTAGACCATCAGTTATTGCCACAAGAAATTTAATCTGATAAAGTTAAACTAATTTCACTTGAGATTTTTACTATAAAAGATACGTTTAAAATATTTTACGTTATTTTACTTCATGTTTTATTAGGCAATATGACGAACGTACCAACCTAACTGTCCATAGAAAATCAAATCGTTCCATAAACATACTTAAAAATATAATTAAAATACTTTCCATTGTCTGACATATGAAGGATGAGTTGGGAGAAAGTTTAAATAAATTAAGCGGTAGAATGAAAGTAACTTTTCGAAAGTACAGATCCATCTTTTTTCAATAATCTTCTTGACATATAACTGTCTTAACTATAGAAAATTTTGTACTGGAAAAAAATATAACTGTAAACTTTGAATATTCTGAAAGTCTCACAGCGAGAAAATTAATAAAAAAATCAGGGCAATGTTAATTGTATTTGAAATAGTGGGAGACCTAAGACGTTAAATAGAAAAGAGTCTTGAATTCTTATAGCCCACCTGAAGATGTTTTAATACAACGAAACCTAGGTCATGGTAAAGAACTTAAATAAAGTAGAAATAATACTACATCAGGTAGTTTCATTTAATTGTAAACAATGAATTTCTACAAAATTAACGCCAAATATATTCAATAATTATGGAAAAGAGTCACTATAAGAATATCCTAAGTACAAGTTTTCTCTACGTTTTATCATTTGTTGTGGAACACTTCTTTTGCATTAATATGATAGAAAATATCATTCGAAGGTGATAATGGTGACATCCAAATATTTAAATAACAAATTAATATTTAAACCTACCTATATATTTATGTTTCAAATTACTTAGATAATCAGAACAGTTCAATAAATTTTCGTCTGATATTCACGTAACCTCAGAATAACAGACGAAAATTTATTGAACTGTTCAACGATAAATTTTCTTCAATAACTTAATCGAGTAGTTTTCAGTTCAATTGATTTATGCAAATAAAATATTAATTTTAGGCAACTTAAACATCATATAACAAGTGGTCATCAACCTAAATGTAAGATTAGTGTCACAATGTCTGTATGTTTCGGGTGAAATAAAAATTATAGGTGTAAATAGCCCGGATGTCATTTCATCACCCAACTTCCATTTAACTAACGTTAGACGTGTATCATGCAGTATATATAATTTACTTTAATATAATTTACTACTGGTTCTTTCAAATTATCTTTTTTTTCTGGCTCTAGGTACTTCTTTTATATTATCAATAATTTTACCGAATTTTAATTCACTTTTCCATTTGTCTTAGTAATAGGAATAGTGGAAGATTTTTGTTTTATAAAATTAATGAAACCAAATTTTATTGGACAAAGAGATTACGATTTATGTTTTCATTTTCAGTAAGAAATTATTAATATTCACATTTGAAAATACATCTATCACATCATCATAATCGGTGGTGCATCGTCATATTGATATTGATAATTTGTCTAAGTAGACGAGAAAACATTTTTAAGACTTAGTGATGGGAAATTTGTTAAGAGATTGTTGAGATAGAGTTTGTTTGAAAAGATAAAGAAATCAAAAAGTTTCTAAAGGGGTTTGTCTATTAAATTCCCCGTTAGTTTTGATATACCTTCCGTATTAATGACCTTAATAAATATTCAGAAAATATATATTGAAGCTATACGCTAATTCTATAGAGACCTTCCGCTTTTTCATTCGGCATGTAAGTAAATTTTCTGTCATTTTTAATAAAGCAAAGTATAAAAAAATAAAAATTAATTATTTGATGCTTATTTTTAATATTCTTATTATATAAAAGAAAAGACGTTGTACATGTTCAAAACAAATTCTTTTTAATTCACAAATTTGTAAGAGGAAGAGATTTCACTCAGTATAAATACATGTCTATAGTACTATAATACTACCATCCTCCATTTAAAATAGGTAAAACCATATATGATGTATAAAAGCGAGTATTACTAAAATTACCTCTCAGGAACCAAGTACGAAATAGGAAAATGTCTTTTTTATTGTATTTTATCTAACAGAAAATTGATATATTGTGATGCAATGATTAAACCTTACTCGTCTCGATAACACTAACTCCTGCATTAATAGCAGTGATAGAGTTTATATTTTTATAATTACATATAGACAAATATATATATATATATATATATATATATATATATATATATATATGCATATTATATATATATATAAATATATATAGATCGTTTTCTATTAAATAGTTTATAATTTTAATTAAGACCAACTATTTCATCGACGTTTATTTTCATTATATTTTGTTAAATTGTAACTTATTTAAATATCATTGGCGAATTAAATTACATTTGTTTCAAACATTGAACATATTTGGTGTCAATTTTTAAAAAAATCATTATTAACAATTAAATGAAACTACGTGATATAGTAATATGTCTACTTTCTTTAAGTTCTTTACCACGACCTAGGTTTTGTTGTATTAAATCTTGAGGTGGTTTATTAGAAACATTCTTTGCTAATAACCCACCTGAAGATGTTATAATGCAACGAAACCTAGATCGTGGTAAAGAACTTGAAGAAAGTACAAATAATGCTACATCAAGTAGTTACATTTAATTTTGTACATTTGTTTCAATAAAATTATTGCATTTATTTTTGTCTTGATATGGAGGAAATATTAATACGTATATGATATGGAGGAAATGTTAAGAATTCATAGATGAAGGCGTTCTCACATAATATCGTAATAAAATAAAAAAAAACTCATGTATTTAAAGATTCCAACCGCTAGGCAATAACAACTAAGTGAATTTGAGTATCGCAAATGCAGAACCGACAATAAAACATAGCTTATAATCTTAGGCCGGGTTTCATCGAAGAACATACATATAAATTAATAACAATCAGTTCACCCAAATTCACATATTTCCACAACCTTCGTGTCTGCTTATTCATCTCTATTTCGTCGGCGCATTAGAAGTAGCGCCAGATCTATTTGAGATGCCTCTGTATCCATATGACGAGTCATGCACGACTGTACAAAGACGTTATATGCCTAAGTAGATTGGACACTCGAAGGCGAAAAGGTACCACTGATATTTTATCACAAATGCGCGTCCCACTTCATACTACGTAGGCTTCACGTTTGCTGTTATTTGAAACTTTTACTATCAACTTAAGCGTTATTAAAAAAGTGTAAGTTTTTCAATCGTTTCATTACGCATTATTCATAATATTACACTTCACCCACTTCACACAAAACCGATAATGTCCCAACTTCATCCCCAGGTTAATTCTTTAGTCTTAATTTTGAGACTAAATCTTTTTTTATATGAAATCTCCTAAAAATAAACGTATATCAACATTTTGAAAATGGCTTGTGACGTTCAGTAAAATTTTATAAACGATATGTACATTTTTTTTAACGCTTTTCAAGGGTATAAGTTGCAGATTTATTAGCGTTCAAAATCTTTTCCCTAGATTGGAAAATCCAAATTGTAAAGTCGTGTTGTATTACAAATGAGCTTCCCACTTTATATTAAATACATGAACGTCTACAATTATATTCTTATGAGTCACTAAAAAAGGGGAATTCCATTTTCGCTGTCATTGAAAAAATTACAATTTATGAAAATTATAGATATATATTGCAATTAACTTTGTATTTTCGTGTAAAGGTTTTCCGTCTTTCCCCCTAAATTCCTTAATTGGCTAAACTTATTTAGCGGTGACAAAAGTAATTCTAAATTTGGTGTTTATATTTGCATTTATCAAAGGATTATAGCATATTTATCAATAATTTTAAGTCTTTTGAAATAATTTTGTTCACTTGGAACGCCGTAAAAAGTTTAAGTACTTACTACCGACAAAAATATTCGACGAAGAGTCTCTTTATGAATGAAATAACATATGTTACTTTGTAGATAACCTTTATGAGACGATTACTTATTAAGCGTTGAGTACGTTAGGATATAAGAGTAATTTTCTTTTTTCGTTTTCATATTCAATTTTCCATTCCTTAAAATTGTCTTGAATGTTTCATAATATCGAATCATACATTATTGTAATACTCACGGAATAAAATTAAAATAATTCTTGTAACTATTAAAAGAATATCTTTTATATAAGCGTTGGATATCTAATAAAATAGAATTATAAAAAATGGAAGGTTTGTTATATTCCACATTCTATTTACACAGAATAATGATCATATCCCATTGTGACATTGATCTGGAGCTATCGTTATAGTTTTCCCACAATTTTGTGAAGTTTTTCAAAGACAGCCATTTTTCATAATGTTAGTTTCAGTATTTTCCTAATAGCGAAAAATTTTTGGGATATTATTTGGTTCATCTCTGAGGACGTTATATTTAAAATAGGGAAAAAAATTGAGGCTCTTATAACAAACCTTTTCAAATAATACGAAAGATATATACAATCATAAAAATGAAATTATAGAAAAAATTGCCTCCATTCCCCACAAAATCTGGTACAAATATTTTTAAATCTTAGATACGTGTGCGAGTTAATAGATTGTATTACTGTACAAAACATAAAGTTAAAATGTCAACCTATTTCTGAAAAAAAAACACTAAAACTAAATAACAGTTATGAACTATCAAAACACATATTAATTATTTAATATAATTATTTTTCGATATAAATACCCCTTTTTTCCGACATTGAATTCCCAAGCCCTGAAAACTTTTGCAACATTAAATATTTCGCAACGAACTCATTATTATTCCCGGTCCGCTCTTTATTTCGCGACGAATAATTCATTTATATGCTGCTCTTTGTTACAGCCATCATCCTGGAGGAGAATCTAAGGGAATAACGAGAAACGAGAACGCAGCGCCAGATTCTTCTCCGACGTGCGAATGACGATTATTCAACGCGTGATCTTATTTAATTTGCTTAAATGTTCTGTGGCTCCGTAATTCCGCTGAGAGTTGGAACGTGCACGAGAATATTTTTTTGGATTGATAATGTACACTAAGAGAAATTGTTGTAAATACATGAAAAGTTAAAATAAAAGAATTTCTCACAGAGTGAATGTGGTAGCCGGATTCCTGATATTACGTCATGAATTTAATTTTCTTTATGACTTCCGTTAATTGTCTTATCCAACAGAATCTCGACCTGATGAAAAAATAAGACCTTGTGATTTCCGTTGGATTAAAAAATTATTACTAAAGAAACCAGTTAAATGAAGAGCAGAAATTTGAGAAATGTACTTCAATTTCATGAATGTTCTTGTGTTTGGGATCAATTAAAGGTTACGTTAATTAACTAAACCATGTTTAAATAGACTTTACTCAACGTTGATTAATTTCAATTGAATTAACTAAAATTGGAAATAACCTAAAAGGAAAATTTAATCCCTTTCTTTATATCTTCAATATCTATACTAATCAAGTTCACCACGAAAATGAAAAAAAGGAGCATCGTTTTAAATGCACTTTGAAGATAATACTCCTGATTTCAATGCTAACTAAAGTTATGATCCAATGAAAACATTAGTCTCTCAGAACACACCGGACCATCATTATTAACATTGCCTATATTTTAAATTTTAAGAATCTTTCGAAATTTAACGTTTTAATGCTGGAGCATGCTGTTCATTTTCAGATGTTTGGTATAGCTAGTGCTTTCCGTGACTAATAACCTCATCTCCTCATATCCTCATTGTACCATTTCGAACAGATTTCTGTGAGTTTTTCTGTCATGAGAGTTTTTTTTAATTTTTCCACATGTGTTTCTTTCTTACTTTATCGAGTCGTGTTACTCCTGCAAACCGTCATAGCATTTCATTTCATTTACACGTAATCTCATTTTGCAGCTTATTTTTGTACGTTATTGCAGCTTTGTGCCTTTAGTTTGTATAAAATTTCTGAAATAAAAAACTACAAGTAAGTGTTCTTATTTATTTTCAGGAGGTTTAAACTTTTCTTGTAATGTTAGCTTTAATGTGTTCATCTGCCGTCATAATTGAATGGACGATAAAAAAGTTCAGGGAATTTATTTAGTTTTAACTCTAATAACTCAGAATCTGTTATTTCAGAAATTAATTTTCAATGTTCAGGAGGTTCTTTTGGATGAAATAAATGTTTATCAATGAACATATTATCGACGGCATACAGAAAATACCACGGCAAATGGGACTGAATATTATAGGAAAAGTATTTCATTATTATATAAAAAGGAAAAAAAGGTAAAAGATAATATTTAATTCTAAATATTAAAGAAAACCTGTAAAACTTTTTGCATTAGTACTTATCTACTCATATAAATCGTCATAAGTTTTATTAAATATTAATGAAATGCTTACACTATTGTGCGCAACACACTAAAGTTCTAGGTACTTGATCTTACTTTCTTTATATTTTTAAGAACTCTGTGTATAACTTTGCAATATGCATGGTAGTTTTCTAGTCTAATACACGCTCTTCAGGCAAAGTCGATTTTAAATTTTTAAATAGTAACACTTTGTAAGTCTATTCGATTTGGTTTACAAGCCAATATAATTGACTAGCATTTCTTCCGATACATTCAGTGCATGAGGTCAGGCGTTAATTTTGACACAGAGTTACATTTGTGTTTATAAAAATGGCTCTAGATAACTAGAATTAAAGAAAATGGTATAATACTTGAGATCAACAGATTTCATTTATTTCCACAGATTCAGGAGAATATTATAATGTCATGGAACTTTATGATTTTTCACTCTTCTAAACTTTCTTCAGCTCGACTAAGGAAATTTCCTGGTCAGGTTTGCAGTCAAGTCAATAGAAAGAAACGATGTGCCAAAGAATTCCCCGTTTTTTAATTATAAATATTTTCACCATTCATTAATTGCATAATTCTACTTACTTACATTTTTTCGTATTCAAAGACTACTGGCTCAGGAATCTGCGATGTAGAAACTTGAAGTTTGATATGGTAATATGTTTTATTGACTAACATATTTTTTATTAGCCAACTTTTAAAAATATCCTTTTAAGAAACAAATTAAATAACTTTTTTTTTCATTTTTTGTCATGGATATTATCACTTGAAAAAGCTTGTCATGAATAATATAAAATTGTTTAAAAAGTATTCCGAAAGCGGAATTAAGTATGACTCGAAAAGCAGTGAACCGCATATAATGAAAATAACACGGTTGGTAAAACCTGTCTTCAAGATTGTAGGAAAGTTAATACGAATATCCTAGATCTTTCAATTTTGAAATACGTAACAATTTCTTTTCCTCTAATAGTCAAAATATTTACGATATGAAAAATTAAAACTTCTAAAGTGTTTATCAGATTGACACCAATCAATTTATGAAAACTAAGTGAAACTATACGTGAAAGAAAAATCACCTTACACCATATCTAAAATATTTCTAAAAAAAGTTAATTTATGAAAGCAATTTACAATAATTAATAACATTTTTACCGCAATGTTATATCATTCGTAATTTTGTTAAAATGATGAAACTATTACGCTGACACAGAGAAGGAAGCAATTAAAGTAAGGGAAGAGAATTATCAAAGAAAAGGTTAGTGAATAAGCACAAATCACGTCGAAGTCTCTGTATATGTTTGTATATACGAAACGTTTAAACGGATATTCTACAAAAACCAAATAAAATTTTATTTTATTAGAACCTTTTAAATTGCGGAAAATTCTTGTTTGTACCTATGGTTTTTAACTGTAATCTAAAAAGTTTTCATGATTTAACTTTGCATTTTATATCGGAATAAATATCAATTATACATAATACGATTAAGTAACGGTGTATATTTATTCTAAAATGCCTCGAAAATTATGACATCTAGAAATATCGTTTTAGTTTGTATACAATCAAAATATTAGGCTCAGTGAATTGGAAAATAGGAGAGGAGGAATATATTTTTTAAAGATGTTACCTAAAAATATGTACTCAAAACATGTATTAACATATTCAAACAACTTTCTACACTAAATAAGAAATTTAAAAAATATTTTACAGTTTTTAATTTAGATTGAACATTTAAAGGAAATATTTTCCAACTTTTATGAAAATACTTTTTACGAAATACCTCTAGGTATTTCGTAAATAAATAATTTTTCATCACCATTCTATGTACTAGAGCCCACCTTGAAAAAAAAATTGTTTTGTAAATTTAAATTCCGCCCCTAGCTTTAGGTAACATAACTACATAATTTTGGTTAGCATTTTTAGTGAATAATGCTGATAATACAACCTTTTATTTGAGGGTGATCTAACTCGACCCGTCGAATTTTAAATAACCTTTATGTTAACTTTATATCACTGAAATGAAATTCAAATTAATACACTTTTATCTGTTTCTGTAAATTTCAAATAAAATATTCCCAAAAAGACCTTAATTGAAAATTTATGTGAGAGAATAATTTCAATCGGAATTGTGTAGATTAAATTCCTGTTTGGATAACGTTTAAAGCGGGATTTCACTTTATTGCAGCAGGGCCGACGGTATTTTGAAATGTACTCGCACGTTTGACGTTAAATACTGATTTAATTTAAAAATGGTTAACATTTATATATACCAGAACTATAGTTTAAAATACAAAACCATATCTTTGAGAGTAAAATACTGACCTTTGCTTCACTACTTATTTTATTTGGTTATTTACATTTGATTCATGGTGAGCAAATTAATGACCAAATGCTGTAAATCATTTAACTGATAATGATCAATTTAAATAATAACAATAAATAAGTAGATATATAATCTCATTGCATTTTCTCCATTAAAAAGGCGGAAAAAAAAGACTTCATTTTCTTGATGAATCTCTTTTTGAAGGGACGACTAGAAGCACATTCCTAGCGCGTCTTAGTTCACTGTTGCTTGTCCTATGAATTAGTATGTTATGTGATTAGAATGAGATTAGTTTTACTACGATTGTTATGATTAAGATAAATGAAATAACTATCCAGTTATGGCTTTACATTTAGTATGCGCGTATTTTACTTATTATGCACGACCAAACATCATGACTTGACTAAGTTATAAACTCAACATTTTCGGTATTTATAAAGCAAATTCGACGTAAATTAAAATTAAGATTTACTACAAAAAAATTCAACACATGAATGAACCGATTCCAAAGATCAAGACAAGTTATGAATTAGTAAAACTTAAAAATTGACGTTTCGTAATCAAGTTTCTCTATATTTAGTCAATTCTGTATATGTTGCTGGAAAATTCATTCTAAATATTGCAACCGTAACTATGTATGTATACATAATAACTTAAACTATTAAGGTTGGGTAGTATATTGTCATAAAATTCTACATCATATTTCTAATACATTTCTCGCTTTCTACGCTCCGTGAATATATTATAAATGTCTTGACACTTCTTGACTTCGTCGTTATAATGACCATGTGTTTCAGATCTTTTATCCACCCTCATATTAGATTTATTTATATTTTTTGGCTGACTTTGGTTAGTTTACATATAGACAATTTTATTCTCTAGTGATTTCATTATCTTTTTTCTTGAAAACACTATTTTACTAATTAAAACTGTGAGAATAAATATTAATATTACATTTTAAATGCAGTTTAAAATTTCATGTATTTTTTCACACCATTAAAGAGTTGAAGTGAAATAAAAAGTTTCATTTTCAAATCTCGTGTAGTTTCCCTATTATTAAACTGTCACAAACGACTAGCTATAATTTTCTGCATTCTTTTTGGCACGTCTAAAACAATTCATCTTTATGTTCAAACCAATCATAACCACAACGTAAGAGTTGACGAGGAATGTAAAAATTAATAACGGCGGGCGAATGATATCAGATTTTCTGTTAATATTCAAGCTAGAAATATTCAAGACCAACAGGGTAAAAGTGGGATAGTTGCCTTAGGAGGATATACGCCTCGTAATTCATATTGGGACTTGTAAAGGCACTACGGACGCAGCTAATATTTCTAGTTATAGAACCGCTCTCACCTCGCTAGTATCCAAGCGGCCGCCGCGCTGAACGGACGTCTTTTGTTTTTATAGAGAAAATTTGTCGATTTCGCTCACGAGAATCTCAGATTACGAATTAAGTCATTGCGTTAACAAGTGTAACTTTTGAACTTTAAAGGTAAGTGAGACTTTTTTTATTTTCATTAGTATGTGTATGGTTTAGATATGATTGTGAGCATTTTTTAAATTGTTTAACGGTATTTTGTGTGAAAAGGCGAGGCATCTATCCATACTGAAAAGGATAGCTGCCTCGTTTTTCGTGAGTATAGATGCCCTTAGGGGCATCTGTCCCCTGAGTTACTGTAATCCTTAAGCTGATGCATGTGCTTATTTTTTTATTCAGATATGCCACGCAAATATGATAAAAAAGCTTTAGCTCCTCCACATTCAGAATAGACGCTAGAGTTATTAATATCTGCTATGGAGGAAATTTCAAAAGGCATTCTTGGCGTTAACAAAATTTCACTTAGATTTGGAATTGATTCAAGGACATTGAGAAAATGCTATGCAAATACGAATACTGGAAAACAGACATTAGATCAGCATTTTTAGTATATCCCCCTTAATCCCTTAATCTTTAACTATTTTGTAATATTAATTTCTTATTATTTTTTATAGGAAAACACCCACTTCTTGATTTCGAAAACAAAAAACGTCTGGTGCTGTACATTCAAAAACTGAAAAAAACTGGTTTTCCTGCAGTCCGCGATATGATGCGAATATTAGCATTTGAATTTGCCGACATACTGGGCGTGGAAGTTCCTTTTGATAAACAGACTAGAAAGGCGGCCTGCATTGATTATGTTTCGTATCGTTTTTAGAACGTAATAAAGCTTAGTATTCGTCAGGCTGAAATTTTATCAGTTGCTAGACCACAAGAATTTCATAAGAAGGGAAAACCATCAGCTGCAGTTTTGAACACAATAGAAAATATCGAAGCGAAGCTAAAATCAAAGTTAAGCTACTTTAGGAATATCATGCAAAAATAAACATCGATCAGCTGAAACAGTTGTGCAAACTAAAAAGTCAAGGCTCGGAACTAAGATTCAGAAAAAAAGACAAGCACATAAAACCAAAAAGAAATTAAGGAATCTAGTGAAGAAATCTCCATTCGAGCAAATCACTTTCAGACACACAGAAAGATGCTAGAGGCAAAGAATATTTTGATGAATATTATAATACTAAATCTTATGCAGATTGGGTTCAATGTATGCAAGAAATGGCTACATGAAGAATGTACGGTGACTATTGTAATAATTGTGGACGCACTAAAATACAAATGTAAAAAAAACATCGGCTGAACTGAAGTATTTTAATTTTTGAGACTGATTAATATGAAAATATTATAATATATACCAAAGTGTAATGTGCCATTGCTAATTATAAAAATAAAAGTTGTTGATTATAAATATACTCTGAATTATTCCTGGGGGCCACTATCCTCATAGTGATAATAGCCTCGAAGCAACTAACCCATATAATAGGGATCTATACTCACAACCAGTACTTTTATTTGGCAGATTTTTTTAATGTAAACAATAACTACATCTAATTAACAAGAGTGACTAAATCAAACATTATGTTCAAATATCAACTGTTAATTAGTAAAAAATACTATATTTCCAAAAATACTGTATTTCATTGGGGCAACTATACCACTTTTACCCTATAGCTTATCTGTGCAAATGGTTCCCGAGCTACTTATTACGACGGGTTTTAACATTTTCGATGTCACATAGTTTCATTTAACATTTCTAACAATTCCTCTTTTAACATATTCAATGCCGGATATTTTTTTTTGACAGAGCACATGTAAATATTAACTAGGGCGTGATAGCGTCACAATGGATTTGGCTTGTTTATTTTCTTGTTATAAATACAATAGCTGATTAAAAGAAAATTATAGGAAATTTTGTGTAATATTTTACTCGATTAAGTAAGTACCTGCCTCGTAAATGGACAACTAGGTGAAAATCTAACTCATTTCATTTTCAAATTCCCGCTGTCTTCTTTTAAAGAGTATGACGACCCACAGAGAAAAGGAATAGGTCAAATAATATACGATTATAATTCATATATTCTTGTAGGTGCTTACTTCGTACCTCATTTTTTCTCAATTTATATTTACGCCTCCATTACCCACAAACTCTGTCGAGTCTTATGATCCTGTAGTAAATTATAGTTTTATTAATTCTTTCCAAATTAAAGTTTCTATCTATTTACATTTTGTGAGCTCTTTTTAAAATTCTCAATGCACCACGGTGGAGAGCTGCACTTGAAGAAAAGCAAATTTTTCAATGTTTTCTTTTATTGAGCCTAATGAAATCTTCTACCAGACCTGGTCTTCAATACCTATGAAAACCCACAAAAATTGAGGTAAAGATTTTTTTTCATTCTAGTTATATTTAATTAGTGAACCAATTTTTATAATGTTATCGAATTAATTAGCGTCATTTGTCATCAAACACTTAAAATTTAAAAACACCACAAACGTAAAATTAAAAAATAAATGTAGGAAATATAAAAAAGGAAGTAAACAAAAAAAATTCCTAGAAGGGGTCCTTTGTATGTAGTAAAATTAGTCAAACTTTTAAGCTTAATAAGATGAAAACTTGAAATTAATTATGTAATAAGTATTTCCACAGCTTTAAAACAGTAATAAATATGACTTGAGGCCGTATTTTGAGGGAACTCCCTGAATATAAAGAAAGGTAGGGAAAAACAATTCTGCCATTCTTCCGTCACAGATGTTTTTTTTATCACTTAACGTAGAAACGGAAAAATTTGCACGTATTAAAATATGATAGTAAGAGTTTAAGAGAAATAAATTAGCCCCACAGCCCCCAATAAATTAAATAATCAAAACATATTTTATAACTCGATATGTAGTGTTGGGTACGGTACAGGGGGTAGTTACAAGGGTATGAAAATACATAAGTTAGACTAATAATTTTTTATCCACAATTTAGGGACTTTTCCAGAAAGATTCTCAAAATTTCTAGAAGGTTTTACTGTAGGGTACACATAGGCCAAACTGCAGTCAGTTGACAACAGTCAGCGCCGAAGCTTTAAGTGAATTACATAAAAGATAATGGTTTTATATCGATATTAAATACGGATCTTATTATTTTACGAATTTCGTCTGGGTCGTGATGCACAGACTGCCACAAATAATACATGTAATGCGATGGGCAAATCCACGATATCTGATATAGATGACAATCTTGAGGACGAACCCCGTACCGGATGTCCTATTAAATTGGACGTTCAACGATTACGATGCCTAATTGAAGAGGATCCTCAACTGACGAATCTTAATTGCATGGCAGTCGTGGCACCATAGAAACATATTTGCACGAATAGGGAAAAATTTCAAAACACCGTGTGTAAATGTTGACAAGTATCAACTTTGCACTTTTGTGATATGATAATAACTCGTAGGGTGTCCACGAGTTATTATCATATCACCTTCAGTGCAAAGTTGATACTTGTCAACATTTATCGACATTGAAACGTAATTTCAACGGGCTGAATCAGTTAGTAACTGGCAATGAGAAGTGGGTTACATAAGTCAACCATACACCTCAATGGCCGGGTGTCGGAGAAACAGAAGTTTTGGTATCCAAACCTTAAATAAGTACCAAAAATATTATCGCTGCTCGAATGCCAAGGGCCTTATTCATTGAAAGTTGCTTCCTGAGGGATTTACAATTAATTCAGATATTCACTGTGAAAAATCGGACCGATTAGCTAACAAGTGAAGTAGTCAACAGTATCGAGTTTATTTTCTACATGATAATGCTAGATCATATGCTGCAAAACGTACTCGTGATAAATTAGAGGAGCTCGTCTGAGTTTTATTCACATATCCGCCATATTTTTCGGACATTGTGCTTTCTGAAAACTATTTATTCAGGGCTCTAAATAACCATTTAAGTAAATAAAAATTCGACGTTAAAGAAGATCTCCAACACGACCTATCATAGTTTTTTGAATCAAAGTCAACGGAATTTCACAAGAAAGGCATGTTGTCACTGCCAACTAGATGGCGACAAGTAGTAGATAATAATGGTTCATACTTAAATTAAATTTAGTGTACCACATACATTTCCTAATAAAAATTGTTGACAGCAACTCGAGGTTAAGAACTTGTACTGAAATTGTACAAAAAATATGTTCCCCCGCCTTATATCCGAAACTATTCAATTGAAAAATGTGGAATAGATTTTGGTTGTAGAATCTTACTAAAAACTTATACAAAAACTATAGTGATGAGGCTAGATGTCATAATTTTTTCAATATGCGTCAGGTTTTACGCCTATGAAAGGTAAAGTAGGCAATATATTTACGTTTTTCCATGTTCACAATCTAATTTCCGTGGAACCATGCGATCTAGAAACTTAAAATTTAGCACAGTTAGATATCTTATTTACCTATATATTTTATATTAGCATATGTCAGGGTGCGCTTTTATAAATAATATATAAAAATGCACACACACACACACACAAACACACACACACACACACACACACAACATACCCACACACAAACACACACACACACAGGTGTGAGTGTGTACATGTACTTACATCGAGAAAATATCAAATGATTCTAACAACTCAAAACTCCATGAAAATGTTGAAAAGAGTAAACTGACAATTTACGTTCTAATGTTTTATGAAAATCAACCACTGTGGGTGAAAATTGTGGTTCAAAATATGAAACTGAACAAAGTTACTAAGCGGTTGCAATAGTTTAGAGGGAACATTTTTTAAATAATTGAGGTAGTCAGTAATGATGGATATTTTAAAATTTATCCTCTCAGGGATAACATAGTGCACCAAATTTGGTGTAGAGAAAAATTTGAGATAGTCCTATTAATCAAAAACATTGCAAAAGCACCATAGGTCTAAATAATGAATACAAGCGTTAGAGAATCAATCGCGAAGGGCCGAAATGGAGATTAAAATGTTGTTATGGACCAAATTTGGTAATTATTATATTAATTTGAAGGTCATTGAACTTCGTATTCAAACTCCACAGTCACGATGCAACGGGGATGCTACCTGCCTAAAATAATGAGAATTGAGGTTCTGCTGGTTTTATTTTAGTGTTGTGGGTCGTATGTAAAGAGTTTAGCATTGAACTCTGAACTTAAATTCCTCAGCCTGATGCCGCAATGATACGGCCTACTTCAACCACGAGACTTTACGATCTGCTAGTTTTAAATTGAAAATGTAAGCCACAAGCCACCTAAAAAGGTGAAAATAACTAAAAGGTAAAAACCTCTTTAAAAATATTTTTTTATTGCACTAAAATAATAAAAATTTAGATATTTTTTATTTTTAGTTCACCTGAATTTAAGATACAATATTGTTATATATCTTGTGGTTCCACAAGCCTAAACAAAAGAGAAAATTTAAATAACAAAACACCAACACTACCTTTTAAAACGCTTTTTCGGTTGACCTATCATATGGTTATATCAGACGCTAGTAACATTTATTCATCACCGGTTGTATATATTAGAGCCTTTGTAGAAAATGTTAGACCGGTTATATAATTTTAATTACAATTTTTATGAAATTCTGCTAATAATGGCTCTATGAGTTTTTGATAATCGTTACTAAACTTTATTTTAAGAAAATTAAATTTAAATATATGCGTCCCGTGTTTGTTTCTGTACATTCATTAAATTGTTTCCAAAATGTTTTATTTGGACAGTTTTTCACATGTGAGAGTTTTTCGAACTGTTCTCATTTAAATGAAATTCCTGTTTATACATCATTTGTAGCGGGATTATAGTTTATTGCTACGCCATATCTTATTACAGCTTTAAAACCTACTGGTGTTTGCCGTTGGGTAGCAAGTTTTATCTAAAAAAGAAAAAAAATAAATTTGATGATGTATCACTTCAAACTGAATACAAAATATTCATGGCCTACAATAATGTGACGGAGAAAGACCTGGACTCGGCCAGTGTTTTAAATTAAATAGTTATAAAAATACAGATAGTGGAGTTTGAGAATACAATTAAACCTTTCACATATATTCTTCATTCTTCTTCTTCTAAAGAAGAAAGAAATGCACTCATTTCAACATCTCGTATATTTTCCCCCATACAAAACTCTCGCAATCGACTCGCTGTTATCTCCAGTATTCTTTTTTGTGCGTCTCAAATAATTCATTTTTATTTTCCTAGCAATTACAGACACAAGGGACGAGAGAACGAGAGCTGACAAAACAAATTACGGTGGGCGAATGGCACCAGAATCTCTGTTAATATTCAAGCGAGAAATGTTTAAGGCGCTTTCTAGCTAATCAGTACAAATGGTTCCCGGGCTGGAGACTTCGCTGTGGGATAAATTTTTACGAGCGGATATATTTTTCTAAGCAAACAGATGTTCATTCTTAAATTGGGGGGGGGGGGGGTTATCAAGGTTAACTTGGATTTAACTTGTCTATTTCAAATAGAAAAATTATTTGAAACATAATTAAAGGAAATTTTAAAAAAATAGTTTAGCAGATTAATTAATAACAAATAGTTTTTTTTTCACTGATCAAAAATATGAAACCTGTTTGTAAAAATATAGATCATATTCATAAAATTCAGTAATACAATTCCTTTTCCAGTGATTTTTTTCGGAATTGATTAAGAATAAATAGTTTTTTTCTTTACCGATGAAAAAAATTATCGTATTCATGTAAATGTTGACTATAGCAAATTTTAATGCGTTTTGTGTCGGTTAAATAAAGTAGCAAAACGTTTAGTGAATTTAAATAATTATTTAAAATAAAATAATTTTCTTACTAATTACTTAACGTTGAAAAATAACACAAATTTGATACTTGACACACTTTTTCTAGTAAAATTGTTTAAAACGAATTTTACATACAATTAATTATGAACATCTTTTATTAATGTTATTTATGTTATTTCTTACTCAAAAAGAACAAAAGAATAAAAAATCTTGCTGTACCCCACGAAACGTATAAATTTTTCGCAATATGTATATATCAATATCAAAATTTTTAAATTATCTTTTTAACCTAGCTTAACCCTATTTATAAAATATTACCAGAAAAACTATGAAAATTGTGAACGTTATTGAAAGCCGACCGTTGCAAAGCAGGCTGTCTGCTGCAAGGTACTATAAAATGGGCGCTAAAAATAAATTGTCTCTCTTTTTTACTGAGTTAAGGCAACTGTCGAGTTGAGATATGTTAACAAAGCTCTCCTAATTGAAAAACCAATTGAAATTAGTTTTCAATAATAAATTTTTATGCAAAAAATTATCTGAATTTATTAATATGCAACAAAAGTACATCTTTTGAATGACAGGAAATAAATATCTTCAAGAAATAGTTTATATTTACTTTTGTACAAAAATAATAATGCCTGCGGAAATATTGTAACCGATTTATCGTTTTCAAATATATAACCCGGCAAATTGGGATGATAATTAATAAGTTGTTAAATCTTCAAGGTGACAAAGCCGACATATTGAAAAAATAATGCACAACACATTTTATAAACTTTTAATTTCGCCTACAAAACCAGCGAAGATTTGTTATAGAAACCTAATGAAACTTTAAGATTTTCAGCTGAAAACTTAATAAGCTTTGATTTTGTCATTAAATATCTTTAGACGTGAAAGCTCTGAAAATATTATTTTCATGCTTAACACTATTCCTGCATAAAAAAAAATTAGAGAAATTATGTATAAATCAGTGACTATTGCGAGTAACCAATATTTGTATTACGTCGAATTTGTCTTGGCTAATATAATACCTTTAAGGAAACTATAAATGAACAACAGATGCCAGAGTCAGATTATCATTTTTTTTTAATTTTTGAAACAAACAAATAATTATATGCTTATGTTCGTTTCTTTTAATTTATACATTTTTAATATATATTTTTTAAGGCTTGAGGCTTAAATCAAATTAGAAAATGTATTATGTACCTAATTTTGTTTCTTTTTATTTATGAATGTTTTAAACAAAAATTTAAGGCTTGAGACTTAATTGAAAGGTGTAATTTGTAATTACGATACTTGAAATTCATATCAAATACATAGAAAAGAGGTCGATTATTTCTTCCTTTTCTAAAAATTAACCTAATCATCAGTGTAACCTATATTCTGGAGAAATTGTATTCGTTGGGAGAACTGGGTAATTTCTTCCGTTATTTATGATCATTCATTAAACTTGTACGTAGAACCTCTCTATAACTTTGAACTATTGACCAAGAACCTGTACAAAACATATTTGATCGCCAAAGCGGAGTCCTTCCCAAGGTTGTGAAGTATCATACCTATCAAGGTGCTTCATGGAAATAGCTCTATCACTCAAACTAACCACTATTCAACTCGTAACTCCATGCATATTTCATTATATGTTATTATATTCTTAAATCAAATAACTTGTTATTGTGCTTTGAATTTAAAATTTTGCCCTTGGTTCATTAATTTACATACAATTATTAGAAAAAAATATCAAATAGTAATAATAATGTAATTGATTTAATCGATAACTGTTTTATTAAACTGTATTTTATATGAAATAATGTTTAAATTATAAATATTACTAAAATTTAGTAACAATTTTTTCTTGGTAATACTTATTTGACATTATTTATGGATTAATATTTTTCTCACATTGATATTATTAATGAAACAATTAAAATATTTTTTTGTTCAGGTAAAAGGTCACATGTATCTTCAAAAAATATTATCGAAATTCCTAAAGAATACTTTTAAAATCTGAAGAATGCAATAGCCTTTTTTTAGGGTAAGGGTTATTTACCTTATATTTTATTACAAATTATAACAAAAAAAATTTCATAATATTATTATCAATTAATAGGTTTGTTAATCAGTAAGTCATATACAAAGGAGTTGATGCTTTTACGAGAGGCCATCCAAATAAGACGCACTGTCTTTTTTAGAGTAATTTTAATCGCAGTCTGTATATTTTGTGGTGAACATTCTTAACTATATGTAGTATTTCGATACCGTTTTTTAAAAATATTCTGATATTTCCATATTACCAAACGTTTTCGTAAAAAAAAAAATAAGGTCGTCTTTAAAGGAATTCTAGAATTAAACTAAATTATTTTTGACTCCATATGCGTCTTCCCTTCTTAATCAATATAAGAAAAAAAAATATCAACTTAAAAGGTGATCACAAATTAAAAGAACAGTTTCCAAAAAATTATTTCACATTCAAAGTTAAATCAAAATGGAGACCGAAATTGAATAAGAGTGCAAGAAAATCAACTGTTACTTTTTGTTTTCTGCTAAAATTAATTAATTTTTTTTACCTTTAAAAATATACCACGGGAGACTTATTATAATAATTTATTAAATATTTATCAAAACTTTAAAACGTATCAATATTTCTTAAAATATGGAACACCGTCTCAACTACAAGGATTCGGTGCAAAAATTTTGAGAAAAAATTATATATAGTAAGAGCTTCTGATGCATAGTTAAAAAAAAAATTTAATGAAAAAATAAATAAGTCGCTTTAAGTTTTTCGCTGCTTACAGTTTTTCTTCAAGTTTACAATTTAAAAAAAAAGCTTGAGGACCCTATGATTTTACATTATACTTCAAAAAATATTGTAAGTTCAACACAATAGCGAACCCCGACGGCATTAGATTTAAAACTAGTTTAAATTTACAGAAAATGTAAAAAGTATTTTTTTCTGTCTGCTTGAATTAACACATTATATTGTATATATAAGTGGGACCTGCTGTCATAATTAAGTTTAGAAATTACACTACGTAATTCAATGCATTACCAAGAGTTACGTATAAGTGTATGTTACGACAGAATAAAATTATAAATATAAATTTACTTCCCATGTAAAAACATTTAGAATACAGATTCGGTTTTAATGTGAAATTATCTAAAATAATATACTAGAAAATTTCATTGACAGGAAATAATTTATATGATAATATAGACAAAATAAATCTTACAAAAGCTTCATTAGTTAATATATTCGTTTAAGTATTGATAAACAACTGATCTTGCAAGCCTGTTTTAGGATGTCTTATTAGACATTATTACATTTAATATAATACAATATTATATTTAATATTTCTAAATATTTTTGTTAAAAAAACCTAACACCAGGACCAAGTAGTTGAATCAAATTTTTTTCCGTGAAAATTCCTACTGGGATACAGAAATTAGGCATATTTCATTAACAGGTCCTGAAAAATATCAAATCGGGAACACTATAATAAAAATTATTTCCGATATCTTATATGGACCACTAGCCGTCGGGAACGAAGAAAGGTCATATAAAATCTATGTATATAGGCTATATTTCAATGTTGTTTTTAATTAATAATATCATTTTCTGCCTGTTTTAACTGTTTAAACGAAAAAAAAGAAAAAAAATGTATATATATATACACACACACACACACACACACACACACACACACACACACACATATATATATATATATATATATGTATATATATATATATATATATATATATATATATATATATATATATACATATATATACTTAAACAAAAACAAATTTGTTTATATAAACACATAAATAATTTTCCATCGATGAACTTCTCGCTTATATTATACAGGATTTTTTCACATTGCAAACAAATTTACATTCTGAATTTGTTTACGTAAGGAGTAAATTTTTAATAATAATTGTATTCTCTTATAAAACTTATACACCCCTTTGTGATGCAATCAATGACGTAAATGTATTTTCTGAACCTAATTATAACACCAGGTCCTAGCAACAAAGGATAAAATATGTTTATATAGGCAAACAGAAAAGAAATATTTTCTGTCTTTTCATATTCTCTTCAAATTTAAACTATTTCCAAAGCCAATATCGTTACGAATACATATATCAAATTTGAGATTATGTTTAACTTCCTCCACTTTTTAAGCGCAATTTAAAATCAAAAGATGCCCAAGCGTTTTTTTAAATTAAGACTGTAACCAGCGAAAAACTTAAAGTTAGTGATCTATATTTTTATTAAATGTATTTTCATTGTAAATTTCAGAAGCTTCCATTATACACAATTTTTTCTAAATATTTGTGCACCATATCCTTGTGGTTGAGATGGTGTTCCACATTATACGCCCATATGGGAGATGATGATACGTGTCTTACCTATGTTTTCATTATGGATAAATATTTAGTGAATTATCATCACAAGTCTCCCGTTGTCCATTTTAACAAGTAGATTCGATCAGAAAAAGATAACTAAATTTATTTAATGATTTTTTATTTTAATGACTTTTTATGTGGTATCATTTTGTGACGTAACAACCCTTTCGGATATGACTTAACGATTAACAAAAGCATTAACTAATAATAATATCATGGAAAACTGTGTGTTATAATTTATAATGAAATAGAGGATATATACCATAATATATAAGACACATACTCTTACTTCAGGAAACTAGCTATTGCATTCTTCAGTATTTAAACATATTCCTTACAAAGTTCCATAACTTTTTTTTAAGACATGTGTGACCTTTTCTTACAGCCAAACATTCTTGAACCAATTAGAAAATGACTGCACAAAAATATTTAGAATACGTTGTCAGCATAAAAAGAAATTTTTTAAACTGTTTCGTTAACAATATCAATGCGAGAAAAATATTAATTCATAAATAACGTGAAATAAATAACGAACAGTTGCTGCTAGATTTCTTTAATACTTATAAATGAAATATAATTTCATTTAAAATAAAGACCGTTCAAGAAGAAAACGTTATATTTAGGAACGTTTAAGGGTTTATATTATTAACTGACATAACATTATTTAATATTTAATAAAAAAGTAAAATTTTAAATATAACTCACTATACTACGTTGTTCTATTTAAGAATATGAATATAATAATGTATATTGGAATATGGATTTACTTACGAGTTGAGAAGTAATAATATGAGTGCTAGTACTAGCTTTGAGTAAAATTTATAATTGAAAAATTATTTCAAATAAAATATTACAGTTTAATAAAAAAAGGTGACGCTTATGAAAGAGAGTGATGTGATTATAACGTTTAAATATTATTTTATGCTTGTTTAATAAATTGTGTGAACCATATTAAACCAAAGGTAAAATTTAAAATACAAAGTGCCATACTATGTTATTCTATTCAAGGTTATGAATTTAAAAACATACATTGATATATGGATTTATTTACGAGTTGAGTGTACTTCAAAACTTATATATATATACACACACACATATGTATATATATATATATATATATATATATATGTTTATATATATATATATATATATATATATATATATATATATGTATATGTATATATATTTATATATATATATATATATATATATATGCATATGTATATGTTTATATATATATATATATATATATATATATATATGTTTATATATATATATATATATGCACATACATCACATTATATCCTACAAAAACAAGTTAATAAAAACACAAATTAACTTTGTTACAAACTAGAAATTCCCCAAAGAATATAAACAAATGAAAGTTTATAAAACAATGCAACATTATTCTCGCCATAACAAAATGTAATATTATATTGAATATGTTTGGCGTTAATTTTCTAGAAATTTATTATTCACAATTAAATGAAACTACGTGATGTAGTATTATGTCTACTTTCTTTAATTTCTTTAAAACGTCCTAGGTTTCGTTGTATTACAACATCTTCAGGTAGGATATTAGCAAAGATTCCTTGCTAATCTCAAAAAGAAAAGATCTTTGCTAATATCCCACCTGAAGATGTTGTAATACAACGAAACCTAGGTCGTGGTAAAGAAATTAAAGAAAGTAGAAATAATACTACATCATGTAGTTTCATTTAATTGTGAGTAATATTATAAAATATCATAATTTGTTGCTGTTTGCAGTGTAGTATTTTAATCAAAATGATTGAGAAGAAACTTTATATTTAAATGATTTAAGTAGCATTTTCAGTTAATTTCAAAATCCATCATCAAATAACCATCAGTCTTACAAGCCTGCTTATATATACCTGTACTTATATATTCGTAAAGAAATTTTAACATTGCTTTCGTCATCTTAAGTTTAATAGAAATTTATATTCGTTAATAATAAAATTTTCTGTCTCTCGTATCTTTCGTTTTATCCATAATAAGGTATTGGTGATAATGCGCAATCGAAAGATCACTTAACTCGCATTTTGTAATAATTTTACTGTAGGAAATCGACGCAACTGTTTTCCACTCACGCCGAATAATTCATTTTTACACCCCCGCCAGTCATAGCAACAATTAATGCTGAAGATGGAGACTCTGAGAATAAATAACGGCGGGTGAGTCGACTAGATTCCTCTTCGACGTGCGAGCTAGCATTATTTAAGACACGTTCCGCCTAATATGGGCAAGTTAGCTACGGGCGATTGACTCCGCCTAAATTCGAGTCACGTGTTGGCAATTTATTCTGACCAGAAGATATTCAATTGTAAGATAGTTGAGTCAATTATCTACAACGTCAATGATGAGCACTTCCCCGATAGAGTGGATATTGCAGCCTGGGGCATTGTTAAGACAATCCTTGTACATAGTTGGGTTGTTTTAAATTTGATGTCCGTGGTCTTAGTTTGTTATATAAATATGTCTAAAATGTTTGCACTGGAAGGAAAATATTTTTCCCAAATATAGTCTTTATTATACGGCTGAAAAAATACCAAAAATATTATTTTCGAACGTAGAAACGTGGGTTGAGTTTCTAATCATTAAGATTGTATTTTTCTATGGAAAAAAGGAAAAAGTTAATCTAATTATAAATTAATATTTACGGCGTAAAATGGTAAATTTCTGACAATAGTCTTGGTACGATACCACTACTACATTTTTCGTACAAACGAAATGAAAAGTAGCAATACAAATTTTTTTAATTGTCTCAGTTTGAAATTCTAAATATTTTTCTCATTTGGTTTTTGTTTTTCCCGTGAACTGGTGACCTGCGTGAGTAACGCACGCACATCACTATTAAAAGAAGTCCTTTAAGTTTTTATACTGGTAACTAAAAATTATATTATCTAGGAATAGTTCTACCGTGATTTATTTATTATTTTTGATAACCGCTATGAAGGAGGAACAGGAGATGTTTTCATACAACGAAACCTACGGCGTGGTTAAGAATTTAAATAAAGTAGTTATAATACTACACCACGTAGTTTCATTTACTTTTTAATGTAAATTAAGTTATAATGAATGTCCACAAACTTAACGCCAAATATATTCAATTTTAATAATAATAGTGTCAAAAAAGGAGAGTTTCTGTAATTAGGCATCGTCAGACAACCGTGAAAATAATTCTAACATCTATAACGATTTATATATAAACAAAAAACAACTAATTTATAAGGAGAGAAAAAATAGGGAACGATATATAATATTTAATAGAAATTATGGGTTTAATTAGAACATATTCATTCAAAAAATAAAAAAATTACGAACGTTTTAAGGGCGTATTTACATTTTTGACGACAACCTTCATTTTTGTAAAGTTTACTCCTAACTCTGAGAATATGTGACGTAATAATTTTGATATAGAAAATTAGATCAAACCTTCATCTGTAATTCATGTTTACGTGTAAATGTTGTCCACATTTATTTTTAATGGTTTTTTGCTGCTTATTCCTACATAATTTTAAATGTGTGAAATATTCATTTCCTCTTAATTAATTTGCATAGAAAATAATTTAGATTGATGCAATAGTAAAAGAGAAAAAGAAAAATATGTAGTCAACGAGAATATAGCTTCAATCGTACATGCAATACATCGGCTAATTATTATGCGCTGAGAAGCGCTCGTGTTCGGTTGTGTGTATTAGCCGCTCGGAATTAAAATATTTCCCAAGCTCTGCTGTACTCTTCATGTAATTATAGTTAGATTGAGCATTCGTAACCAAAGTAAAAAAAGTTTATCTATTGGAAATATTTATAATTAAACTTGCAATAATTTGTTTTCGTACCGACTTTAAATGTTTAAGCTGCTGAAACATTTTTATAGAAGAGATTCATAAATATCAACACAATATAAAAATACGAGTAAGTATCATGGTTTTTTCGTCTCTTAGTTACTATAAGATAAAAGCCCAAAAATATTCAGCTTCTGTTAATTTTGTAATTGGGAATGTCCTCACCTCAAAGTTTACGAATTAAAAATAATATTTAACTTAATAAATGTTAATGTTATTTTCTTCCACCATATTCTGCTTACTAAGTTAATAGTCATGTTAAAAATAATATTGTTTTAGTAAGAAAATAAAGAAACAACTGAGCGTTTATTTCACTGTTAAGCCAACTATGAACGCACAAAAGACAAAAATAACAAAACAAGCATCACAAATTTTTAAAGTTCAAGATAAGATCTAAAAATTTGTAAGATCTATCTTTTATCTTGTGGCCAACACATGAATATTCTGGTCTAAACAATGTAATTTTTAAAACTTTAAAATTGAATAAACAAATCTTTCAAAATTTAATGAAACAACGTGATGTAGTATTATTTCTACTTTCTTTAAGTTCTTCACCACGACCTAGGTTTCGTTGTATTACATCTTCAGGTGGCTATTAGCAAAGATTCTAATTCAATCAATCTTTGCTAATAGCCCACCTGAAGATGTAATACAACAAAACCTAGGTCGTGGTAAAGAACTTAAAGAAAGTAGAAATAATACTACATCACGTTGGTTCATTTAATTGTGAATAATGAATTTCTACAAAATTAACACCTACAAACAAATCTTTTTTGTAAAATGTAGGCCGGACGAGTTGATTGTGGGTCTTCTATATGTACTCTGTAATATGTGTGATTGATCTCTGAGAATTATTAACCATTTACATTAGTCTAGACACTGGGTTTGGCTAAAAATGACGAATAATCAGTAAAATATACATTTTCAGTATTGTGTTATTATTCGAGGATATTAATAGTGTAATTTTAAATTTTACACAGAAGAAATGTCATAGTTTAGTTTTAAAATATCAACTTGAATGTGTAGTTATATATATATATATATATATATATATATATATATATATATATATATATATCTATATATATATACACATGTGTGTATGTGTGTGTGTCAAGCAGAAAAAAGGAGGTGGAGAATATCGACGCCTATCAGAAATAATCCTATACATGTATATATTATTGCGATTTTATACAGTCTCTGTATTACAGATTTTTTGTGTTTTTATCAAAAATCACTGAATATACACAAAATGATTCTTTGTAAATATGAATAATTGAGAGAGAAACTTGATTATTTTTATTTATTGGTTGACTGACTGACCTATTTGAGATAGAAGTTTTCACTTACATTAAGTAAAAATTATTTTTAGCATGATGCCATAAAATTTACAGGAATACGATATATCCTAAACTCCAGATTCAGAACTAAGTCTTCGGCGTAATTTTGAAGAAAAAAATTCGCATGACTTTTTTTGCATAATTTACTACAAAAAATTTTCCGCGCTTTTTGATTAAAAAAATACTTTAAGGAATGACCCTAAGAATAGGCCCAAAGTGTGGAAAGTGCAAAATTTACATTTTTTGAGTATTTAAAGAAGTAGATTTTGAGGAAAAATATGATCATAATTGAACCTTGTTTATCAAAAATAATAACATGAATAATAATAACATGGCGTGACATAAAACTACTTCTTAGAGTATTACAACTTGTGCCGGCTAAAGTAGCCGAAGTAATATTCACTCGTCTGTTTACTCTAACGGTTACGGCTACGCTACACTTTTTTTCAATCTTTATGATATTTAACGATATTTTAAATTTATACCAGGACATTGAAATGGGTAAACAATTGAATTAGTTTTGTCACATAAATTGAGAATCTTGATAATATCCATGAATAATTAAAATATTCAACTTTTTTATATTTTTACTTGGAATCGAAGTGAATGAGTTTTCATGGCCTTTACCAGTACAGAGTACATGTATATGGAAGAGGTTAATCTCAACCAGGGTGTGATCTTGAGAATTTATAATAAAAGAGACCCAGCGACAGACGTTAAAGTAGTAGAACGGTCAACCAAAGTCCGAGAATCTGAACTAGATAACATACTCCTGGGAGAGGGTTATTTCTCGTTAAAGATCACTAATTGAATTCTAAAGATTTTGACGTAGATTTGGCCTGGAAATGTTGAGAAGCCAAAAAAAAAATTAAAATATTTTATACGGACCCAATTTCCAGGAACAATATAGTATTAATCTGTGGCTTTGGCTGCTAAACGGGGAGCTAATTGAACCCTTTCGAATCTCATGTAGCTTGAATAGTGAGATTTGCGTATAATTTTTGAAAGGCAAATGGAATTTCTAGAAGATATATAATATACGGAGTGCAAAAATACGATATTATAAGGCGATGGCGCATATAGTCTCCATAAATTGAAGGTTACAAATTATTTAAGAGAGTTCCCGGGAAATTGATATGCCTTGGCGAACTTGTAGCTTGATACCCATAGTTTTGCGACTTAAATCCATTTGACTTTTCTATGTGGGGAAATGCTACAAAGAGTTGATGCACTCAAAGGAAGTTGCAGTTTGAATACGAAGAAATCAACTTATAATTTTGCCTTTGAATCTATATTTTAGTGCATACATTACCAAGAGCCTTGCTAATTAAATAACTAGAACTTTCTTTTTCTCATACGGTGTAAGTAGGTATACGATCTTATTTATATACATATATCGGGGTACCCCTTTATCAAATTTGACACGAGATAGCGCTGTGTTATTTATAAAAATAAAAAAAAAATAATTCGAAACGAGAAACAATTAAGTTCCTGTTAAAATTCAACTAGCTAAATGGTGTATTTTATTTCTTTATTTTATCCGAATTATTTCGTAAATCTAGGACAAAATTAAAAATACAAATCTCCCCTTTGCATACAGGTTCTCAATATTAAAAATATAAATATTTACACATAGTCAAAAATTCCATGATATTCACCTTTCCGACGGACACTGGCTTGATGTTTTTATTTTTTGCTCTAGTAAGCCTGATTTTTTTCCTTGTTAAGTATTTTAACTTTGATATATAGCATTAATAACAAGATTTAGAGCCTAAATAAACTCAGGAAAAATATTCTAAAATCAGAAACAAATCAGTAAACTGTATAAGTACGCGAAGAATTTGCACTATGTGGTTCGTAAATCAATATTGCTTTTAAACTACTTCATTATTAACCAGATTAACGAATTTAGAAACTTAAGAAATCCAGAAAAAAAATTCTCAATACAAAAACAAATAAGTAAATTGTTTATATATGGACAAAATTTGCATTATATGGTTTGTAAATCAACATTACTTATAAACTACTTCCAATATATAAGTTGTTCCTCACAATGTAAATATGTTGAATAGTATATTTTTCACAAACGTAAACAATTCAGGAATTTTTAAAAAAATAAGCGATGCAACATAATCGCTAAATTTTTTCAATAAACTTGAAATGCGCTACAAACCCTGTTAACATCATATTTTTAAGCTCATTAGTTTCGAAAATAAAAGAAAAATGTTATTTGCGCGTTTTTCAACATATCTCCACAGATGTGCTATTTAAATTACTCAAAGATAATTTTGAGTTTCTTATAACTAGCCTTTGCAATTGGTACCGAAATAAACATTTATTTTGTATCTAAAATTTAATGGTTAAAGCTTAAATATATGCGAGTTGATATGCTTTAAAATAGTTTAGAATTTCAAGTTCGAGCGGTTTCTGGCAAAAACATTGTGACATACAAATAAATATACGGACAATTGATTGATCGGAGACGGATACTGTTTTTTTTTATTTTAACCTCAAAATCACCCTAAAAAAGACTACCATCAACTAACCAATAGATATTAGTTTTTATTAGAGCTACTTCATTTTCGTATGTTAAATTCCCATATCGCTTCCAGAATAATTTCTGTTGTTGTAGTGGTAAAAGTTATTTTCTCGTGTGGTAGTGGTAAAAGTTATTACCTGGAATTACTTCTCTGACAACAAAAACTATTCAAATTAGCGACATGTTTTATGCATATTTCTATAAATCGAAGGAAAAACAGTGAACTTACTTACATAAGAGGTTTGGCTTTGGTACTAGTTTTTGTGCGAACGATTACCATTTTATTTTCGCTTATCATAGCAGAAACCAGGCCATTCTTTGGTTAGATTTATTATAATGACTATTACCTAATAATGACAATCGGGATCAGCAGTTGAATGTGTTGTCTGAAGCATTGAAAGTCTTAAAGTATGTTATTAATTTATATGATTGTGATTTATCATCAGCGTTCCAATCACCGGCCAGTGAGAACATTGTTTAACTTCATTAATCGAGTAAAATGAACGAACACAACTCAACTATGAGTATTAGAAAGTTTCAATTTGAATAATTGAGAAATTGAAACTAATCGATTAGATATGAAACATTTAGGGCAGTTATCATTATTTTTTAGTGTAATTTAAAGTATAAAATAAACTTAACAATGAATTTTCATTATAAAATTCTGAAGGAAAATAAATTTGTGCATTAAACTAAAAGGAGCAAACGCTCTAATTTTGCCTATAAATTTATTATTATTAGGGCCATCATTTAAATATTACCAAACGAATGTCAATACAGGTTTTAAAGTTTTATAACATCATCATTATATATAGTCGACAAGATTGTTTGAAGTATTGAAAATAAACCTGCGATTTTAATATCTATTTTAACCGATTTAGCTCTCCATACCAAAGTTGGTAAAACTTAACAATTATTAAATCTATCACAGGCAGTTTTCTTAGAAAATATTTTATATGGAAAGTAGTGATATGTAGTATAAAAGTAGTGATGGCTCAATTAAAGATATAACATGACATTTAAATTTGAAATTCAAGAAAAGAGCGAGGTAAAAAAATTTTTGTTTTCAAAATCATCATACAATATGAAATTCTATTATTATTTCATGTAATTTTTTTAAAACTTTCCGAAAAAAGCTCTCAATATTGCTATTTTCAAACAACCGATCAAAAAACTCTAGAAAAATTCCCAAACGATATGAAGTTTATATAATTTCCTAACCTTTCTTCTATTTAAAAAGAAATTGAAGTGATATTTGTTATATTGGAAGCAATATGAAATATATGTTATTAAATTAATTATTTTTGAACTGACATAACCAACAACGTACAATTTCCACTATACAACACACAATATATGCCAAAAATGAATAACCGTAAGTAACGTTGATCACAACTTCACAACTCGATCTTTTAATGTTATTTCCGATTAGCACCAGTAGATGTCTCTACGGCTAAGTCAACTCGGGCTATTAGTTGCATAAAAGAAAAAAAAATTAAAACAAGGGAAAATATATTTTTCACTATGATGAAGCCAACAACGATCTATCGATGTAAAAATTCTAACGAACACACATCTCCATCAATTCGAGTGTCATGCAAGATAACACTCGAAACCTCCCTTCCAGCAAAGTCAACGGTGTAAAACAACATTTCGGCGCGCACTTGTCTGTCATTTCCAACTGAACAAACTTGAATTTAAAAATACCCCATTATCAGTTTGCTGTTGGCATCAAAGGAAAAACTTCAGTGGTCGCTCAATCCACTCTTCAAACTTGAGCTTTCTTCATCAAAGTTGGTATAAAAAATTTATTTTCGTTTGCTGAAGGGAATATTTTGAAAAATTATGCTATTCTTTTTTGAAAAAGTGTATTATCTTTATATAGCAATTACGCTTTATGTAAGGGTTTTTTTTAAATTAAATTATTAAACATGTGCAGTATGATACCGGTCTTTTATAAATTCAATAAACTATTTGAGCCTCAGCATGAATTAAATATATTTATAACTGTGAAAAGTTAGAGAATCATTCACTGCTGTACGATAATGCCTTAATGGGGTATTGATATTTCTTTTCTTATATTAATACATGTACTCTTAAAATAACTACTATAGATCCTAACTTGAACAATTTATCATTACGTATGATACATTAACTTGAGGAGCAGTTTTTAAATAGCTAGCTATCATATTTTAAGTTACTTTTATATGTATTTTTAAAACTCACATTTTGAGGGTTTCATATATATTTAGGTAATATAGACATTTAAAGGTATTTGGTATTTCCACAAAATAATTTGCTGTACCTTTTACGGGCGTAAAAACATGGGAAGAATCATCACTACAGTATTCCTAGAAACTTTGCATTGGCAAACTCGTATTTCTATAATTTCAGAAATAAGAGGGTAGAGAGAGGAAGAAGAAATCATTTTGTATATTTTTTAATATTACTCTAAAGATTTGATAGAAACATTTATGAAAAACTTTTTTTAGCCCCCTTAAAAACTAAATTGTTCAAACGGTACACATAGAAATAAAAAATGTGTGTTTCACGGTATACACAGAAATATTAAATTTGTGTTTATAATTTGATCTCGCTCCCACCCCCTAATATCTTCATTAAATTTTTAAGTGTTACGACTTAATATTTAATTACTTTGCCGAACTGAAAATTTTTACATCCAGTAATTTCTCCGAAAAAGGGTTGTCACGGACATACGGCCTCCATTTTTCCTTTAGAATAAAAACTAATATTGGAAGACATATGTAGAAATACCTGACGGATTTCCTCGTATTTAAAGTTTGAAAATAATTTCTTTTCCGCTTAGAAAAATTATAAATATCAATACGACGATTTACCACTGAATTAAGGTGTTGTGACAGATCTATCTTAAAAGTAAATAGTAATAATTTCCTACTGAAAATAAACAAATAAATCGTAATCACCTGTGCAAAAAAATTTATTGTTTTTAATTTTTTAAAGCAAAGATCATGCACTATTTTTTGTACAACCACAAATCGAAGAGGGAACTAATATCGAAACAGTTATCGATAATATCAGGATATAATAGTAAAAGGACCTATTTTACCTTATCTTTTTTTGTGACGTTTGTAGTAACTTTATATATGCTGCATGATACGTTAAAGAGCTCAGTGACGAAATGACTCCCGCACCATTTGCATTTGAATTTTTTATTTTACCATAAACATACAGACAATATGATACTAGCCTTCTGTTAAGTTTGGTGACAACTTGGTGTATGACGCTATAATAGCCTACAATTTTTATTTCATTTATGTAAACCTATTCAACCGAGAACAATTGAATTTATCTATTGAAGTACATTTACGTTAAACTGTTCTATAATTATCTCGTTTAATATTCTCACTCACCAGACACTAGTTAGGTAACGTAATTGTATTAGTGGTGGAAAATGTAAATTTTTGTTTAAATATTTAAAATAACTATTTTAATCTAGGAATTAAATTTTTTATCATACTAATAAAATAGAATTTTTCTACAATATGCGAGAAAATGTAATAAAAATTTGTATTCAGAAAATTGTTAGAGTGATCCACTTCGGTTTAAGGTATTTTATGTCTCACTAATTCAAATATAAATACCATTGCCCTTCATTCATTCATTTACCTTCATTTGCTGTCACACTCTCTGAAAATTCAAACTTAAGAGGCATAATATTTTCCGCTTTAGAAACTTTCTCTAATTAAAACAATTAAACGCCAAGAAGATTTTCGCATAAAGATGAATTCACAGTTCCCAAAGACGAACGTAATTAAAATTCCAATGAAAGAAAATTAAAATTTACTTTCGTACCACCGCTTAATTTCTTTAAACTTTCATTCAACTCATCTTTCCTACGACAGATAATTGAAAGCATTTTCATCATATTTCATAAAATAATACGTACATTTTATGAAGAGTTAGGTAGATATATTTGTTATATTGCCTCATAAAACACGAAGTAAAAGATCGTAAATCATTTCAACCGTAAACTTTTATCATAAAAATCTCATGAACACAGTTGAAGGTAATAAAATCAACTTTCCACTGGCAATAATCGACGGTTTAAGTCATTCTTTTAAATTTTTCTTTTCATTCTAGTGTATTAAACTTTAAACTGTGTATTGAACTTATACTAGTATTTTGTTCGCTTTTTCCACAGAGAAAATTTTGTAAAATTTGAATTCTTGTATACAACAACGCACGTCTGCACACATGCCGGCATCGACGCATGCCCGCTAGCCCCACACTTACATGCTTATCCTGTGCACATACACACACATAGCTACCGAAACAAAGGCAATGAATTTGTTATATTAGATTGATATTGACCCGCCAATCAGATTGCAGATATATTAGAACAAGTCGGTGTTAGCAACCAGACACTAGTTAGGTAAATTGCAAAAAAATTATTGAAAAAGATTGTAGTTCTTCGTTTAGCGTTTACTAAGAGCCAACCCACAAAATGATACTTTTATATAAAATAATGTTAAAAACTAAATATGAAGAGGATCTTAAATTATAACATACATCAAAATTATTAATTTATGATTATAACCAAACATTCATTAATTCATAAATTTAAATTGTACTATCATCATCCTCGTTCAATATTTGCTGACCCTATATTAATATTCGAGATGTAATCAGTTGGGTCCCGAAACTAAGCAAATGTATTGGGTATGTATATATTTATATATGTATATATATAAATATATATACATATATATATATATATATATATATATATATATATATATGTATATAAGTAAATTTGAAGGCAATGTCACAAAAAAAGATAAAGATATTTAAACTTATAACTCTGGTCTAAAACATTTATATTGTTGTCATATTAATTTCGTTGAAATGTTAATTTTGTTGAAATGTTAACTAAATCAACATGAAAATTAAATCTCATCACAATCGTTGCGTAATTATCTCTAAATTAGTTCAAAAATACTCATAATTTCATCTCATTCGAATAATGATAGTTAATGAGTGGGGTAATAACGATAGTAATGATAGTGATTTTTATGTGAAGAAGACTTATTATGTGAATAAAATAGCAGGAAAAGTGCATGGTATCATAAGAGAAAGAATTGGTGGTCAACCATTCTTTTCAGAACTATTTTATATCCGGGAAGTAAAAAAACTAAAAAACGCACTTAAAAGCAAAAAATCATTATCGAGCTTGTTTTCTTAGTCTATTCAATGAGGCATTTAGAGAAAGCCATGCTTGTTATCGAGTATTATATTTGAGTACAGAAGCGTGCGGCGCTTTGTTTTGATATTTAACTAAAATATTAAGTATTTTCATTTACTTATTGTTAATTTCATAAGCGAAATCATTTATTTTTAAGAAAATGCGCCCCACATTTTTACACTCAAATATTTAACTTAAAAACAAATATGGCTTACATTAAAACCCTTGCTGAGTTGATATAGAAAATAGGTTCAATAATTATTTTTTGTTTTGTAAAACACTATTTTGGACAAGCGTGTTTTTTTATTTTTAAAATATTAATTTGTTTTTAGTTTCTTGTGGTCTTACTTTTGTTTTAAGACTTAATTTTTTCTGAAGATATATTATAATCAGAACTGTACATAACTACCAAGTTTCATGGTGATACAAAAATTAAAAGGGCATTAAATACAATTATATAGATTCGATTACAGAGTTGCATCAAAGTGGACATAATACAAACATTTCAATGTAATTTGACCGAACTTAATGCCACCCGAAAACGTTTTACAGCACATTTTGCACATAAATCTGGCTATTATAAAATAATTACATTAAAGACAACTAATTTAAATATTTAAAGAGAGGAATCCGATTTTCATCTATAGCTAAACTTAAGGAAGATATTTTTGTTATATAAGAGAACTGACGAAAGAAAAAATGTTAATAAAAAACTGAATTCTTCGGGATTTTTAACATCGGTATAGCAAGAAGAAGTTATTAGAGTCCATATGAATTTCAGATTCACTTCATTCATTCTGCTGCAAGATACTTTTAAGGATATATGTAAAGGACAAGGACATTCATTTGATCAGAATATAAAAGAAATGGGACGTAGGTATGAGGACAATAGGAATTCAAGTATGATGGCATGCTATCGCGGAGGCGGAAGTTTCAAACAAAATTCAGAAGGAAAAATTGCCTAATAGGAGCTTTAACTAAAAAGGAGGTACAAGAAATCTCTGTCATATTGTAAAATACTCATAGAAATAAAAAAATATAAACAATATACTTGTTTTTTTAAGGTTTTTTCACTTGTGCACCCCAATTGTTACTTTCAGTTTTATATCGCGAGAAAAATGTTTGTCAGCTATAAAGTCCGAAAAAGGAGAAACTTTTTAATGTACAAGTCAAAATTCAAATGTTCTAAAAAAATTTTCGGTACGTTTATTTTTTTCCTTTGCTAATCTTAATAATTGTTCCGTATTTATATGTGAAGTCGGTCAAATTGAAAAAAAGATTCATACATATTTGGCATGTTGATCTAACTAAGCACAGGTTAGAATATGTGGTATCCACATCTTTATCCAGTTGATATAAGTGTTGAAGTACCTACACGTGACTGCAACTAACCTGTGATGACCTTGAATTATTTATTTTTAAAGATCTATGGTAACGTGCACTAGGTTTCCGCTACGAATAAAATTTTTAAATCATAATTCTCATTTCTAAACCTCTAAAACTAACATACTGCAGTTGTATCAGAGACAGTATTTTCATCTTCTGCATAACATATATTTTCAGCAGCTATAGCCGATGAGTGATCTAAACAAAACTCGTACTGAAGAAAATGTACATGCGCTCTGGTCGCTTCTGTGTTCTAGGAAGTACTGAAGCAATCCATAGTTATTGATACAAATATATATGGTTTACTCCCAGCGCTTTATATTATTACACTCTATTATCTGTTCGCCGGATCTAATTTTTATATAGTACCAACACTTTTTAAAATGAGTCTCAATAGTGATAAATTTATTACGAAATGTAGACCAGCGAGAAAGGCTTTGCTTTAAGTTTGCCCTTGAAAAAGGAATACATGTGATTTCAATTGACATTTCGGTTATGTCACCCTTCCATTAACATTTGTAAAAAAAAATTTGTTGTTCCTAAAAAGTTTTATTTGGTATTGTATCAACATGTACTAAATGTTATTTTTACAGCTTCTAAGGACAGTAATGTATATCGTGATGACAGTTGATTATGCTTTGTGTCATATTAAATATGACAAGGCTAAAGTGCAATTCTGTGTAGTGCACAACGCAAAATAGGCCATGGAAAGTGGATATGATGCTTCAACACGCTACATACATTTAGATAAAAGAACAAATGATAAGTTTTAAATGTAGATTTGCAACCAGGTTAGGATATAGTTAAAAGAAAAGTCGGTGGTGATTACGTCATATATCATGCCTGTTTTCTCAATTTGAAGATTGCCATTCTCGATGGATACATATTGATTTTTTTATTATTTGTAATAAGTTTATATTTACATAGCATTACTTTCGTATATCTGGAATAAGACAGATATATAGAAGTTATCTGTAAAAACACCTGATATAGAAAAAATAATGTTGAAATTAACTCTTAGAAATCAAGTAGATGACTACAAACGATATATTTGGTATTTATTTTCAATATACGTTATTAAACATCAACTTTCTCATTTTCATGCAATGATTAATCCGTGCTTGTCTCAATAACAGGGACTCATGAAATTATTGTAAGTAAATAAAAGCCTTTTTTATTTATGTATTAAAGCCAATTACTTAGCTTGTATTTTTGTAATATATGATCAACCGATTTTCATATTTTGGTAATTTAATAAAAACTTTGATTTTATTGACTAGTTCCAATAAATTTATTTCTATAAAAATTATAAAACACTGTTGCTTTTATCTTAGATATAAACGAAATATAATAATGCACCTAGGATTTAAATGAGTATGAATTCTTGGAAGACGCCCCTGATGTCAAAATTTAACACATTTTGCTTTTTTACGTTAATATTACGCACCTTTGATAGAGGTTACTCTCCGTGTTCATTTATTCTTTAAGAAAGTCCCTCTTTTTTACGTTATGAGTTAATATAATTCATTATAAGGAATATATATTGGACAGAGAAATATAAGGGCCGAGTGATTTCAAACTTCGTCATCGACGTACAAAAAGGTCACGGTCGTGAAATATTCGATGCAGGGAGCTCTTTTAATTAGATCATAATATTAAGCATGCTATTATTATTGTATAACTTATTAAATTAGCCATATTTATACAAATTTAAGACTGGATTATCTTAAATTTAGATTCAATTAAAAAAAAAAAAAAAAAATATATATATATATATATATATATATATATATATATAATATATATAAATATATATATGTAAATTAAAAAGCAAATATAGAATAATCGAGTTCATCCATTACAAATATTGCAGTCGTAAAGTTCTCAAACAAGTTGTCTCATGTAGTGCCGATATAGAAACATTAGTTACTTCACTTGTAAAAATTGTAAATATTTTAATACCGGGGCTAAATAAAATAATAAGTCAATAATTTTTAAGCTTTTCGCGACTCCGGAAATACTAAGAGATGAATTGATGAATCTAACGAATACAATTAATTTTTATTAGGAATAAAAAGAAAAAATATAGTCAGTTTATAAAGTTCCGTATAAGATTAATTTTCCGTACGGGAATAATTTTTAACTTACTTGTTATGAAATACGGCATAAACTTTATTCCGACTGAGCGTAATGTGCGCGAGGAAATGATTGTTTTCTCAGATCACAAGACATGTGTACATGTATGAGTATTTTCAATTTTTTATTTTTTTCACGTCTTTTTTATCACTTTATGTTCAAATTTTAACATAAAAACGAGGCTGCTGTATATATATGTACATTTACGAGTGATTTTTATTTTTAATTTTCTTTACGTCATCTTTATTATTATATGTATAACTTATTTATATAAAAGTATATCGATTAAAGTGATCTTCAAACATAATGCTCATGTTAAATGTCTTTCTCTTTTGTATATGGAAGATAGATACTGGAATTAGGCAGCTAAGATTGAATATTTCGGAAATTTTGTCGTAAAAAATTTCTTAATATTAATTCGATGTGTTATATACACTACTACATATACCGAAAATAAAAATTTAGTCAATTTTAGGAAAAATAGAAATAATTTGAAATTTCGTGTCGGAAATTCGTTTATTTCGGTCCCCTCCCTAAGTTTTTGTCAGGAATAGTGGTGGTGATGTGAGTTTTGTTCTGATAAGTTCAGTGCATTCGTTGTTGGAAAGATGTTTTATTTCTTTTTTTATGCGGATGTTGAAAATGTTTTTTTTATTTATTTAGCAAAATCCTTGTATATAATTTGATGAATTAAAAAAGACTAAGTGCTGAACTATCGAACCCACACTACCTCGTTTGAAGTGAAATTACTTTATGTATAATAAGTCATTACTAACATGGCTTTCATATATATATATATATATATATATATATATATATATATATATATGTAATATATATATATATATATATATATATATATATATATATATATATATATATATATATATATATATATATATATATATATATATATTTAATATATATATATATATATATATATTACAGTGAATATAGTTATAGTTCTCCAATCACCTTTGAGTTCACTTCTAAAAATTGTATTTTTCATGATTTTAAAATAAGTAGTTTCAAAAATAAGGAGCGGTAATATATTTTTTTGCCTATTTTTGGTATATTTTTTAAGATATATTACCTAAAATGATTCTAAAATTTAGACAATACGTAATCTTATTCTTGATATTCTTGCAACTAGTCTTTATGAACTATACATAACACTGGATATGCATTTTGAAAGAATGTTTTCAAGTAAATAACATGTCCTCTAATTCATTCATATATATTTTTTTAATGTTGGCTATTTTATATATAAGCAAGATAATATGGTATATCACTGTACCAAATTGTACATTCATAAGTCAAGCGACTTCTGCTGAAAATAGCTATAACAGATAAACAGGCGGACACGTGAGTAGGTCTTCTTTTTTATATATGAAACCCTAAAACCTATTAAGTACGGGTAATATCACTATTATGAGGTTCCCGTATAAACTTAGGCGCGTGTAAAAAAAGTGTTTAAAGGTCTAACTTCTCTAACTTCTGCTAAATATTTAAAAATAATAATAATAGTTTTGACTGAGAAATATATTAAATACTGAGCAAGTACGTTGCCTGGAATATTTTTGGAGGCTTCAAAGGAAGTCTTCGGAGGTTTTGCTTAAAAAGAATAAGCTTTAGAATCATCGCTATAGATTTGCAGTAAATTTAGAGAAAGATTATTTTTTTATAATTCTGACTTAATTGTGAGAGAGAATATATATTTTTCATCGATGTTTTCAGTAATATCCTAATCGCTATCGTTTTGGACTCTTTCAACCTAATTCTTCAAGCGAAATTCCTTTAGTTGTGTGGAACTAAATTTGGTTATGTTGGATGTGGTCTCAAGTATTCCTTTATGAATATTTTTATATACAGATAATATTTAAAAATATTTATAAAGAAATTCCATTGAGCTATATGCCGATTAATATATTTACCACTTTACTTCAATTCATGTTCCATATCTGCCGCATTTCAGAAAAATTAATATGTTGATATGCGTTATGATAGTTCCGTGTTTATCTATTTTGAGTGAAAGATCGCAATATGTCTCAGTTTGTTAGAGTTGTACAAAATTGAAAAATACTTAAATGCTAATAGGATATTTATTGATTAACAAGTTTTTGGTATATCATTAGAATGGAATATAAATTTAACAGAAAATACTAAATCATTTATTGCAAAATAATTTTATTTTCTTAGGTGAGACGTTTAGTACCTTTATCTACTGGTAATAAGTCTTAGCAGTGTAACAAAATGCCATAAATTCGCGTCAGTCAAGTCCTGTCTTCATTCTTGATTTTAAAAATTCTGTTTTGTTAATGACATTAGTTGAGGCTATTAAAATGTTTAAAAATATTCGAAAATATGGACTTATATCCAAGTTCACTCTAATAACACTTTTCATATTTTTCAAACATTTACCATGTTATTCGCAACTGCTTTCATCATATACATAGTCCTTGCTTGTATAGTATTTTTTATTCTTTTGCCCCAAGATCCTTTTGTCTAATAAGGTATTTAGTACTTATGATTTATATTTTTGATCGTAAGTGCTGAGTATAATATTTGGAATAAGCCCGTATTTATTGTTAAAAAATACTCACATTTTTCTCACATAAGTTCTAAATTATTTTCAGTCGTAGGGATTTCAATTACTATCCTGAATATACCTTTGCATCCATCTGAAACGTTTATATAAATGACAGTAGAGCTGGGATGAAATTTGCCTATAATTGTAAATTATATAATAAATTAAATAGATATAGAGATTAGACCTCGAAATCTAGAGATTATACCTCATGTATTTAAGTATTCCAATCACTATTATGCAATAACAATGATATGGATACAAAAATCATAAACACAGAAAAAGAACAACTCTAAGCTTATATTTTCATTTTGCTTATCATAGACGAATAGTTAATTATTTAAACGTAACCAGTTTATCTGAATCCACATATATACATAAATTTCCTCTTAACTTATCATTCTCAATCCAACTGTCTCGTCAGAAGCAATGCCAAATATACTTGAGATTTCTCCGTACACGTTGGACAAATCGTCCGCGTGTGCACAAAGGCATTGTCTGCCTAATTAGATTGGACACTCGAAAGTGTAGAGATGCCACTCACATTGCATCGCTCGTACGTGCCCCACTTTAAACCGAAGGGTTTCCAATAAATGTATTGATTATTATAGTGCTGTTTTATCCTTTATACAAAAACTTATCAAGTGAATCTGGTTTGCACATGGATGACTCGTGGCTTGTTTTAATTGAAATTGTGTTATTTAACTAAGTTACTATTAACATGGACTTCTTATTGCAATATAACGCAATCAATATTTAATATTACCTATTATAAACGAGTTGGGAAAAATATGAACTATCATCAAAATCTCAAAATGTGACATCTGCAATCGTCGTCCACAACCTTAGGTTATTAAAATCTCTGTTTTTTTAAAAGTTTTGGTTCATATAGTTTGAAAAACAAGAGAGAGGAATGTGGGAGTTTAAGGAGAAAATTGTTTGCAGATTCGTTTAAAAAATTTTCGGAAAATCTTTGAGTGTGCGTTAATTAAAATTACAAAAAAAAAATTTAAATATTATTTTATATTTAAAAAACGTGTCATGTGACAATGTTTGGCAAGATTTCGTTAAAAGGACTTTATAGTATGTCCAACAACAAATGCACTACACATCTAGTTCACTAGGTAAGTACATAAATACTATCTCCATCTACTAGAAATATGCATATTTACATTTTCTGCTATCAAGACTTTAAAGTAAAAACATATTTGAAAATTTATTAAGCGGAGTTAAAATTAACCCCAATATAAGACATTATGCAATTCGGTTTAGGAGGATGTACTAATTAGCTACAAACTCTGTGTTATATCTATATTTGTAAAAGTAAAAATAGTAAAAGTAGCTTATAAGCGGCGAGTAAAAGCTCATAAGAATAGTTTACTGTACGGGAGAAAAATTTACACCAGGGCTCTCTCTCTTTTGAGTCGTAAGATAATACCATTTACTTAAATTAATTTCTCTCTTCAAATAAATGCTTCTCCAACGAAGTTTCGTCAATCAAAACTAAGACATATATTAGAAATTCGTTAACAAAACTGCGAAACAAATTTAATTTCAGCTCAGTACCTATGTTGATTCACAGAGATTTTGTCCTGAATTGTTAAAATTTTTTTTGATATTTTCACTCGGTAACAATTATTTCTAAAGCTTTTAATTTTTACTTTTCCTCTCGAGCTTCTTTGACATGAATTCGGGTTAGAGGCAATTAACGCCTTTCAAATGAAAATAGTCAGGTTTAAATGATAGAAACCTATAGACTACTATATATCACAGGAAAAATGACGAAATGAAAAAAATTGTCACAACAGTAATAGAGTCATTTATAGCAAACAATTATTTTTGCGCCTAAGAATTGTGGAAGTTTGTGCATGATCGTGTTTTGTTTTGAAAGTTTTGTATATGTGATTATATATAAATGTAAGTGTATTTATATTATTTAATACGTAGTAAATATCAACCTTTTGTCTATTTTGTATACATTGATACATTTTTGTAGCATTAAATTTATTTCACAAACTGACAAAATAAATGAGGAGCACGCGAAAGAGAACCTTAGTTTAAGAAAGACATTAGTAATATTATATTTATATTTGGACAAGAAAGTTCATAATAATATAAATTTATTAATTAATATTTTTTATTAATTATTTAATTAATATTTGAGGTAGTTTAGTTATTATTCTCTATTTTCTGTGCATTTGTTTGACGAGTGAAAAATTTTATATATCTTTTTTGGCGTACTTTGGTGTATGCAAAATGCATAACATCAAAATTTTTACTTTTTTCATTATTTCTTAGTTATTCCATTGTGCATATCAATATCTTCTGTGTTTAAATTTAAATTTTAAAATTATCAATTTATTTGTAGTGAATAGATATATAAATAATTTTGTTTTTTAATTCAGCTCTTTATTATAGAAAGTTCAGAATTTATTTAAAATGTCCATTTTAAAAATTAATGTTATAGCTGCGCGAATTAATTTAATATATTGAAATTTGTTAGTAAAACTGAAATCACTATCTAAACTCTTGAAAAATCTATAAATATATTTACCTCCTAATATTACCCCGCAACACTTTTCCTCCTAAATTTGGAGGAAAACTCATAAGTAATGTAGATATTACTCCCGCAGTGACTTTTTACACAGAAATCAAAAATTGGTATTGACACTTGAATTTACTAAAAAGGATATGGCATATTTATAAAACCACTACCTCTCCTGAAATTTTTTTTTCCGGTGGCAATGCCACCAAATATTAAAATAACTGCTATGGACACAAATATACTACTAAGCATAAGGTGCATCAAACAATATGAGCTAATGTCATGAATATGATTCATAGATTAATTATAAAAAGATATTTCATAGATAACGCTTATGATACGTTAAACAATGAACGTCGAATTTTTTATGTTCTACAAAATTATTTTTTTTTCATTTTACACTTTACATTCATAAATTTGTTTTTAAATATTCCATTGTCTCGTAGTATATATCATTGTCACATTCATTGAAGGGAAATTAAAACAAGATCTATAAATACTACATGGATACCTATTCCATAAGAATTAGACTTGCAGTGGGCGAGTCTAATGATATAATATGACAAAAATCACATCTAGAGCTTTTTAAATTCTACTTTGTATTCATTAGGAGTACTGAACATACCTCATTGTGAAACATGGTTAATTGAAATAGGACCTGTACCTAAATATTAGCATTATTTTTATTTTTCTTCTCGTTTTAGTCGGAAAATGCGGAAAATTTTATTATTATTTAGTAATTCAAGTGTTTTGTACAATTTCTTGGAAAATTTTCTTGAATATTTTTCGGGATTTCATTTTAATTAATGTGAATTTACCATTTAATTAATGTGAATTTATTATTTGCAATTTTACTTTTCACGATTTACTGAAAACTAATATATCTTAAAATAAGAATATATCCTTTTAATAAATCGTGACAAACTAACTAAAGAAATCAACATTCTAAGTGGGAAAATTATGATATTTGCGATTTTATTGTGTATATCGCCTTACAGGTACCTCTGCTATGTTCAAAGTAATATGAAATCATACATATAATGTTGGAAAATAATCTTATACTTAGCCTAAAATAAAAATAATAGGCCGTAAAATATTTATTTCAATTTACGTTTGTATATCTTCTATTCCTTTTAAGTTAGTGCGATTGAAACAGTCTGAATCTTGAAACAGTAGACTCTTTACTGCTCATACTTAAATATATGGACAAACATTAATCGAATTACCATTTATTTTTTTATTAGATGTGCTTCTCTTAACTTTAAGATTAATACACGTAATGTCACATATTATAATAAGAATAAAAGTAAACCTTCTTAAAATATTATGCTGTTGAAAGAACAAAATTGCCAGATAGTCTTTCAAGTTGTTTAATAACGATAAAACATAGTCCATCTCTTATCCCAGATTCAACAGCACAAACAAATACACAAACAAATTAAAACACACACAATCATTCCAAAAAAGGATTTTTGATGTCTATTACTTTTATTATGGCTCCCTAAATGTTTCTTTTGTAAGTACATTCAATGTACAGACATGTTATTTTACAGTTTTGTTCTGCGCATACACAATAAAGTACAAAGCAATCTAATTTAAACAACCTAATTACTAAACATACCATATCAATTAAATTTTGATTATTTAAAACAGATTCAAACTTTAAACAATTTGATTAAACATGGTAAACTTAGAGTGAATGTACATAACACCAAACAATTTTATGTGCAATAGATACATGTGGGTTGCTTATTTAAGCAACTCAACCTCCCGTACCATTCCACACTTCACATGTAGCCAGCCCATTTCACCAACGTATGTTAGGGTAGAAAACTTCATTGCGTCATATAAAATACACATCTGTCCGTGTACATAGATACCCTATAAATATATGACATTACTAGGTATCGAATAGCTAGGAAATTCTAACACTAATGCACTGTAAACGAATTTACGAAAATATTGAATTCATATATTTTCTGGTAGAGTGAACCGATTCCAATAAAATAAAACTAAATATTACGTGAAGTTAACTTCTATATTTTTCAGAAAATCTCTATCTGAATTGATTCTGTAGTTTTCGTCTGTTGTCATGTTTCTATTAAAAGATGACGCTATTTTTTAAGCAATGAAAGTAAATTTAATTTTTTTTTCTCAAGGATAGATAATAGAAATCATTTCTACTACAAACAAATTAGATGGTGTATTATTTTGAGGAAATAGATTTTCAAAAGTCTTTTTCGCTAATCAAAATACCTAGTAAATTAAAGTGAGTGAAAGTGGATTTTTATAAAAATTAAATGAAAAATGTTCGTGCAAATACGTTATTTTTCATCAGTAATTTAAGTACAAAATTCGGCTTTAGTGCTTGGCATCGCCACTTTTATGAAAAATATTTATTCAATTTTGTATGTAATTTATATAAGAGTTAATATATATGTAGACCCCAGCATTTATATATTTTAACATATATAAAGACTACGGCAGATACAATTGCGAATGAGTGTGTATCATTGGAATACGACGTAACAAACAGAAGCGTCGACGCTGATCTCACCATTTTTCATGTCAGTTTGAAGAAGGTTGATTTTAGATTTATATTACTTTCATGTTGATTTTTCTTTACGATTCCATTTATTAGCCCTGTTTCTTTATCACTGTGATGGACGAAATTAAATATAAAACGTCTTCTAACCTATTAAAGTGACAGTTTAAATAAGATTTGGTCCACTCTAAAGTTGAGATTCAAATGTTATGTGTTTAAAATTAGTTGTATAAAACTTTGTCTAAATATACTTTATGGAAATTTCTGTTTTTTTTTTTAACATGAAACATCAGTGTCAACCTTTTCTTAGTATAAACCTAATTCTAGATTGAGAGTATTTGTATATTTTGATGAGTTTACTGGAGTTTGATGTAATTTTAATATATTTTGCTTCTATACTGTCTAAAATGCATAACTTCCAACATGGGTTTTAATATAATAAGTTGAAGTTATTGCAGAATTATTTTTAATTAACAGAGTTTTACTAGTATTTATATTATATGCTAAACGTGTACCTAACTTAGATATACTTTTCGAGAAACATCTTTATTTAGAATAAAATTGCTAGTAAGTAAATTGATATAAAAAGGACACATTATAGTCATACGATTTAAATTATAGAAAAGTGAAGCAAGATTGAAGAAGCAATGTTCAATTTATCAAAACCGATATCTACTAGCCAGTTTGTAATTTATTTATTGTTTTTCAAAATAGTCTTTGTGACAATCTCTGTATCGTTTTGTTCAAGGGAACTGCTGAGAGTAAGAGTAGGCCTATTATTCCTTGGTTATCTCTTCCACGCACCTTTTAAAACAGTCAGCGCTTGTCGGCGTCCGGGAATTGTATCCCTCTCGGTTTATATTCTATGCTTAGAAATAAATTTAAATAGCATATTGTGATATTGGAACTGAATTGTGAATGAATAATTATTTTTACCCGATTTGCAATCAAATATTCGCTCGTTTGTCTGCCTGATTGTGCAGAAACGTTGGCGTGGTGAAAGAAGATCTCACGTAGAGTGCTCTTGAATTCATTTCAAAACAATAGGAAAACAGATGGTAGGATACCCATCTGTAGTAACTATTGTGAGTATTTTCCGGAGCCATCGTTGCATAATAACTAGTCCGCCCTTAGAATGAGGCGACCATTTCTTTTCAAGCACTTCGTCCGTTTTCACCTTTGTAGAAATGTTCAAAGGGAACCATTATTACAAGAACTACCTTGCACTCTCTAATTCATTACAATATACTTCGTAGCTATCGTTGCCCATGACAGTATCCAGTACAATACTTGTGAAAAATCGGTTGAATTTTTTACCACTTGATGACAACAAACAAGGCTACGGTATTTTTGAACTTTAATCAAATCATGGAGTATCCACCTAACACAAGGCTACCTGATGCCTAAATATTCATGTACAATTTTCTATGCTCGAGTCATACCAATGCCTAAACTTACCCAAATTTGCTTAGAGGTTATTTTCTTGTCAGTCTTTAATTATGAATAGCACAGCATTGACGTAATTTTTGGTTATTGCTAAGGGTTGTCCCTAATGTCTAAAGTCGTTTGATTTGCATTAGGGACAACCCATGATTAAACTCGTTAAACTAAAGCGTCGGAATGGAGTTTCATCATCAAATAAGTGTATAAGTCAATTGTTACATTGTTGTTGATTGAGATCATTGAAAGATATAACAAATCGTCAAACGAAAAATTGCCCGTGACAAATTTATTTTGGAGTTGCAAGTTTAAAGAAATTTTAATGTTAGCCCGTAAAGTGCCTAATTTCAATATTGTAAAATTATTAAACTCGGGTGAATAATTTTAGAAAATGTTCATGTGTGTGATGCCAGATATTACAATATTCCTAAAAATGTTTATTTTCTATTTCTACAGTGTATTGTCGCTTAATCAATTGTTAACAAAAAGTTGTCCATAAATGGATGCATATAGCATATTATCTTAATTTGTACTAAATATCAAGACCAGTTTAGGACTTTTGTCATTTTATTGGCTCCGAATTTAATAATCGAGAATTTAATAAAGGTAAAACCAAATATAAATTTATACAAAAAATAAGTAACTTATCCAAAAATGTAGAAACCTTTAATAATGAAGCTTAACAAATTGTTTATTTTCCGTATATAAAAAAAAATTATTTATACCGGAATTCTATGTTTATATAAAAATTATAACTGAAAACTTATCCACATAGAGATTAGTTACATAACCATATACATAAAAATCAATAAAGTTGAAAATGAAAGCCAAAATTAGGAGTAAAAATAAAAAGATCAGTTACCATAAATAATTGACAGAATAACGATTTCTCATTTTTAAAATTTTTATCGGTTTCCACTAACTAAAGTATATAAAAGGATAAAGGGAGGTTATGATTCTAAAAGTAAAGGCAGGAAATATATACATATATATATATATATATATATATATATATATATATATATATATATATATGTATATATATATCTAATGTAATTTCCTTATAAATATATTTTTCATATTGGTATTAGCATTTGTAAGGGATCATGTTATTTATTACTATATTAAATAGCAACTTACTAGGTAAACAGATTTCCTAGAAAATATCTGTGACAGACAGTATTTTCTTTTTAGAAACGAAACCTTGAAAACGGTGTTTCCTTAATCTGTAATATTAATATCGAGAAAAACGTTACAGACTTATATTCTTAATACTTTAAAACCATCATTCAAACATATATCATGTCAAACCACAAACATTTGTTTAATAAAATTCTTCTCAAAGAATTCGCTACTCTTCCAAGGTCCTTCGTCAGTTAGACCCAAATAATCCATTTTTAAGCTCCCACAAGTTAGAGCCACAATGAACCCTGTAGGTGAAGCTGAGATAATAAAGAAATAGCGAGAATGTCCCTCCAGATTATCCACCTTTGTGCGTTTGAGAATTATTTAAGACGTTATTGTATTTAATCTACTTAAATGATCAGTGGGTAACTAATTCCTCTGAGAGTTGGGACATGCACGGGGATCTTTTCTACTTTTGTACACTTACAAAAATTGATAGTAAATTGGTGAATTGATAGTAAATTTGTGAATCGTCGTAATTACAAAAAGGTAAGCTTTTTTTCAATATATTTGATTCAATGGTTTTATGTTTTTGCAAAAAAATTATAAACGTATTCTTTACTTCATGGTAAATACAATATAGAATAAAATATACGATTCTCTGCAATGTGAAAAATTATATATATTGATGTCCCCAATTAGGGACAGTGGGCACATACGTAGCAAATTATGTATTTTCTTTGTAGACTGATACTGTAACATAACCATCTCAAAAAAGACGTTTGTAGCAAATGAAGGCTATCCAGGGCTCTCGGAGGCCTTAGAAGCTATAGTGAGAGAAGAGGACTCTGATATAGATGTGGAAATAATTACTCTTCCTCCTGCTGGGAAAACTCGATTCAAATTCTAAAGATCACATTGTGTTGTTTGATAATTGTTTTTTAAACTGTTGCGGGGTTTATAAGAATGTGGCTACCATTCCACTAGAACTATTCTCGAGAACGAACCAGAAAATGCCCTCTAATACAGTTAAGGAGATAAAGAAGAAGAATTTTTCTGACTTTGATAACCGGTTTGATAAGAATAATCAAATATTGTTTTTCGCTGGTTTGACAATAGCGCTAGTAAAATGGGGACCAAGTTTGATACAGTCTTCCCATTAGGTAAAGTGAAACAATGAAGCTCATTCAAAAATAACTATCTTAACTTATGGTGAAGGGATGGGTGGGATCAACCAAGCTGATCAGTCTATTTCGTTGTATCGTACCTCTATCCTTGCAAATTGTGGTTTTCGTATATGCTAGATTCGGTAATTAGCAATACCTGACGTCTACATATGCTTCATAATGACGTGAAGATGGACCAACTTCAGTTTTGACGTAGCATTGTATGCTATTACTTACGACAAAATGTTGATCGACTTTCAGTCCATGAGTTTCTGATCCCACGTTTACAGTATAATGCCATAGGTCTCTTTCCACAAAAGCTAGCAAAACAATTGGGATGCACGGTTTCTCACAGTAAAGCAAGGTGACAGTGTAATAAATGTATAACAACACTGTTTATCGAGAAACCATGTTTCGAAATTTCTCATACCAAATGCGCCCAGTGTCCCTATTTGTGAATGGCAATCTTTTTTATATGTAATAAAGAAAATTTAAATTTAATTTTTAATTTTCTATTTGAACTCTTCTTACAGGAAATAACGGTGCTAGTGTAAAAAGCATATAAAAACGTTGTATATCGAGAAGCCATGTTTTTCATACCGAATGAGTGCATGTCCCCATTTGAGGACGGCAATATTTTTCATATGTAATAAACAAAATTTTAATTTTATTTTTAATTTTTTATTTGAACTCCTTAGTCTCTACCTAATAGTTCTGTTCATTCAATTTTTCTATGGCGAATTTAGCGGTAGGTGTAAATAGGTTAATTGAGGTAAAAGATGACAACGTGGTAGATTTTGTTAAATTACTGAATTTGTACAACTCTTCATAGACTATATTTTATAAACGTTTTAAGTATTTAAGTAATATATTTTCCGTACACCGTCCAAACTTACGTACCAAGCTATCAATATTAAAAAAGCAAAATACGAAATTTCCGTAGGTCGGTTTTCCTCTATAGCCTTTATATAGTCTTCGCGGTCGGGCAACATTATTTTACCAATACAAATTTAAAAATCAAAATTATTCTTTCACAGCTATGGACAGAGACGTCCGTTCAGAAATACAAAAAGATCCTATGCTGCTGTGAGAGTGTTAAAGAATATCATTGGCGACGGTATTTGAATACCACGTGAAAACTTTAGAACATGCATTTTCACTTTAGGAAGTACAAAAAGTGACAAGACTTATTTTAGTCATTTTAGACTTCAAAAAAGAAAGAGGTTATCAAAGTGACCCGTATATATGTAATATTATGGGAGCTTAAGAATATTCACACATATTTGTTCTGCTAGGTTTTCTAAATAAATGTACAAATTTCATGAGTGTATGTATACATATATGTATGTTTGTATCTTTGTCCACCTATTTCTCAAAACCAAATAATCGTATTGCAAACATTTAGTACTTCGCTGGAACCAACCTCAAAACAAATTTGTTAATCTACATAAGTTTTTACCTACATTTTATATGAATTTTCAATTTATTTTGGGCATATTATAATACTTATTATTTCTTCCTTTTAGTTAATAATTGTTTTATTTATTTCATTATATAAGTGTTGTAGGCACCTACCTACGTTTTGAAGACGGTTTATTTTTTTTTAAATTAGTTTTTATTTCCTATTTACACCGAGTATATTGTTAAAAATATATTGGCAAGAAGTAATTTTAATTTTTTATTTTAACCAAGAAAAAAAATTAATATATTCTCATTTTTTCATTACTTCTATTGAATTCTATTCATTTTCATTTTTTTCGGAACACACAAATACATTTTAAAGCATTTTCATGCCGCATTAACACGTAATCATTTCCAGATTTTCATTTCTTGTATTAATTTTTCATTTCTTGTCCTAACACAATTATAAAATTTGACGAAAAGAATTATGTTGGTTTTCATGCACATGAAATGAAAACGTTTTCGTTTTCAGGCTGGATATTATGCTAGTGGTCACTGAGCTTAATGCCACTATCAGTCAATTTATTATCGTCAACATTATCTTTAAAGAAGGAAATTTATCATCCATTACAAAATACTAACGTAATTGTTTCCTGCCTAAATATGCTAAGTGAAAATTATGGTGTATGATATTTCCTGATATATCGATCAAAAATTATTTAATATTAAAATAATGCAAAAATTCTTCTGCATAAATTTTTATGTTTATTACAATTATATGAATTCCTCATAATCTTTTAAGTCGAACACAACGATATTGGTGTAAAATAATTCGGAAATAACGGTCAGGGAAAATGGGATCATTTTCACCGACTGCGCAAATCATTTTTAAATTTAATGTTTTTAATTACGCTTAATTAAATAATATGAATGTATTGTAGACATTTTATTTCTACCGTGTATTCTACGGAGCACATATTGGTTTTCTCTTATGTATCAACTTTTATTTTGGACGACGTCATTAGAATTGTTTGGTACAGCATTAGTCAATAACCGTCCTTTTTTCGATAAAAAATCAATAATATTTAATTATTTTTCAAAATCGTCAATAGGTAGTTTAAAATTGTTTAGCATAAAGCGAAACAAAAATTGAAAGCGAATCAACTAATGCGAATCAACGAATCAATGAAAAATAAAAAATTTTTACAAAATTTCCAAATTCTATTAATGGAAATCTGGCCAGTATATATCTTTGGATGAATTGAAAACGAATGCAAGAGTCTTTATAAAATAGTATTTTTTACGTATAAAATTAAAGAAAATTACAAAAGGGAAAATATAAATTTTTCTCTTTACGTGATTTTAAATATATGAAATGAAAACCGAAACAAGCTCCTTTTTTTTTAAAGGCTATGTTAAGAAACGAAAAACTATGCTATATAAAATTGCCTCAGCTACAGCTTCGAATCTATAAATATGTAACATTTAAATATTTAAATTGGTTATCGTGTGCGAAGAGAAATTATACCTAAAATATGTTCAAAAATATAATAAATTTAATTTTTTTGCATTCCAGATATAAAAAAAACATTTGGTCGATATAAGCGCCTAAGGCATTAATAGCGCCATTTTCATTTTAGTTCCTAGATCTAGTTCGTTATTATCTAGGTCAGGGTTTTCCAACGTTTTATTGTTGAAGCTCCCCGGACTATAAATTATATTTTCATGCCCCCTTTACTTTTTCACTCTTTTTTTTCATATTTTCATGCCCCCTTTGATTCAATAAATTAAATAAAAATGGTCACTGAAGTTTGTAAATACACAAACTTACCTCTTAACAGTGAGACACAATAATTTTACACACTCAAACTGATTTCTCAACAAAAAATGTACACCAAAACTTAAAATTGTTATGGTAATAATAGTGAATATAATATTTAATTTCATAAATTTTATGCATGTAAATTTAACATTGCATTGCAATGTTATTTTTTAATGTTGTTTGTATATTTTTTTGTTTTTTCTTTCTAAAATGCAAACGCTTTCCGCCCCCCTTAACATCTCTCTATGCCCCCCTAGGGAGGCCGCACCCCTGGTTGGGAACTCCTCATCTAGATCAAAGACAAGAAAGTTCACTAGAAAGAATAGTATAAATGGATAATTCTAAAGTATTTTCTTGAGACATACATAATGCGTAAAATAATATGAAAATAAGTAAATTGTTTGATAATTTGAGAGATGTTGTTTTAGAATGCGAGAGCCGTGCTCTTAGTTATTAATTGTTTAATAAGTATCGTATGACTGATTTTGTTAAGATAAAGTAAACACATCAAGTAACAGTAGACCTGGCAAGAAATCCCATATATTTAGGCATAGTTAAACATTTAAACGTGCATAGTATTCTCATTGGACCATTTACAAATATTTATATTATTTTTCACGAGGTGAATATATCTTTTACAGAAATAAAATGTTATGAATTTCTTCGAATTTATGAAGTCTGGAATAATCATTATAATTTTCCATATCTTTAAATTTATGTCAAATCTATTCGTTTTATGATTTTTCTTCAGCAATCTCGGGTATCGGGTTTTATTCTATATATGTATGTATGCAACAAAATGGGCAAAATATATATTTTGGTACAAACATTTGAGAATATTATTTTTAAAATTCTAAAATATGCTCCTGAAGTTATATTAAAATTAAATGAAATATAACGTTTAATCATATAATTCCCCCCTTTAAACATATAATTATTTTAACGTTGTGTTGTGGCAAAAATGGAGTAAATATGGTGTATTATTAAACCGAATTTCATATTTTTACATCAATCGATTTCTGAAAAAAATTGGCTAAGATTAATGTGCAACTATATGAGGAATCCGTTTTCCTTTTCAAGATATGGAACCATGGAAAGTACAGTAAAGTTTACATAAATGTAAGATTTAAGATTTTTAAAAATCTATCTTCACTAATTACAAATCCTGATATGTAATTAGTGGAAAAGGCGATGAAAATAAATGTTTTGTCTTTACATTTTAAATCTTATTTTAGTAAGTTATGCGTTTAAGTGTTATCATGGTTTGTGAGAAAAACGACTGTGATAAACAATAACTTTAGTTTTATTTTAAAAGCTATGTTTTTTCTTTAAGGTTAACCTTAAAATTTTTTAAGCAAAATGTCTAGTAAATCTCTATAAAAATAAACTACGTTAATTAGATAAACATGCTCCATTTTAAAACCAGTGATTATTTTAAGAGAACTTCTTATTAATCATAATTTAATAACTGTTTTTTCCTTTTTTTTCACGCTTTGCTTTTTGCATATATACATAAAATTATGCTAACGTGTTAAGTACACGTAATGTATGTGTGTCTTTTTTCTTTAATTTCACTAGTATTCTTTTAAGTTAATTAATTTTCAAAGACGGGAGTTTTTTCTGAAATGACAGACTTGTATCTACATATTACTTTAGCAAAGCAGTACATTGCTTAAATAAAAATTTACTAACATATACGTCCATTAAATTAATGAAACTAAGCGATTGACGTACCTGATATGTAACCAAAAACAATTAATAATAATATTCTGTGCTAAAATAATGATATTCGCAATTACTATTAAGTTAAAAAAGGTAGAAAACTTAAGTAGCTTAACGTTTTTCATGTACCACATATAAATTTCATAATTATGGGAAATATGATAAATATATAAACGTAAATATAATTTAAATATAAATTTTGTTATTTAAAGAAACTTTTCCACAGAAAGTAAAATATGGGAGAGAGAATTTTACAATTTTGGAAATTGAAACAAAATAATATTCAGAAAAAACTAGAGTGTCTGCCGAACTCACCAAAATTTAAATAATCTACTAGGAGATATTGAACCTACCAGACATATAGAGTTAATTTTTAGGTTCCTGTACCTTAAGACCTGTTATAAAATCACGAACCTGCGTGTCCGCCTGTCCGTCATTACCGTTTTTCTCAGAAATGGCTTGACGTAGAAATTTTATATTTAGCCTAGGAACAAAGCATAATAACTCGTAGATATTTCGCTATCAATATATATGCTAATCAAACTAAAACTTAAAAATATCGATTTGGTCATTTTATGGGTTTAAATTAAATATCCAAAAATGTATTTCTTTTATTTTCTAAAAAATACTTTGTGTTTCATATCTTCGGTGGTATAGTGAATAATAAGTAAAAAAATATGTGTCTCTTCTTTCCAAAACTACATAACCTAAAATTGTAAACTAATTTATGTTCCATAAATTTACGCTTATATCAGATAAAGTAGGCAATATATATATATATATATATATATATATATATATATATATATATATTTATATATATATATATACATATATATATATATATATATATATATATATATATATAAATATATATAATGTAAAAACAAAACATAAGTTTAAAGCATTGTCTTGAAGCACATATAAAAATTCCGTAAATATTATTATAGTCCATATGATTCAACACTACGTAATAAATAAGAATCGAATACAGTACGTGTGGTAACTGTATTCTAGATTTTTAAGTTTTGTAAAAATTTTTTACTTTTTACATAAAACTGTATTTTGTGTGTACGCGTGTATATACATACAGTATATATATAATCATTAAATAGCGCCACTTCAATCTATAATAGGGCATAATGAGTAAATTGTAATACAGCCATTTTGTTTTTAAATCATACCACTATTTTTTATGTAATTTAAAAATTGTCATAACTCTTTAACAAGGATATGCATCAACTTATAACTTTTATTTTGGTATAAATCAGAAATATGGCAATATTGCATAAATACCCGTCTTGACAATCAAAGGTGAATTTGTCTTTTTATTTTTCATTTGCATAGTTTAGCAAAAGAAGTTCACAGAAAGAAAAGGGTAAAGAATATTTTAATTAAATTTTGAAGGTCGACATGGTGTAGAATTCGTAAATAAAAATTATTGCTATTGACACCCAAAATTTAGCCAAAATATCTAAATTAAAAAGAATACTACCAACCAGTTTAAAAGTCGATGGTAGTATTCTTTTAATTTTAGAACAAACTTATTTTAATAAATATAAATACGTTATTTTTTATTAACCTTTTAAATAAATTAATATTATTTTCTCAGTAACAATATTTGTCCGATTTTAATTACGATTCCAAAATAAACTTACACGGTTTATTTAAAATTTAATATGGGAAAATTTATAAATGTCTTTTCACTCGATCAGAATGTAAGAATCTTTTTTGAAAAAAGTAGTTATTTATTTTAAAATGTTGATTAAAGTTTGTTAAATTTTTGTAATACGTTCTCGAGTAAGTAGAATTAATAAATAGATACTTAGTGAATGAATAAAAGGAAACAAATCTATCAAATAAAAGGAACCAAATCTATCGAATTAAGCGAACACGCCTTTATTGTATTTCATTAATTTACTCGTTAATTTTAATTATTTAAGTGAGGTATACGGATTGATTAAGAATGAAATCTCACTTTGTTTTCTATTTTTTTCTAACAGATAAATAACATTTAATGTTGACATTTGACATTTACAATAAGACAGTTCATGTTGTCATTTGACATTATAGAATACGTTTACAAAATTTTATTTGATGTTATTTGCACGGCTTTTTTAAACTAAATGGAAACTTTATTAATTTTGTAAAATTGGCGACTGATTTAAATAGAAAAAAAAAATTTTCTCGGGTTATACACAATTATTGCAGACAAAAATGGTGAAAGTGGCGCTATTTTGTGATGATACATACTTTACACATATTTCCTTTTTATTCAGTTATATTAGGTACTGTTAAATATTTAATACGCGAGGAAGTTCATGTTAATGATTACTTATTAGTGATGAATAATGTAATTTCATTTCAAACTAGTACGGCAACCCTCGATTCGCGAGGCAAAATCGCACTTCACCAGTTTTATTTACACATTTAACTTATGAATTGACGCACAGTGCTGGCATAATTCCGAAAATGCGCAAAACGCCGCTGGCCCCTTCCCCCAACATAAATGATTAGAAATTATATAACCATTAAAGTAAAGTAAAAAAATGTGGAAATTTAAATTCACATCAAAATAACTTATTGACCTTAAACTATCAAGTAATTCCATAACTGCATTTCTAAAGCAAATAACAGAGAAGACAAAAATGTGACGACGGGTTGTTCATAACCCAGCAATAGTATTTTAATTGCGTACTAAAATATATCTCTGTACTCAACACAGATAAAATTAACTGTGACCTCGTTCTCCGGTGTATCCACTGAATGTATAAACTGTTGCCGGAACCAAGATCGAGGGATTATTAACTTATTAAGTAACTACTTTTGCTGGCAGCTTCGGTCGCGTGTACGACGGAAAGACTTCTGCTTTCGCGGCACTGTCGTAAATATTCCTTAAAAACCGGTAGTGATTTTCTAACTAACCACTAAAACCATTCTAGTATCTAATTAGTCCAGTTTCTACTGAAAATAAATCTATACCTACAACTAACCGTTATTTAAAAACTAACGAAATATACAATTCTGTTATTTAAATAAGCAAAAATTAATTATATATCTAATTATAACAAAAAAATTATTTTATTAGGCATACAAATTATATATATATATATAGATTCAAATTAGCTGTAAAAATATCGCAATATGAGCACAACCGTCAAAAACGTCTGCCCTCACGCGTCTGCCCGCGTTCGGGTCGCGCACTCAGCGTTGGCGCGTGACATTGGCTAGCCCGCCCCTTCTTCGTGTTTTAATAGTGCTCCGCTCAAGTAATTCATATCGTGATAACTTTTAAACTACGTATCCATATTATTTAATGTTAAAAACATACTTTATCTACTTTAAATACGAAAAGCGACAAACCTGTTTATTTTAATAAAATTAAATTTAATATTATAAAATGTGCATAGTAAAAAAGAATTCAAATTAATAATATTTATGCCTGACTCTTTTGGTTAAAATGGGTTCCTCATAAAATATAAATATATGCTGTCGCGGACTTTAGTTAAACCTGTTTAAGGGAAACAATTCCACAATACATTGTTTTTGTGTAAAATCGGTTTAGGCAGCGCACGAATAAAACAATAAGAACAAGATAATTCTCAGAGGACAGGTATTTTTTTCGACAAATTTGATTCTTATCGTTACATAATAGCCAAATCAAACAATATCTCATAAATTGTAATCTATGTATTTATTATTCTGATGTATAAGCTATATTACTGTAAGTTTAATCAAAATCCATTCAATAGCTTTTACGTGAAAGAGCAACAAAAATCATTCAAACATCCTTACAAAGTTTCGTGTTTTTAATGGTAGTAGGATTTATTTTAAATTATTTGATAATATGAATCTAATAATAAATTTAAAAAATGCATACATAAAAGCTATTTTTGCTGTAGATGAATGGTGATTTCCAACCTTATGTACTATAACACTCAAAGGATAAACAGATATAGTACCCATGCTTTTTAATATAGTTTATAAATTAATTGAAATTTTCAATATTCTTTCCAGCAAGAGAGCATAAGTTGCTTCGTAAATGAATGAAATAATACGATTGTATTTATTTCGTAATTCAATCGCATTCTTTTCGTGCTTTAGCCCTATTTTAATATATTTCTTATTAGTGAAGCTAAAAGAGTTCATGGTATTGTGCGAGTAATTTTGTATTTGTGGAAGCAGAAATAATAATATACTTCATTGTCCCTATTTATATGATATTGGTTTAAAAGATAGCGTGTAGGCTTAATATAGTTAATTATTTTTAGCATTAAAAAAGAACTACATTACATCGTGAAAGGCGTGATTTTATCGCATAATTCGCATTGATAATTCAATTTTGTGTCGTACTATCACAATTTTTTGTGATATTTTTAAAACTCTTTAAATAATAGACTTTTTGTGCTATAAAAATATTGACATAATAAAGATCACGTTTTATTCCTCGTGTTTTTCAAATCATTAAACATGTTGTGGAATTATATCTTCAATATACGTCTATTTTTTCATGTACTAAGACTTTTTCTAAATACAATAGATAATCTTATCCGAACCTTAAATATGACATGTCGGGGAATTGTTACAAAATATTATTACATTAAGTTATTTCTCTCGAATAAATTGATCCACTAAGGAAAATTGGAGGAATATCCGTAAAATAGTTTTAAGAATCTTGTGGACATATGGACGTGACGAAGACTTTTGTGTTGCAATATTGAAGATTCATTTTTTAATTTAATCAAACTAAAATATACCTTTTATTTATTATATTATATATGCCTTTTATTAAAATTTATAACATGTAGGTGACAACAAAGAGCTTGAAATTTTAAAAGTCGGAAAAGTGCTTATATTTTCCAAAAAAATTTCCTGGAAAATGTAACGAAACAGGATAAAGTTCAGAGTAATTTTTAGAGGCAATTTAAGGAAAAGATAAATAATGGAATCATTATCGAAAATTTAGTAAATTAATTCCTATTAAAAACAATACTATTCCTGATGCGAACGCATGAACTAAGTAGCAGTTTGAAGAAATGCATAACGAAGTGTAATTCTCTTTCATAATATATAGATATCCAAATTTAATTTTTAATGAGATGATTACGAAAACACATGCAGAAAATGTCCCTATAATTTTCAACAAGGAAATGCATTGATCACTTTTTCATACATTTTTTTATAAAACTATTCACTTAATTTTACATCCAGGTCACATATCATTGTATCTCGAATTATTATATGATAATTGAATAAAGTTTCCGTTTAAAATCGTTACTGTAAACTCTAAATAAAATGGGTTAACCAAAATAAAAGACAGCTTTTTTAAAGGTAGCACCAGCTTAAATAAAATAACATTTAATGGAATACAAAATATTTACCCTGAAAAAAATTTTCCCCAATGTACTTTAATTTCTCATGGGTGATTGGTGCAGCAAGAGTTCTGAATTTTTATTATCAACAAAAACTGGTTTAAGAATATCTCGTTACAATATTTGAAAGTGCAACTGTTGTGTTTTTATAGCTGATTATTGACGGGAGATAATATTTGTTTACAAATGATAATTGTTGTAAACACAGAAGCAGCGCAAATTATAGTTTTGTTCTTAATTATTAAAATGAAAGATTCATATTAAATGTGTTTTTTTGGAGAATTTTTCACAGAAATTTTATCTAAATTCCATTTAACGAAACACAAAAGATTTAAACTGAAAATGATTTTTCCTCTACCGGTGCACTCTTATTTTCCATGGGCCATCGGCGTATTAACTCTCCAAAAATATTGGCTGAAAAATGTCTTGTTATGCTTTTAGATAGTGCATCTGTTGTATTTTACACTTGATGATTTAAAAGAGATTATATTTGTTTATAAGTGATAATTTGCCGTAAATATAGAAATATACCCTAGCAAAAATTACAGTCTTGTACTAAGTTATTCAGACTCAAGTTTCGTGTTAATCGTGTGTTTTCTGAGAATTTCCCAACTGTCAAAATTAAGTCTATGTACATCATGGGCAAATCCGAAAGTACATAGTATAATTTTGGATCATTTGGTAAATATATAAGGAATGGACATAATGACAATGGGATGGGATTTTCCTGCAAATTTAAGTATTTAAATGTAAGGTAAGAGAATTAACTAGGCCTATTTAAATATTTCGATTTCAATTTGCATTTTGTGCTATTTTATTATTCTCTAGCGCCCCGAATGGAAAAAGAATTTAGGGCGCTTTAACTATTAAAAAAAAAATTGAGGAATTAAAAAAAATAAATACTTACCGAAATTTTACAATTGTGATATAGGACCATCCTTAAAATAGAAGAAGTCAACGTTAGTTTTATTCGATATCATTTATGAAATTAAATAATATCAAAAAGCCGACTTTGCTTCCGCGCATACATGTATATATATATATATATATATATATATAAATATATATATATATATATATATATATATATGAATATATATATATATATATATATATATATATATATATATATATAAATATATATATATATACATTTATACAAATATATATATTTATATATATACAAATTTATATATGTCATGACCAAAAAGGAGATTAAAAATGTATCAGTTTTCGGGAGACCGACACTTAAAATTTTAAAAATAACTAATCTGCGGTGGCGACTACAAATTAAGTTTAATTATTGTTTTTGCAGTATTAATTAAATTCAGTAATAACTCTTGACTTGACGACTTATTGGATTTTCTAAAAAAAATTTCAAAATTTGCTTTCTATAATTTTGTAATTTTCGTTACACAAATTTAACTACTTATGTTGAAAAAAATGCAATATTCAGAACTAGCCAAGCATTTTAAAAATTGGCACATGTAATAAAAATTTTGAGGAATTAAAATCTTATTGTCTTCAACAGCAAAAAAAATATTTACAATTAACCACAGAAGGCGCCAATTATGAGTAATTAACCTATGTTTGAATTCTTAGCTAAATGTGTTTTTCCTTAAATTTTTCATGAAAACTATTAAATATTTCTAAAAACAATAGAGACTAATGCACATGTCACATGAAAGCAATAAAAGTAATTCAAAGTCATAACCAATTTTAATTATGTTTAAAAATATTCGAAGACATAGCTTAAGTTGTTGCCTTTTTATCATATTTTTTTAAATGTTCGAATAAGAGGAGGAACATATAAGTGTTATTCGTTTATGCACACTTTAAAAATTATTTTGTATTTTCATACTATTCGAAAATATCCTACAAGATCCTCTAAAACTCCTATTGTAAATTAATAAATTAATTAGATCGAAATTGTTTTATGAAAATTCTAATGACAAAGAGGAACCCTTAATCAGGTTGATGACAGAGTAACCAACTACCAAGCTGACGAGGAGATTAAAAAGGTAAAGGCTGACGAGGAGGAATATTCGGGTGGCTTGCACGTTTGCCAGATCTCAACTCACGTTGTTTACTTGCTATGGGTATATTTTTAAAGAAACGGTGTACGAGAAATAAATAAAAAGCGAACAAGAATTATGCCATATATATAATGCTGCGACAAAACGGATTAAAAATAATAAGCGTACTCAAAGAAATTAAGGAGGAAAGTCATTGGAATGTGTGATATATATATATATATATATATATATATATATATGTACATATATATATATATATATATATATATATGTATATATATATATACATACATATATATATATATATATATATATATATATATTCACATATGTACATATTTATATATGTCATGAACCAACCAAAAAGGGGAATAAAAATGTTTCAGTTTTTGGGAGACAGACACTTAAAATTTTAAAAATAACTACTAGGTGGCGACTACAAATTAAGTTTAATTGTTGTTTTTGCAGTTAAATAAAATTTAGTAATAACTCTTTTGAATTAATTGAAATATATTTATGGTGAAAAACATGCAATACTCAGAACTAGCCAAGCATTTTAAAAATTGGCACATGTAATAAAAATTTTGAGTAATTAAAATCTTATTGCCTTCAACAGCAACGGATTAAAAATAATAACCGTACTCTAAGAAATTGAGGAGGAAAATCATTGGAATATGTGATATATATCTATCAACTGCATAAAATTTAGAAGTTTTCACAAGAGCAAGCAAAATTTTTGAATCACCTTTTTTTAATGAATTTCAGTTCTCTATTTTAATGCATGGGCTATAAAACAACTTAGAACGCAAGAGTCATACATTCAGGTTATTTAAGGGTCAAAATTTCAGAGAAAGAATGGAATTTTCATGAGAGAATTTTGAAGTAAAGAATTTATAATTTTTCAGATAAGAGTTTTGATGACATTATCGGTTTTGTTCATGAAATCAAAAAATTCAAAATATTTTTTATTACATACATAAACCAATAACATGTATATGTCGTTTCGTCTAACACGTACATTTCATATATATATATATATATATATATATATATATATATATATATATATATATATATATTCGGGAAGAAAGGGGAGAGGCATATAATGGGGACGTTAAAATAAATCGATAACAAAGGTATAAAAAGACATATTTATTAATTAAATTTAATCAAAAACCTTTGGTTGCATATTAAATTACTTGGTTTGGCATGACTTTCCGTGAAGTGACTATTTAAATACTGTTCTTATTTTAATTTACTACATTCTTATGAAAACTGTATCATAGATTTTCAAGAACTTGCAAATCTGTGTATTCAATTTATTTTTGACTTCAGAAAATCGAAGAGAGCACAGAAGTATCTGAGTATGGGCCATGACCTAAATATGTATGTGTATATGATTATTTAATCCGTGACTACTTTCATTCCTTTATGTTTAGCTTTATGTGATAAAAATCTACAAGCTTATCCAGCACTTTGTGTATTTAATTTCGTTTTGTACGTGTAGTCAAAATATAAAACCAACTGAATTATTGTGTATATATCTACATTAAAATCCTCAATGTTTTTGTTTAAAAATAATTTCACCTTACATTCAGGGTACTAAAAAGTGTATTTCTTCTTGAGATAACATTTTGAGTTTATCTTACAGCAAACAATTTGTGTCCAGCGTTATTCACCGTAAATTAGTATTCGAAGCTGTGTCATGGTCAAAAAAGAGTGGTGAAGCAAAGCTTTTAATACAACGTTCAAAAATAAGTCAATACATATAGAAGTAAAATAAAATGGACAATTTCGATGACTTAACACACAACAGAGAAGAAGGTCTAAACGAAATTTATCAATGGAATGGACTAGAAATCCAGAATATTTAGAAAAATAATCTAATTTGGTCACATTCAAGTTAAAAAGAATACTTCACGATAATTTAATTTATTCAATCTATTGTTATTGAGATCTAAAAAGTAAATATCTCCATAATTAAATAAAGGCCGTAGAAATGTTTAATAAAGACGACTTTTGTTTTTTATCTGTACGAAATTACAAAGTTTCTAAACATGGATTTTGCTAAATGTTTGTCATAATTCTTTTGTATTTATAGAATGACATTTTGTTAGATCAATTGAGTAATGTTTTGTAGCAAAATTAATCCGTTACCGAAATATTCTGTGTAAATTTAAATAATAAAACCTTGTTCTTTTATTAATACTGTCCTATTAAAATAAATTATCGAGCTATATTTTGTTTTCTATGGAGTTTTAATTCATTGATTTAAAAAAAAATTATTTTACTTCTTTTTTATTTTAAATTCCGAATTTTTTTTAAATGATTAGTCCATTCCGAATAAAAATCTTTTAATTCGCTGAAAATTCAACACGTATACTTATTCATGTGTACTAAAATTAAACATACACTTATGTTTTTTTGTTAAACATACACTTGTGTGTCTATTATTATCGACTATAACTCCTTTCATTAGATACTAGCTTCTATAAATAGTTTTCCATTAACCCTCATTTCAATAAATTTTGTTCCTTGAATTTACCAAATGCAATTAAATTGAAATTTTCAAATTTCATTAGCTTCCTTACTCTAACGGATGCTATGGTTTCAATTAATCATTTATTAATTTCGGCCATCCCTTACCAGGAATTTAAGTTCAAAATAAATAACATTCCTTGAAACCGAATATAAATTAAAATTAAAATATCCGACACGGGAAAAAATTTCGACGTGTTTACCGCCCCGCATGCAGTTCACACTTCAGACTCGTACGCCATTTCCCCGCAGACCTATTTATCATTACCGCGGACAGAAGTCGAGTAAGTGCCAGAACTTGTAAGCGATGTCATAATCGAGGGAGGCAACGTCGCGACGGGCGAAGCCTTTAAGCGTGTTACTCCCACACTGCTTCAACCGGGAGGATTTGAATTGTCAACTCGCATCTTGTTTTAGCGTCTTCACGCTACGATTTTTACGTGCTATACTGAATATTTGTAAGGTTTTTTGAGAACAATTCAGTTCCAATCATTTGAAATGACATTGAAATTCTTGAAACAAGAATTTATTAGCGCATAATTCAAACAAATTTCACAAATACACAATTAAACGATAAAGCATCATTAGGCATTAAAATAAATATGAGGTTGATAATTATTTCGACACTATGATATAGCGGAGAATGATTCAGATATAAATGTCCTGTTATGAAACACGTACATGGAGCATTCTTCAAAATTTTCAGGAAAAGTATCTCTCTAATCTCCCATATAATTTGAAATTACTTTTACAATCTTTATCAGAAGACATAAAAGGCGGAGAAAAATGAAGGCGGAATTTTTTTAAATCGATAACACATAACTCAAATATAGCCTGACTTAAGTATTTTACAGATTTCACGTGTTAACTGCATGAAATTAATGATAACAAAGAAATGTAATTTAAACAATACTTATAAATATTGCCATAACGAAGGCAGTGTAAGCCCATGTCATGGCAAAGGGTGCAGAAATTAGGGAGCGCAGAAATGATCTGGGAGTAGCGGCTAATAAAAAGAAGTGAGGATAGTTGTTGGGCTGGCTACAACAATGCTTATATTATGCATTATATTTATGGATGTTATTTACTTGCTCAAAGTATATACTTGCTCAAAATATATACCTGCTAAAATATCAACGGATTATTCACTGCTTCGGATTTATAAAATACTGATTGTTTCTGCATTTTGACCTATTATGACTATGAATAAATTGTTTAAATCTAATGTTATGACACACCCTGAGAAACTACATACACTACTTATTTATAAACACACTACCTCCCATATATCAATGCTTTATTGTTTTATTCACAACCAAATTATGGACTAAACTAGACCTCAACATAAGGAATTTCTCATTAGTTCATGCATTCAACATTTTCTTAAAATTATATCTCTCCTAATTCAATGTATACTGTCTGAGTTTATTTGTTGTATATTACCTTCTTCCCATAATACTCGATCCTCTTTTTCACTCCAAGGAAGTATTTCAATGTCGAACTCATTTATTTTCTTAACCTACTTTGCATCGACATTCTCTTCGTCTCTATACAAAAAGATACAAGAACAGAATCAAATCGTGTGAATTCAACTTACGTAAAAAACAAAGTAACAACTCAAAAATCAAATCAACATTTAAACAATTAATTACACTTAATTCAGTTAAACTACTTTGAAAATGAATTCGTTGGTCTATGAAAACGACGAAATTTAATTTCCTTAACGGAAAATATGAATTGAGTGGGTTGAAAATAATACTTTAAATTCAATTGATTAAACAATTTCTCCCTTTCCAAAGATTATATCCGTCATAACTAGGAGATTGTATGTAAAATACTAACTCCATTATTAAGCTATTTTTTCCGCAAAGTATAAGTTTAACATTAAAATATTATTAGCACAATGACTCTGATCCCATCAAGGCTACGGGTCCTGATTTGAAGGGTAAGGCTTTAATAGTAAATCGAAATAAATTTCCAACCGCACTCAGAATTGTCCGCATGAATCTTCTCAACAATAAACTCTTAAAATGTCTGTGAACTGGGCGGTGTTCGTTGTAATAAAGGCGGGTGTATATTGCAAGACGTGGGCTGGTGTAGCTTAAGTTGAAACTGCGCTTTTATTGCAAATTATTTTTGATATATCGTTAAAATTATGAGACTTTATTAAAGCTTTTTAGTGCATTAAAGTCACGAAATATAATTGTTATTACATAATTTTAGTAAATCCTCCAACTTACTGAAATAAATTTAGCTTTAAACGATTGGAAATATTATCAAAACATACTTTAATTTTATTTTAACTCGCAATGCAATAGTGACGTACATTATTAATTAATATGTACTATCAAAATCCACATTCGATTGTTTGCCGAAGGGTGTCTACATTTCATGTTGCTAACATATTAAGTGGTAGACACATGAACTAACAAGAATAATATTGAAAGAAAGAAACAATTCTAATGTAGATATGAATGTAACGAATCGAATGAGTCAGTGAGCTTAGAAGTAAAATGCGGGGAAGGTGTTATAATGTTATAACTGAAGCCATTATGATTCGACGCTCACCCATCGGCGTTTTAGGTTTGTAAGAGCTTTGTAATAATAGATTGAATAAATTAAAGGTTTAGGGCTAATTTTTCGGAAAATTTATTAATTATCTTAAATATAATTATCAGACTTTTCAAAATTTAACACTTTTTGACACTTTTTTATTTTAAATTTTGCACAAAATTTTTCACTCTTCAATTTTTTTTTAATTTTTCACATTGTATTTTGGTTATCACAATTTACATGTGCATGTATAAACAACAAAAACATGTTTTATTATATCTGTTATTTCATCATGAATGTTAAATAATATAGTTTGAGTGTATACACTTCCTTATCCCTGATAGTAATGAAATATTAAAAAAATTTGAACGACCGCTCTCATGATAAGTTTTTTTTTAATTGTGTTTAAATATCGAATCACTGACACGCAAATGGCCATATAACAATTGAAAAAAAATGACAGAATATTGATTTAAATATTTATTTTTGTGACAAAAACTAGATTTAAATAATAATATATTTGCCTGGGGCAGGAACCAATCCAATAACGGATAAATTTAACTTTAGCTATTAAGACCTGACCCAATTGATCTATTCAAATATTGATCGATATCTCTAGCTAAATAATGGTGCTCATTTAGCAAAATCGGTATTTCAAGATTTCAAAATGTGATACAAATACACACAAAAACTTGCCTTTATCGAACAATACCACAGTTTTTACACGAATACGGAGATATTTACTATGTAGATATCAAAGATGAAAGATAAGATAAATTAAATTATCTTATAAATCGAAGCATTTTCGATATTTAAAATGCCAGGAAATTAGGTTATTTTTCTAAACAATCTGGATCACACTATCTTCATTACTATGTAGTAGATGATTGAAAATATCCACAATAGCTTAGCTTTAGATATATGATTTTAGCTTTGAACTTTGTTTTAAAAGCCTTGGCTCATCTTTTTCCTGAAACACGAGACATCTCCAAATACTAGTGTACTACGTAGTAGGTTGAATTAAACTCAAAATGTAACCTCAAGAAATAATATTCGTCTATTATTTCAAAATCATCGACTATTTATTTCCAAGGTAACCATTTTATTTCATACTCTGGCTGTATGAACATGCGAAATTAACCATATAATATTAAACTGTTTGAAGAGGTGGCTGGGCTTTTAAATTCAAATGTGTGATATGTATCAACTCTTACACCTGAATCAGAATAAGGAAAGGTATGGGGAGTAATAAATAAAAAACAAAAAAGTAAGAACTGAAACCCGTTACCGATCTAATAATCACATATACATATTCAGTTTATGACCAAAACTCTTATATTTCTGTGCAGTTTTCGAGTTTGTGAGGTCAAAGTAATTGAAATACACAGGTTTTCAAGTCCTTCCTATTAGTTAAAAAATTCTTAAGACAACAAATTAAGAAGAACTTTTTAAAGTGTCAAACAACAGGATCCTGATCAATGACCAATAGTCCAGATGTTTATCTAGGTAGGTAAATTGAAAGACCAGCATTTAAGCTGTGAATAGTGCTAAATTAATCGAAAATTTTATACGTCAAATTTTTTTTTTTAAAATACTTCATTTTTGCTAGTTACTTAAAGTTAAACTGATGTTTTTAATCCTAAATTTCGAAGTAAACAACCGTAAAAGTGCGTCATATTTATTTAACTTACACAAAAGTTGAGCACCTATAAAAGTCGCGTGCTACATAGGAAAGCACACAGCGTTTTTTGAATCAAATATGAATAGAAATACAATGCATGTAATTGTTTATTACCTTTAATTATAAGGTTTCGTTACACCATGGCAATACACTTTTTAATGTGTCAGTGACGATAGCAACTGAAATTTTATATTATGTAGAAGCTGAAAACTTATTTATTATTAATTTTTATGTAAAGTACATATGGCGGACTTATTGCTACATGAGCGATCTCTTCCAATCAAGCATAACAATTTCTATTGAAATTTAGTTGGTAGAATGTAAGAGATTATAAAATGAAAATTCTTCATAGCACATTAAACAAAAAAATACAAAAGTAAATTAAAAAAGAAAACAAACTATTGACATGATTTGGGATGGGAAAGACAGGAAAGGGCAAGGACACAAAGAAAAAGTTTCAGGAGATGCAGTACTTTTTCACTCGATCTTTGAAAATATTTAGAGACGTGGTTTTCCTGATGTCAGGATCCAGGTGATTCCAAATTTTTGCTGCTTGGACAGTGAAGGATTTTTTGTAAGTGGTAGAGGTATGTTTAGGAATAAGTAGGGTGTGTGAACTTTCAGATCGCAGCCCAAGGCCGTGAGCAGACAAATCCACTAAGCCACTAAGATAATTGGGGCTATGAGGATTTTTTAATATGTTAAAAAGAAGTGTAAGTATGTGAAGTTGGCGTCGATCACGGATCTTCAGCCATTTGAGAAGTGACCTGTTTTCCGAAATGTGATCATATTTTCTGAGGCCGAAGATATACCGAATACATAAATTTTGAAGATGTTCCAACTTGCACAAATATGCTTCATTAGGATCAGGATAGCACACGTCTCCATATCGATTAATGGTAATAAAAGTGTTTGACAAAGGTAGATTTTCGATTTAGTCGGTGGAAAATTTTAAAGACGTTTCAAAGGGTGTATCCTGTTGAAAACACGACGACTAACATCATTTACTTGAGGCTGCCAATTAAGATTTTGATCGATCAGTAGGCAAAGGTTTTTAACAGTTGACGTGTATGGTATTATTGTACTATTTAGCACTAATTTCGGTAAACTAGGTAGGTTTACTTTAGAAGTCAGTCTTTGACTACCGATGATGATAGCTTGTGACTTACTTGGGTTAATCAAAAGACCCATTTCATGAGCCCACTGACCAATTGAAGCGAGATCTCGATCAAGGATGTCGATGGTTTTTTATAAGGAATGGAGACACTCTTTAACGACATCATCAATAAATACTGAGAAGAGCACAGGAGATAGAACTCCACCTTGAGGTACACCAGCCGTAAGATCAGTCCACTCAGAATACGTATCTGACAAGTTAACACATTGCCTGCGACCGTGACTTGTGTATTATCCATAGCCAAGCGTATATCATCAGTAACCTTAACAAGGGCAGTTGAGGTACTGTGGTCACTGTGGTTTAAAGCCAGATTGAAGTGGATTTACTTTAGATAGAAGTGGTATGATAGATATGGGTCGAAAATCCTTGGGTTGCGTAGGTAATAAAATTTTAGGTACGGGCACAATATAAGCTTTTTCCATTCCAAAGGGAAGACAGCAGTTTTCAAAGAGGTATTATAAATATCAGCGATGACCGGAGCCACGGTATCTATTATTTGTTTAAGAGCACTAATATTTAAGCCATCAAATCCCATTCATTCGATTTTATCGCAAGAAGATTATCTTTAACTTCGGACCCGCAGGTATCCCTTAGCGTAAATTGATGTTCATTGGAAACGGATGAAGACGAGATACCGTTCATAGTTGCAGACTTAACAGCTGGTTCAAGTACCGTGAGAGGCGTACAAAATGTGAATTTAATTGGTCGATATTCAATCGCCAGCTCTCCGAAGTGGTAGAAGATTTTCCAATGCCTAGAGTACCCAAAAACTTCCAAATATTATTAGGAGTACAATCACGTAATGATGCAGAAATATAGTGTTTTTTGGCATTTCGACACATTTGAAAACATTTATTTCTAAACACTCTAAAATTCTCCCAGTGACTTATACTTAGTTTTAACGTGATCACGTTTGACCATCATTTTCCTAATAGAATCGTTTAGCCAAGGTGCAGCTCTCCGCCTAATTTTGACGAGTTTTAGGGGAGCATGTTTATCGAGCAGTTTAGTGATACAACTATTGAAAACAGTGAGTTTTTCATCAACAGAGTGATTCATTGCAATTGTATCCCGGTTAATGGATCTGGCATCCTCAAGAAAAAATGGTAGGTCAATACGACTAAAGTCACGGAGGAAGATGTTCTTTAAAGAGGCTTTAGGTCTACTTAATTTATAAGAAATATGAAGGGTATCATGATGGATAGACCGGGTGCTAGAAGTTGACCTTAGAAGGATATACTTTTGGGGCAGGTTACTAGGATGAGATCGAGAAGGAAGTCATTTGGAAAATTCATAGCCATGTGTGATTTGATAATTTTTCAAAGTAAGTACATTTATGGATATACTAATGATTCATCACTGGATACTGGAGGTGTCAATGCGCGAAAGTCTGTGCGTATATTTTGTCATACTTATCAAGACAATCAAAATATTTAAACTTATGTCTAGAAAACAATTAGCCTCAAAAGAAATTTGATCTATATTTATAAGTTAAGTAAGATCAATATAAAATTTGACCAGGATTAGTACTATCCTTGTACAATCTATTTATAATAAAATTGTATCAGGATGAATTCCGTATATTAAAAATATTTAAAAATATGTTTGATATGGCGTAAGGAATGATAAAATAAGTCAGATAATAAAAGCTAAAAAATGCCCTTTTTAGAATTGTTGTCTGTCTGTGTGTTAATTTGTACGGGTATCGCGCAAAATTTTATGGACGGATTTTAATGTAAGTTGGTATGGGAATAGTACATACAAGAGCAAAATATAAGATAATAAAAAATTGTTCCTAATTAACACTCGAACGAAGTCGTAGATACTATTAGCAAGCTCTATGAAATTGAGACGAAAACATTTTTTTTAAATCGTAAAACTTTTATTATGAACTTTGTGTAATATATACACATATTCTGTCGCAAACTTTATTTTGAAACTTTTAATGAGAAACATGCGTATGTATACTTGAATTGTTCACCTTAAAAAGCTCATTGACGTGTAATGTTTCCATATATCTCTGAATATTTAAGCAAAGTATACAAAATTATGTCTCTGACGAATAGATTTCCTACTTCGTCGTCGAACAAAACTGTAATTTTTGCCAAAGCTTATTTCGTATTTACAATTATCAGTTGCGAACAAATATTATCTCCTTTTAATCATTACCTATAAAACACAACAGACCTCTACTATCGAATAGCGTAACGAGATACTTTTAAACGATTATTTGTTGAAAGTGAACATTCATAGCACCTGCTTCGCTGATTACCCATAGGAAATTAGAGTGCATTAGTCTGGGGAAAATCATTTTAAATTTAGAACTTATATTTCATTAAACAGAATTTAGATAAAATTTGTTAAGACCAGGTCTGTCTGCTACGTTTCAAGTAATACTGATGTTAAAAAGAAGCTACTTTTTATTTTAACTAACCTTATCAATGTGAGTGTACCCATTTTATATCGAGTTTAAAACAATTTTTTAAAAATAAATTTGACGCAATTTTTATATTATAATCCAAGATGTAGTGTATCGTTGTTTAAAACAATTTATAGAATTATTCATTCTATTTACTTTTTAAATATTTCATTGACATTTTTGACACTGTTTTCGTAATTTAAACCTAGTTAAATCGCTAATTGTTCATATTGAAAACGCCTTGGCGTGAGGATTGGTATTGCTTATATTTTGTGATTGGTATAGTCAGGATTTTGTTTCAAACTACCATAGACTAAACTTATTCAGTTTATAATATTGACTCCATTTTATGTCTTTTTATTTAAGTTGCCTCTAAAAATAAATGCAAACTTCAACGTCTATGTCATAAAGTACAGTAATCTTCTTATTAAATAAACGCCTCTTTTTCCGACTTTTATAATAACAAGACATTTACAGCCACACTGTGTGGTACAAATTTTAAAAAATGTACGTTTATAAATTTATTATGACTTATTCTAAAATTAAATGTTAATTTTTTCCTCTTCATGCGTTTTTGGTAAAATAATTTTAAATTAATATTAATTACATTTTAATATAAATCATTAATAAATAAAAAAAGTTATATCCATTAAACTTAACAGCTTAATCAATACATACTGTGAGACAGAGGTCCACAGCACATCCGTCTATGATCGCAAGTTGTTGAATAACTGCATTAAAAGTTTTCCTTCTATTTTCATTATAGGATAAATTACTAAATAAATTAAAATTACGTGAAAATTATGCGACATATGATGATAAATTAGATCATCTTTTGTATTCATAGAAAGTCTTGTAACTTATTAAAAATTATTAAGTATATTGGAGATATAATAGAATTAAATTTTTAAATAAATATATTAATACGAGTACCAAAGCGGGATCTTGATTTTTACAGGACAATAAGTCTATTATTTTAATAGGTCAAAAAATGTGAAGGTAGCTACAAAACTTAATTATCGTTATGAATTTTGCGATAAAAACAGGGCTTTTGCTAAATACTACAGTTCAGTTTTAGTTCTTAAAGTAATTAGCTATATTGAATATATTTGGCGTTAATTTTGTAGAAATTCATTATTCACAATTAAATGAAACTACGTGATGTAGTATTATTTCTACTTTCTTTAAGTTCTTTACCGCGACCTAGGTTTCGTTGCATTACAACATCTTCAGGTGGACTATTAGCAAAGATTCAAGAATTCAAGATCTTTGCTAATAGCCCACCTGAAGATGTAATACAATGAAACCTTGGTCGTGGTAAAGAACTTAAAGAATGTAGAAATAATACTACATCACGTAGTATCATTTTATTTTTCTATCATTTAGTCAAAAATGTATAATTTTTATTATTGTTTTTACAATAAGATATCATAACTTAGTACGTTACAGGGTACTGCAAAATGAAATACTAGACTTGATATTTAATATTCAAGAAAATATTAGACACAAAGGTTAATATTTCAGAACATATATACCATAGGAATATATATCATATTCTTTAACATTTAAATTTTTTAGTTCCAAAGTTTAGAATGAAAACGGAGATGTTGTTGGTTTTTAAAAGAATTTAAATGTATTATAATATATTCATTAGGTTCAATGTCGACACATTATATATAATAAACTATTTAATCTCATAGTGGGACCCACAATCCTTATTGGTTTTTTTTAACATTGCATTCTTCAAGTGCCACAGTATTTAAATTTCTACCTATAAATGTTACTTTGTCCCAAACAGTCATTTCAAATAAAAAACTGAAATTTTGCCTTTCATCCATGTCCCCATTAATTATAATTTTTAATAAACTCTATTATATTCACCATAAACTATCTGTATTCTTTTAAATTATGTACTTAGTATGTGAAACAAGTTAAACATCACCTGAACTTAACAGAAATTGAGGATATTATTATGTTAGCACAGAGCATTGGCTGCCAAAATTATTGTTTTTTTATGAACATTACATTCATCAAGTGCCACACTACTTAAATTTCTACCCCCAAAAAAGCTGAAATAAAAAACTGAAATTTTCCCTTCCATCCACGTCCCCAACAATTATAATTTTTAATAAACTCTATTATATACACCACAAACTAGCTGTATTCTTTTGTATTATGTATTTATTACGTGAAACATATTGAACATTACTTTAACTTAACAAAAATTGAGGATTATTATGGTAGCACAGAACTTTATTAATAATAGTTTCCAAATTGCTTTGCTTTGCAATTTTATAGGATTAAATTTATTGTTAACTCAATATTAAACCAATAAATACTTACCATTTAAGTTCAGATCTATCATTTCACGAAGGCTGCTGTTTTCCTTGAGAATCTATTTAGATATATGAATATTTGCGAAAATTAATAAAAAAAGAAACATGTATAATACATGCCTAATTGGTAAGCACAGTATAATATAAATTATGTAAAATCAAAGCGTGATAAAAGTAAAAAAATAATAAATTTCATGTCATACTTACTACTGGAGCCTTTTTAAGATAACCACTTGTTTTGAAATGTATCATGTTGGCTTTGTTAATGTAACTAGCCTTTTGTTAATATTTTAAATGTACATTTTCTCAAAATCTAAATCCATTTGATCTCTTACTAACAAATGTACTTCTTGTTGACATCGAATAAGCAATGAAACGGGAAAATTTAACAGAAGAATTCTAAAAATAATGTGTGACAAATTAAATACCTTGCCTGCGGTCATAAGTCAGATACTTAAAATATAAGCAATATTCATGAATGTAGTGTTTATGTGATATGTAATATTATTCTTGTACATCTAAAACGTTATAGACAAGAAACATTGAAATCCCACGATATCCCCAGGCGACAGCAAGAATAAAACGAGACGCGATGAACAATCATAATCACGTTAAAATCTTATTACCCACCCGGACTTCCAATGTCACGAGACGAGTTCCATTATATTATGTAGAGGGAGATAGTGCTACGAAGTAAACGTTTCGGAGTAGCGTAGAGAATAGCAATCAGTGACAGGCGCCTTTCTTCTGGACTGGCCTCTCCCCATTTTCATTACATTTTCTTTCATATTAAAGTATATTAGTAAGTAGAGTAAACAGTCTTATCTCTTTTAATTTTTACGAAGTTGTCGTGATAGTTCATTTGACGATTGTAGTTATATGGGGATTGTTTTTGAAATATATGTGAATATATTTAAAATAAGGTTTATTATGTCTGTAACGTTTGTAATATTTTTCAGGCGTGATTTTTGTAAGACTACTAATGGAAATCTTGTTGCAAAGAATTTTGTTAAAGAACGTAGTAAAATGTTTTAAATATTTTTCCCATTCATTTGGTTTAACACTATATAGTAAACAAGAATCTAATACGGCACACGCAGCTATCATGTTTTACATTTGTAAAATTTGTCCAAAGATTTCATGTTTTTATTCAAGGTTGTGAGCATGAATACATGACCCACCTGCTATTTAATTTGTTTATCAATCGCTTATTGACCCAATACATAGATTATTTTTCATACGTAATCAGAACAAGTGAAATTATTAAACTACTTGTTAGATTATTGCTTAAGCAGACACCAAAGATTATTCATACGACATAATATTTTGCTAACTGAATTTCAAGTAGATATGTTAAATTTGTATAGAAAGAATATAGAATATATTGTTCTGGTCTTTAAATTGTATAAAATGTTATATACATATATTTTCGTACGGAATCCTCAAAGACGATTTCGGGTTATGCTCAATTACATCTCTCATTATCAGTTTTATTTTTTTTTGACTTAAATGAAACAAACATCCTCAATCGTTGATATTCAGGATTTTGTATTTATTAGGTCGATGACGGAACCTTCATAACGAAACACACGTGTCGGTCGGTCACAGCCGTTTTTGTCAGAACAAACTTGACCTATAAACTTAATATTTTAAGTTATTAACTAATATTAAAATATTGTAAAACATATGCACTTAAACATAATTATATACAAATTTATAGGCTATGGTGGAGGAGATCAAATCAAGTATTCGATATTTATTTTAATATGCGTTGAGTGTGTTAATATCATTTGAAAGAGCTAATAATAAGGACGCCAATATTTTAGGTAGTACGTATCCCCACTCCCCATTTTTTTGATCAAATACCATAGCCAATTCTTTCAGTTTTCCAAAAAAAGCATGTCATTTGGCTTAGAAATCGGTCCTAATAACTTTATTGTAATAAGGAAATTTTCAACTTTATAAAATTTTCAATCTGATTTTTAACGTCTTGACATAAATTAATTATGTATCTACATATAAAATTAACGATATAACTTGTCATAACTTTTAAACAATTCATTAATTACACAATGAACCTAATATATTATAATGGCTGAAGTACGTTTTATTACTCTTTATATTTCGTAAGGTTTAAATATACTTCATGTTTTTTAAAAATTTGCTTAAAATCTATATTCTCAAATATTCACGTGATACTACCATATTCTTGTAACCGACATTCCTTAATAACCACACAGCTACATAGGATGCACTTTCCTTAAAGGTATAAAGGTATATATTTCCTTAAAGGTATATATTTCTTTAAAGGTATAAAGCCTACCCACAAAAGTCTACAATTTTGATTTTACATGTTGGCAAAACAATGTTAGCCAGCCGCGAATTCGAGGTGAAAAAAATATGCGGAAATCAAATGCTATGGTTATAATATTTATGACTTAGCATTTAGATTTGGGTGGCGATCGAAGAAATATTACTTAACTATTTAGAATGTTTCTGAATATGATAAATCCAATAACTTCAATTGTTGAAGTATACCATTTTACCATCTTTCACCTTAATTAAAAAATATACTACTGAAATATTTCAAAAAGAACCTTATGCTTGTAAAACGTCATGATTTGAATTACTGCTAATTTTTGTAACGGGATGGTTATTTGTTTCAATCATGCATTTGTATACGGTGTAATAACCAATTACAGAAATGAAGCAAATATTTTACGATAGACTGCATCTAAGAAAAATAATTATGAAGATCAAATTGATAGAAATTATGAAGATCAATTGACAGACACATATGGAATAATCTCTCTTTAGTAAGCTTCGTTTTTTACATTCTTCCACAAACACTAAAAATAAATGTCTCTTATCGCAAAGCAATTAAAAATAAGTGTCAATTATCACAAAACAATTAAAAATAAGTGTCAATTATTGCAAAACAATTAAAAATAAGTGTCAATTATCACAAAATTTTTGGTGTATTTAAATGAACTTTGAGAATGTCAATTCAAATTTGATTAAAGAGATATTTCTTTCCTCCCAGAAATTTTGCCCTTACTATAAAAGAGTCGAATATGAAGAAATTATTAGAAGTGATTTAACTTATTGGTATAGGTTCAATAAACTAGAAGATCTATGATTATTTTCCTTGTAATTTTGTTTCTATCTGTGATTGGCCTATTATTATTGTTATATAAAACATGCTATTATGATTCGGTTACCAAACCAAGATATTGCGCGTAGATGGCACAAGAACTTCATAGTGAGAAGTGACGAAGATATATTTGTAGCAAATAATTTCGACATGTGTATATATTTCCGGACCTTCTTACAAAGAGTTTAAGAAACAAATAGCCTTTATAACTGTACGTTCATAATATGGCAAGTGGGGATAAAAATGCCATATATACAGGTTGTGATATACATATATACAGTGGCAGATTTCAATGTTTGAAAAATTGTAAAGAAAACTACACCTCTAATACAAAATAGGTTTATTTTGACTTTATAACAAATGCGAATTTCATTTTTTAAAAACCACGTTTTCTAAACGGCAGCCATCGAGTCTTACACACTCTTCGAGTTACACACTCTGCGACTGGGGTATCCTACCAACTTCGGCTCGAATATTTTCTTTAAGTTGTGTCACAGTGCTCGGATTTGTTTTGTAAACAACGGATTTTATATAAGAAAAAGTTACATGGGCTTAAATTGGGTGACCTAGGTGGCCACGGTACAGTACCGTTTCGGGATATGTTTTTTTTCTGGAAATAACTGCCGCACTGCATTCATGGACACATTAGCAGTGTAAACTGTGGTCCCGTCTTGCCGGAACCATGTGTTTTGGTTGAAGGATGGACTATTCTGTAGTTCTACTCTGAAAAGTAATTTAACATCTGGGCGTATCTCTCCGAATTCACAGTTACAGTTTGGCTTCGTTGATTTTCAAAGAAATAAGGCCCTATGATTGCAGATGCAAACATGGCACACCAGACTGTTACTTCAGGCTTATGTAAAGGCTCTTGATGCATTTGTCTTGGGTTGTGGATATCCTAGTAATGAAAGTTCTGCTTATTCACATATCCTCCAATGTGAAAGTGAGCTTCGTCACTAAAGAATATGTTGCCCATCCGGGTAGCAGTACGAAATCTCAACAACATCACATCCTCGTAAGTTTTTCTTAATTCAAAGTCAGAATCGCGTAAACCTTGAACAATTTGAATTTTATATTGATGGAACTTGAGCTTTTTTTAAATTATTACCTGTAAAGTTGATTTCGGAATTCCCAATATCGATGAACGTGTACGCAGTGATAAACGGGGATTTCCAACGACAGAAACCATAACACGCTCGAAATTTTCATCCGTGGCTACCAATGGTGTAGGTCCTGGCCTGGACCTATTTAATGTTGATCTTGTAGCTATGAACCTTGTTACCCATGACTGAATGAGGTTGATCGATGGTCCATCACGTAATCGACGAATACTGTAATGATTATTAAATCGACGGCGTGCTACAGACAGCGAAAATCCACTCGAAATGTACGCCTCGACGGCAAAAGCGCGGTACTCTCCACTCCACTGTTCCATGGCTACTAAAACATCCGCACCGCTTGCGCTTCTAACGGCTCCCCCCGCGCCCCTCTTATGTGTTGCGTTCAGAAACTATGTTTGTTCAAACTTTGAAATCTGCCACTGGACAGCCCTTGTGTATATATATATATATATATATATATATATATATATATATATATATACATATATATATATATATATATATATATATATATATATATATATATATATATTTATATATATTTATACATATATATTTATTACGTCGTATTTTCATTGGGGAGATTCGGCAAATTTTCTGAATAAAAAAAAAATAAAAATATAGAGATGAAACAAATTTATTCAACTAATTTTTTCTAGTTTCACTCTTCAGAATTATGTGACTAATTACACATATAACAAAGATTACAAGAAAACTTCATATAAATATTTTTCGTATCATTAATTCAAAATAAGTTTTTCTGGGTAGGAAGGATTCGAATAAGGGTATCGAAGTGATTTTGTAAAAAAGAATGGATTTTCTTTATATTTCATTTTTGATACACCTAAAAAAAATGCAAGCCCTGTATGTTTGTTAATATGTTCGTGGTACATATAATCTGAAATTAGATACCATTTATCAAAATTCCGGATGGTATGTATGTATATATGTATACCTATGTTTATGTATGTATATATATACATATATATATATATATATATATATATATATATATATATATATATATGTGTGTGTATATATATATATGTGTGTGTATATATATATATATATATATATATATATAAATAAATGTATATATTCATAGTACACAGACCCCTTTTAAGGGGTTCTGTGTACGCCTGCTCGTCAATATATCGTATTCTTATTGAATAAGAATACTTTAAGAGTCGCAAGTGTTCGTCTCCGATAATTGTTATTATGATTTAAATAGGAGTATTTTCAGACCTGCAAACTTTCAAAATGCAAACTGTAATAATACCATATACGGCAACTCAAAAGCCAACAGTTCGCGCAACAAGTTTCCTTCTAGGTTTTTACCTTAAAAATTAACTCCATTTATACTCACTTTACTTGGGTCCTAGTTAAGAAGTTGTTCTAGTAAGAGTAAGGGAAGTAGTTCTAGTAAGAATAGTAAAAGTAAGTTTCTAGTAAGAGTAATACATTTAAAGGTATATTGTCGGTAAATTACTTGCCAGGCCCCATAAAAGAACGAAATAGAAATTATATATATCACTCAATAATATTGCATCACAGTTCCTGAAAAAAAAAGAGCTCAATTTTTCAAAAAATCAACTGGCGCTTTGGACCTATACAAACTTTTATCAATCAAACTGCTTACACATACGTCCACATAATTAAAACCTTATTTACTTATGTTGTTGGAGATGTATATTATTTATCAAAAACAATGCAAAAACTGCTAAGTTCCGCTTAAAACATACAATTCTGCGCATGAATACCGTGCATTTAACTGTGTATTTTCTAATATAACACAGGAATCATTTCAACAGTTACCACACTTATTTTAAACTTTTACCACTTTAAGAAACGTTTAAGACTTTACGTTATTTTATATATATTTATATTATACTTTATAAATACAACCAAGTAGGCTAAAGTAAAATATTTTGGCATACATAAACTTATTAATTTCATTTTCAAAACTTATATAATTTTCGTCGCTTTTTTATTTGAATAAATAAAGGTAGTTTAAATTATGAATTACTAAGACATTTAATTTGATGTTTGTTTTTGTGACAATGTTAATATGCTGTAATGAAATACAGTCTGAAATCGTCTGGACAATAAAATATATTTTCAGTAACAAAACATAATTCTAATATTTTTAAAACAAGGAGAAAAAATTCAGTTCGAAAGAATAAGGATTAAAAAATTGTCTAACGAGACAACCTGATATCTGGACGACCCGTTAAGGAGACACTTAATTGATCGACTAGAAAGAGTGAAACGAAACTATGCGAATTATACTTATTATTCTATTAATAAATAATTTTGTTATCAGTACTGATTTCCGTGAGTACTTTTATATCTTGTGTACTTTTTTATAAGTTTATTTTTAATTTTTATTTAAAAAATAGAAAATCCTAGCCAATTAAAAAACATATCTCTAAAATGGGAAAAATGTCTTAATAAACATCTATTGATATCAGTGTAATCCCTTATCGCAAAAACAAAATAATACTAATTTAATTTTAGTTCCGTTATAGATTGTTAATAATTCTCGGGAGCAAGTACAAAGTAAATCTGTGACATTAGAAATATATATGTATATATAGAAATATATATATGCGTACATATATATATATATATATATATATATATATGAAATAAAATGGAATCATTTACTTAACTGGAAACATTTATAAATCTGTTTTGTTTCTATTTCATTTGCACTTAAACATGCAAATGCAGTAGAAACAAACAGCCTTAGACAAATACCTTTTAAAATACGTTAGATTTTTAAATCAATGCAAGCAGGTAAAATAAATGGATCATCAAAAATTAAAGAAATCCAGACAACCGAGGGATTAAAATAAGCATAGACAGAATAAACATCAACTGCACTGCTATTAAGAAGATTGTTTAAATTTTAGATGAGTCGATATTTTTTATAAAATGCTAAGTTAATAAAAAAATTAAATTTTTTATATATTTTATTAATTTTTCGTTTTGTTAATTTCATTCTATTGTAAGCCTTGATTAATTTTTCTTAAATTTAAAATATACGAATCCAGAGAAGACTGATTATGATAATAGGATATTTTACGTCAAAGTCGGAGAGCGACGGCGCACAGAGGTTCTCGGTTCCGCTGCATTAGAGTAAGCAGATTCCGCAATATCTTGTCGAGAAACTATAAAACGACGTCTTTATCGGGCCATCCTCGTCGGCAGGTAGAACTAGTGAGAAAAGCGAAAGCATTTTTTATCGTCAATTTCTCGGTCAAACTGCTCGGGAATATTTATCTGCCTGCAGGAATAATATTTTATGGCACCCGTAAAAGAGAAGTGCACGATGCGACGCGGGTTTTGCTTTTCTTTTATTATTTTGAGTGATTGCTCCCTGTCTAGTGTCTTGCTTTGAATGACAAATTAAGACAGAAGTTAAAGTGACAAAGCGAAAAATTTTCATGACTTGTGAAGGTAAAACTGACAGGAATGGTATTTAGTTCCCTCATCTTTTTATTAAATGAAATAAAACTTGAATTAAATGTTGATAGATATAAAAGTAAAACGAGACTATCTTCAAAAGGACATTTGATTTAGTAGGTTTTGTTTAAATCTTTGAATGATATAAGTATTTTAGACTGTCCAAATTATCTCCTAAAATCGTAACTATTGCTAGATGTCTCATTTTATAAGTTAACTTATATGTCAGTTATGTGTTTATTTCTCTTTGTTAATTGACGTAATTTTTATTATGTACTCGTTGGTTATAATTCCAGTGAAGGCGACTTAACTCATATATTCAATAAAGCTGTGGTCTAAAACTTGACTAGCCTGTTATTGTCTTCCCAAAATAATGCAGATATATAAAGTTAATCGTGCATTTTTACTATAAAGGTTATATGTATGCCAATTTTATAAACAATTAGTTGAATCATTATATTGTGAAAGTGGAAGAAACAAACATGCAACTTACTTTGGCATTTATTAGGTTAATTCATGGTGAAAAACGGAAATATTAATTTTGCAAAAGAGCGTGTTTGCATTTTCTAACCTCTGGTATTAAAATTTATTCGGCGGCTGTCCTTCATAATGTGATACGCAAATAAAAACAAATAGAAAAAAAATTCGGTATTCAATTTTTGATCTTTTAAAAAATGTCATCAACAGAATTTTCGGTTGTAATAATTTTTTGACCATGGCGAGCCTTGCTTTACATCCTGCAGAATCTATATTATTGGAAGATAAAAATTTACCACATAAATCGACGAATGTAATAAAATACTAATCCGGCTACATACGACCAGAAGATCGATATACGAGATTTACGTTAATGATATGTCTATTAATTAATTTTTTTAAATAAGAACACATAAGTAAGAAAGTGCAGAAAGTATAAATTCTGACACTTTTATAACAAAACCGAAGAAAAACTATATTCCATTTATATTATATTTTATTTTTGGATACAATTTTCTAATTAAATCATCTTGGGGATATATAAATGACAAGGTAATATTTTTCCATGGCTAAAAAATGCAGATAAACTCGGGTTCATTGCAGAATTCTAAGTAATGATGATATAGAAGCATCTTTCTCTGGTACGATAGACGCATTCTCAGCACCTTTAGCTGGTAACAAATTAATCCCATCGAACTGTGAACTCCTCCACTCGTATATACCAAGACATAACTATGACAGAATTGAAAATAAAGTTGACCACATTATACTACAAGATTAAATAAAATGTTATTTATCATCGCAACACATTTAACAAAATGACAAATATTGATTACAATTAATAATAAATACAGTTCATCTCGCAAATGCGATTAACCATTGGTTTTTGTGAGAACTTGCATATATTTTAAGTGGATTTTAAAACATGCAGTTTAACTAAACTATGAGCTTTGTTACAAAATATGAGCTTTGTTACCAAAGTAAAATAGATTAAATTTCTAAATTAATAGTCTTTTTACAAGTTTTTATATCTTCTGTTACCATCATTACAAGCTCCGAAAAGAGAAGAACCACTTTTCTTTTTACGAAAATTGAAGTATATGAAATGAAAAGGAAAACATAATTCTGTTTTTAAAGACTTTGCTGTAGAAATAAAATACTAAATGAAAGACTATGTTTTAGAAATGAAATATAGTAATGACTACTATGTTTTAGAAATGAATACTACGCCGCAGGGACAGGTTTGCATGCATAAATAAGTGACATTTTCATGCTTAAATTTTTTTTAGAATACCGAGGATATGTTCAAAGAAATAACAACTTTTATTTTATTATATTCCGAATATAAAAAAAAACGTATAGCCGACATATGTAGCCAAAGTATTAATAGAGCTATTTAGATATTACTTCCTGAATCCAGTTTTGTCATTTTGAAACTTCGACTACCCATATCTTATTACAAGTATCTGAATTTAGAATAATATAAATAGGAGAGCGTTTGCAAGATAGAAAAGCATAAAAGGGTCAATTGGTATTTTAATAACCTTAAAGCAGTTCTTTAGACTTACTTGAAGAACACTTAGAACAAGATAGAAATTTGTACAATGTTTAATAACTTGGTGGATGTTATTTTAGAACACCTGATTCACATTTTCGGTTATTAATCATTTAATAAATACCGTGTAACTGACTGAATAGAGATAAAAAAAATGAGCATGCTAAGTAAAAATAGACCTAGACAAAGTTCTACTCTACTACACACTTTGGTACTGAAAGGCATTTTAAATTTAATCTGCGGTCATATAAATAAACAAATAACTATTTGAACATTTCATTACAATTAGAAATATTGATTTATGTGATTTACACCAAGCCGAATTTTATGTTTTTAAGTTAATCGTTTTCTGAAAAAATCCGCTATAATAGATAAACAAATGAGTGTTTCTCTGAAGTTTCCGTTTTTCTTTTCTAGGTGCGAAATTCCGGAAAATATCAAAATAATAAACCTATCAAATTTACGTAACTATAAGATTTTCACAATTTCTGTTCAATTTATTTATCGTTTTTCTTGATATCAATACCTTCTAAAATATAATTTATCTCTAGTTGTGTTTGAAGAGTCAAGATAAGTTTTGTCTATTTTTACTAATTAGGTATCATTTTCATGGAAAACGAGCTGAGATTAAACATTTTGTCGTCTATAAATTATGGGGTATGGCCATAAATTATGGGGTATGGCGTTATAGAATATATGTTTAAAAATTGGAATTGAACCGTGAGTAAGAAATGGTCAAATACCAGTCAAGTATGTATAGAACCTACACTACCATATCGCCGTACACATTTATGCACTTATAAATATTTAGCAGTGAATAGTATTTCTATCAAAATATTTGTACATATTAATTTTCCACAACGTAATTATATTGACTACTACAACTTTCACAGGTGTAAAAATATGGTGTCAATTTAAAAAATTATAAGATATAAGATACTTGTAATTTTTCTATTATATTTGACTAGGTTTCTAAAAACCTTTTGTTTTTATTACTGTGGATAGTTTCGGAAATAACGGGTGGGGGAGAGGGAATATGTATATTGCAAATATTTATATTATATCTGGAGATATACTGCTTAAATTTACAAAAAAAAACATTTTTGAGGCCCCTTTTATTAGATTTTTCACACAATATCAACGCTGGAGAAAAGGCTGTGATAGACAGGCACGTCGTTTTTATTTTAAGAGCCTAATTTTGTCTTCAGGGTACAAAACTCTAAAAATTAAGGATTGACGATGTTTGTCTCATTTAATATTAAAAAAACTATAGTGAGTAAAGAAATAAACAATTAAGCATTACGCGAACTCTTCATTAAAGTTCTGTGAGTAAATATATATACAGTTTTTTACAGATAAATCACACAACAGTGTTTTAATCATTTAACTCGATCTGATTACGTGTGACATATAATCTGTGCATTGGTCTATGACCAATATATGAGCAGATTAATAAGCAAGAGGTACCATTTATTCAAGCTCACAACCTTAGGTAAAAATTTAAAAATTTGCACAAAAGTTCACAAAACTAAAATACAGTTGTCGCATGTACTGTATTAGATTTCTATTTATTACACAGTGCTTAATTAAATGGATTATAATAATACATAAAAAAATTATTCCTGCGTCAAAACTGCTTTAAAACAGATTAAAATAAGTAATTTTTTAATAATTATGTAAAATAACAATGCTACAAATGTTACAGAGACAGTAAATCTTAATTAAAATGTTCGTGCATACATTTCAAAAACACTCCTGATAAAACTTCAAACGTTAAGTCGACTATCGGACAAGTACGTAGAAATTGAAATATAAAAGATTTTTTTCTTGGATGCAGGATAGTGCACTAAGCAACGTCACTCTATTATACGATAGAAAATATAATACGAGGGTAGAGGCTAGTCCAGCAGAAATGCGCCTCTCATTAATTGTTGCTCTCTACGCTGTTCAGTGATGTTTACTTCGTAGCACTGTATTACTCTATATTTTGGAATGGAACTCATCCTATGACATTGAACTCAGGGCCGATAACAAGATTTTAATTTTATTATTCATATTTTGTTCATGTTATTTTTGCTATCGCCTGAGGATGACGAAGGATTTCAGTTTTCCTAGGAATATTAAGAGGAACTATTTTGAAAGAGGAACTATTTTGACAGGAAAACTATTTTGTCATCATTAAATTTTGTAAATACATAGTGTACGTGAATATCAACAATGTATCTGATATATGGTCGCGAGCGAGACAAATGATATTTTGTATTCTTTGGTTCAGTTATCCTATTTTAGTACTCCCATAATTATTTTTGCTCAAATGTCATAGCCATTTTTTTTCAGTTTGGCAAAAACATGTAATTTGGCTTAGAAACATAGTTTGTAAAGACTATTTTGGGAAAAAGGAAATTTTCAAATATTTATAGGTTTTTTAAAGGAGCGCAAATTAAATATTGACAACTTTTGTCTTTAAATATAACGTGAGGGATATTTTTTAGAATTTTAGTGGAATGTATGTATGTATCAAAATGTGTAAAAAACAGCAACCTCAATATTGGAAACTACTGAAAAAGTCGTGGAAAAATACTGTTGGTGTAATTTTCGTGAAATTTTGCAGAAAATCTATAAATATTATCCCAGGTCTTATAAGTTCGGAGAATTCACGATATTTACCACCTGTGAAAAATGCATTTATGGTGAAAAATAATATCAACACTCTCGAATAGTTTGATAGGAATACTGTGTAGATTTTAATATTTTAAATAATTTTCTCATATTAATTCACAAATATTCTTACAGCGTGTTAACGATTCACGCAAATATTTGTAATGATCAAATTTATATCAATAGTTAAATATTTTTGCTATGATAAGGTTTTGTATATAATAAATAAATATAAAATAAAATTCTGTAAATAATTAAATTTTAATGTGATATAAAAATATACTGAAATATACTGTGCTAATTTCGATAAAGTATATAATTAAACAGAGTGCAACAGAAATAATGAAAGAAGGAAAGAAAATCATTTTATTTCTTACTTGAAATATAGAAATTGAAAATCGCTCCTTGCCATGAAACTGTAAATAATAATCTACGTATAAATAAATAAGAATGGTCAAAAATAAAGAGGACAATAATAAAAACTTCGAAATAAAATTATATATTTTGGTATAATTTTAAATAAATTCATTAATTCAATTTCGTTATTTAAAGGGTAAAATGTAACAACTCCAAGCTAAGGATTTTCTATGCTGAGGAACCTGAAATATCGTAAAGACTGAAATAAGTCTTATTACTATTAATATTTTGTAAAGTTCAAATGGACTTCCTTTTTACTAAAAATATATATTCTCAAGTTTTCACGTGGTACTAAAATATCTTCGCAATCGACATTCATTAATAATCTCACAGCCACATTTGATATTTTTTTTCATTTCTTTGACGGTGTATGGTCTGCCCACAAACAATTACACACAATTATGTTTTTACAACGTAATGTTGGTAAAACACTCTTAGCCAATGGAATAGCCAACGTGAAAAAATAGCCAATAGAGAAAACAATATGCTGAAATCACATTTATGGTTGTTGAATATTAATAACTTAATGTGGTGGATGAAAAATTGTATTTAATTATTTATAATGTTTCTAAATAACATATGATAAGTCGTATAATTTCAATTATTAATTAGAGTTTAACATATTATCACCTTTCACTTTAATTAATCGGTCTACAAAAATAGGGTTTTTTTGTTATTCCCCTTCTTGGTTTTTAAATTATTTTAATTGTGTGGCTTCTTTTGATTTGTCACTTTCTAGTACATGTAGCTGTGTGATTCAAATATACAATGGAATTATTGCAAAAAGAAGCTAAGGGGGGAGGGGATCAAATCAAGTATTCGACATTTATTTTAATATGCGTTGAATGTGTGTTAATATCATTTGAAAGAGCTAATAATAAGAACCCCAATTTTGCTATATTTTAGATAGTACGTATCTCCACTCCTCATTATTTTGGCTCAATATTATAGCCAATTTTTTTTTTGTTTGGTATAGAAATAGGCTTGTCATTTGGCTTAGAAATAGGTCCTAATAACTTTATTAAAATAAGGAAATTTTCAATTTTATTATATACTTTGACATAAATTAATTATTTATCTATATATAAAATTTATTATATACCTTGACATAACTTCTAAACAACTCATTAATTAGGCGATTTCGTTATCTAAACGGCAAAACATGGCAATTCCGAGGTAAGGAAGTTTTATTTTCCGAAACCTGATATATTATAATGGCTGAAGTACGTATTATCACTCTTTATATTTTGTAAAGTTTAAATATACTTCCTGTTTCTTAAAAATTTGCTAAAAATTTTTATTCTCAAATTTTCCCGCAGTAGAAGAATATCCTTGCAATCGACATTCCTTAAGAATCGCACAGCTACATAGGATGCATTTTCCATTTCTTTAAAGGTTTACGGTCTGCCCACAAAAGTCTACAATTTGAATTTTAAAAAATAATGTTGGCAAAACAATGTTAGCCTACCGCGAAATAGGGGTGAAAACAATATGCGGAAACCACATGTTATGGTTATTGAATATTTATAACTTAGAATTTAGATTTGGGTGGCGAATGAAGAAATATTACGTAATTATTTAGAATGTTTCCGAATATGATAAATCCAATAACTTCAATGGTTTTGAGAAGTCTACCATTTTATCACCTCCCTTGCTTTTTAAATTATTTTATTTATGTTGCTTCTATTGACTTGTCACTTCCTAGTACATGTAGAAAAAATATACTACGGAAATATTTCAAAAAGAACCTTATGCTTGTAAAACATTTTGATTTGAATTACTGCTCATTTTCGTAACGGGAGGGTTATTTGTTTCAATTTTGCAATTGTATACGGTGTAATAACCAATTGCAGAAATGAAGCAAACATTTTACGACAAACTGCGTCTAAGGGAAATACTTATGAAGAACTAATTTACTGACAGACATATATGGAATAAGGCTTCGTTTTTAACATTCTTCCACAGACACTAAAAATAAGTGTATTGCAAAATTGTATGGTTTATTTAGAAAAAATTTAGGAATATAAATTCATATTTAGTTAAAAATATATTCCCTGCCTTACGTACATGTAGAAAAAATATATTCCAGAAATTTCGCAAAATAATATATTATCTCCGAATTTTTGAGATTGCCAAAAAAGATTCGAATATAAAAAAAATTATTTTAAGTAAAATATTAAAAAAAATTTATTATTTACCTTGTCGGTAGAGGTTCAATAAACTGGAATATCTACCATTATTTCACTTGTAATTTTGTTTATATTTGTAATTGATCTATTGTTATTGCTATGAAAAAACATGCTATTTTGTTCGAATTTACGTTTTCTCTTCAGCAGACTACACTAATATAAAAAAAATAATCGAAATAACGCAGCTTAATAATAAAATATTAGCATAATCGGGTTAATCTTTGTGTTTTAAGGCAACATTTAAACTCGTCTAGGCTTGCTTTTCTTTTAAATGTGTAAAAAGGGCAAAAAAAAAGGATGCGTAAAAGGAAATTAGAAAAAATTTTAGCGTCAAAAAGTAATCCATCGAGAGGGAGTTGCTAAATATACTCCTTTTTTCTCAGCTTAAACCAGTATTAGTACATTAATAAATGTAAAGTCGAATGTATACATACATCACGGTCGCACGTGCCGCTGACGTCTTGTACAGGTGTCTAATACGTGTTATTTTTTAAGTTCACATATTTATAACAGTGGCAGTATGTTACCATACTACTAGGCTGCAAATCTAGATATGTGGCTGCAAGGGCTTTGATATGAATGGCTTTGTGTTCAAAGGCAAAGTGGCCATGGATGTAAAGTTCGAGATTACGTCTTGTTTCACTAGCTGTTGCAAATTGTAGTTTTGCTATATTGAATTCTAGCCTATGTGAAGCTTGTAGATATATAAAGCTAATAATATAAGATCTAGGAAATATGTGTCAGTTCACGCATTAATTTGTATTATGTATTTTATTGATTATTATTTCGTACGCATACATACCTATAAATGTCGAATGAGGAAGCATATATCCCTACAGTCGTTCTTTATTAAATTAAATATTAAAAAGTCTATTCAAATAATTTACAAAAGTAAGTCTATATACAAATTCGGTTTTTTCATTAATTTTCATCTCCACAATTAAATGAAACTATGTGATGTAGTATTATTTCCACTTTCTTCAAGTTCTTTACCACGACCTAGGTTTCGTTGTATTACAACATCTTGAGGTGAGCTATTAGCGGAGATCTTTGCTAATATCTTTGCTAATAGCCCATCTGAAGACGTTGTATTACAACGAAACCTAGGCCGTGGTAACAAATTTAAAGAAAGTAGAAATAATACTACATATGGAAGATGGAATCTTTGCTAATATCCCACCTGAAGATATTGTAATACAACGAAACCTAGGTCGTGGTAAAGAAATTAAAGAAAGTAGAAATAATACTACATCACGTAGTTTCATTTAATTGTGAATAATGAATTTCTACAAAATTAATTATATTCAATATCACCTTTTTAAATTAATAAATAAAGGTAATTTTAAATGATTAATAATTAAGATATTTAATGTGATGTATTATTTGTGATGTATTGCCATTTAATGACCTTCAATCTGCAATCGCCTAAACAATGAAATACATTCTCAGAAACAAAACACAATTCAAACAAATTTTAAAAACAATAGGAAAAAATTATATTCCTGGACATAAGGAAGAAAGCATTTTTTAAAAAGTCCACGTAGTATGTGGACCCTTAAAGGAGACACTTAATTGATCGACTACAAAAGAATGAAACTAGACTGCGAATTATACTTATTCTCTTATAAATATACAATTTATTATAAATAATTCATACTTAGGCAAATACTTTTTAAAAAATATCAGATTTTCATATTAATGCAAGCAAGGAAATAAAAAGTATCATCACAAGATAAAGAAATTCAGACAACTGAGGGATTAAAATTAGTAGAGATTAATATAAACCGCAATCGTTTCTGCAAAATTGCCCTCTCACTGATTCCGGGAGCTCAACTTACCTTACAAAACATATTTGACTGCCATTAAGAAGGCTGTGTGAATTTTAGACGAATCGATGTTTCGTGAAAAATTCTTTATTAACAAGATGGAAGACATTTTCAATTATATCACATTGTAAGTCCGTATGAAAGAACAAAAAATTATGCCTATATTTATAAAATGTAATCAATTATTAACAAAATAAATTTATCTGTAACAGATTCTTCAAACTTCCATTGGAAGATGATCGCGGGCGGTTTGAACTATCTCATATTTAAATGTCTTTCTAATGATAAATTTTCACCCTTTGTTAACAAATAAATAAAATATTAATTCCAAATTTCTATTAATAATTCACCCTTGTTGCAGAAGCCAATAAAACCATAATATTAACTTGAAAATTTGGGATTTCGTAAGGAAAGTGTATAATGACTATTTTTCGTTTAGATCTGTTTATTCATGCTGCATATTTGTTTGTATATTGTAGTTTTCTTTTTGAAGCAGATTTCTTTATCGCTAACTTTTTGCAACATTATAACTGTTCGGGAATATTTTTCTGCCCGCAGGAATAATATTTTATGGCAGACGTAAAAGAGAAATGGACAGTTTTTATTAGATGCGGGTTTTGTTTTCCTTTTATTATTTTTATTGCTCTCAATGATAAGTGACTGCTCTCTGTCTTGCGTTGAATGACAAATTGAGACAGAAGTTAAAGTGGCAAGGCGAAAAAACTTTTATGGCTTGTGAATGCAAAGCTGGCAAGAATGATGTTAATTTTCCTTATTATTATATTTATTAAAATAAAACATGAATTATATATTTTGGTAATCATAAAAGTGAAACGATTTTACATTCAAAAAGGCACGGAACTTGATACGTTTATTTAAGTCTGAATGATTTTTAAATACAAAAGTCATAATAATTGGTACTAAAAAACACACAGTACCAAAAGTCTCATTTTATAAATTAACTTATATGTCGTTTATAGTTTTTTCTTCCAATTAATTGACGTAATTTATCTTACTAATATTCAGTTAATGCGATATAATCCATAAGTACAACATATTAGTCACTGGCTATGGGCTACGGCTTGATTATCCTGTAATTGTTTTTCCCCAAATAATGTAAATACATAAAACTTTTTGCTCATTTTCACATCAAGGATTGTATGTGGGTCAATTTTAAAAGAAATTAGTTAAATCATTGGGTCTTGAAAGTGAGACATACAAACATATAGCTTACTTTGGCATATATTAAGTTAGATAATAGTGAAAAACGGATAAAATAATTTTTTTAAAGTGCGTGTTCGCATTTAATAACCTCTAATATTGACATTTATTCGGTGACTATTTTTAATATTATGATGCGTAAATGAAAAACATATGTACGAAAATTTTCAGTAATTAATTTTTGGTTCTTGATCTTTCGAAGTAAAGTTTTTCACAGAATTTTTGATAACCATATAATTAATTTTCGATTTTCTTTTACCGTGGCGAGTTTTCCTCTACATCTTGCAGAATCTATTATATTGGTAGATAACAATTCTCCAGTACACGGGTAGATCATATAAACCGATGAACTGAAAAATAAGTTATAGGAGATGCATATTAATTATAAATTAATTTTTTTTTAACAAGGACATTTAATTAAGCCACTGCAGATAGTTTGTATTCCGACAATTTTATAAAAAAAACTGAAAAGAAACTCTATTCGATTAACATTATATTTAATGTATGAGTACTATTGTTCTAACTAACTCCACTCTAGGATATATAAATAAAAATATAATATTTTTCCAAGACGAAGAATGCAGAGAACTCGAATTTATTGCAGAATTTTCGGTGGTGATGATATAGAAATCACCTTTATTTGATATGATAGACATATCCTTATCACCTTTAGTTTGTAACATATCAATCTCATTAAAATGTGAACTCTTCGACTCGTTTATACTAAGACACAATTATAACTTAAAAATAATGTTGACCACATTATACCTCAGGATTAAATAAAACGTCATTTACCATATTGACGTATTTAACATCATGGCAAATATTGACTACAATTAGTATTAAATACAGTTCATCACAAAATGGGAGTCAATTCAATGGAGTGAAACTTCTTTAGTGACGTTTGTGCCATTTTACGTTAATATTGTATAACGCTTGACATCGCAAATGCCGTACGCATCCAACCGACGGAGGAACTGGCCGAGCGCAAAAGAACATGGAGATAGAGTACGTCACAAGTGTATTCAAACACTGGTCTATCGATGAATCAGAAGATCCCCTTCGATTTCCGGACCTTATATCGTGCATTGATTTTTAGATAGCTACATCCATGTACCACACATGGAAAGAATTACTATTTAGTGTGATATTATGAATTTTTCAACAGTTTTGAATAAAAATTGGTTAGTACAGCCTTAATCAGCATAACAATAACAAGAGAACGTATTTCTAGATATATAATATTCATTTTACTTATTAACTAAGTTGAATCGTTAAAGAAATTTCGCTTCTTCTGTGCTTAGTAAGTAAGACTCGCACTTCTATATTACTTTTTAAACTTCTATTCGCAGTTAAAAGTTTTAAGTTCAAAGTTTTGAAAAATCTAGACAAAGGTTAAAGAAAACTATTCTTTACCTCTTTATGACGGTATTGTTATATTTTTGCTAAACTAAAAGTGACTGAATAATTTCGCTTATTTCATATTTTATTTCTTAATATCTTATTAAATACTGAGAAGATTTTTAATGAATTTGTAATACAGGAGAAATTAATTAAATTATTACACTGAACTGTGTCTGAGTAAACAAATTAGAAAATTGCAGTCCAACAAGAACTCTAGCTCTCTGAAATATAAGGCGTTTACGAGGCACCTGTAACAATGTATACAAATCAGTTTTATTGTTAGTTTTTTTCTGTCGACAAACTACACCTAAAGTAGAGTTCCAAACGCTAAAAGTACAATTCTCAACAAGCAGTCAAATGAAACCGTAATCTCGAACTTTATTTCCTTACCCACTTCACTTTTGATTATAAACCATTGGTATCAAAGCCCTTATTTCTAGATTGGTTGCAAATGTGAAATAACACGTATTAGGCAATCGTAAAAGACGTTAGCGGCATGTGCGGCCGTGATGTTTGTATATATCAATATCGCACAAGGAACAAGCTTCGTTTTTGATACTATTTTAATCTTTATTTATTCATGTACTAATACAGTTTTTATTTTATTTAAGCTGAGAAGAAAAGATGCAAATCTTTCTTATTGGGTTAGTTTTAGTGCTCAAATCTTTTTTGTTTTTAACAGGAACTGTATACAAATTGAATAGAAAAAGTATTTTGTCATCATAACATTTTATAAATATACAGTATACATGAATGTGTCTGATGTATAGTCAAGGGTCAAAGTCCTTGGGTTGTCACATATGATATTTCGTATTCTGTGGTTCAATTATCTTATTTCATTGATCTATAACGCTTATTTGATACCGGAAGGAAGTACGTATGTTATTTAAATGAATTTACATTTTAAGGAAAAATATTGAGTAAATCGATAAACAAAAAGCAATATATTTTATTTAGGTGAACATCCTGAATTTTAAAATAAGTAATCATTTTAAGAGAATTTTACTTGAACTTGACATATGACAGATCTTACACTCAAGTACGTAGTACAGGGTATGTCAGGTTAATTATAATATATATATATATATATATATATATATATATATATATATATATATATATATATATATATATATATATATATATGTATATATATATATATATATATATACATATGTGCGCACACATTTTTTCCCTCTATTAGGTACTATTAAATATTTAGCATGCAAGAAAGATAATTTTTATTAAATAGATTGTCATGTATAATGTAATTTCAATTCGATTCAGTTACGACGCGGTCTATCCACGATCGCTTTTCGCCGGTTTTATATAAACTTTCGTTTTCTTTTTCTGTGTATAACTTAGAGATTGTTTTATTATACCCATATTTCCAATATTAAATATACTCCGTAAAAATTCATTGTTATTAAATAAATAAAATTATATATTGTAGTATTATTTCTACTTTCTTTCATTTCTTTACTACGACCAAGGCTTCGTAGTATTACAACATCTTCAGGTAATACAACGAAACTTAGGTCGTGGTAAAGAAATTAAAGAAAGTAGAAATAATACTACATCACTTAATTTAATTTAAATGGGGGCCATATTTCCAATTTAGAAATTGACCGAAATTGCTGGTGCAATTCCCATAAAGCGCAAGATACCCGTGCCAAAAAAACAAAAGAAATGATAGTAAAATATGAAACAGTCACGACTGAAGCAAGAAAAATAAAAAATGTGAAGATGGGTTTTTCATAATGTAGGGCATGATTTTGATGGATCATGAAGAGATATCTGTGTGCCCATACTGATTAAAAAATGTTCCTCCCTTGTTTTTCTCGATTTCAGCAAAGTTTATAAATCATTTCCTCGAACATTTGCATGTACTTGGGTGTCAAATATCCTGTAAGAGCCAATATAGCAATATGCACCCTAACTTCATCACAAGTTACATTTAGAGTGTGATTTCTCTGCAAAGCGTACAAATTGCTCATGTCTGATATAAATTTTACTATGTCATCACTATAGAGCAATTCGAAACATTCCACGGCAGACATTTCTTCATCATGATCTCCCTTACCGCAAGAAGTAAATGTATTGCTGACAGTGCTGTACCACCGTTTTACGGTATTGCCTTTTTTATGTTTCTTCGGTGCAGGTACGTCGATTTTTTCTACATTTTCTTCCCAGCCATTTTTTCCATTTGCTTCAGAGGTGGAAGGTATATTATAGAGCTCTACTTCAGATCGAAACATGGAACTTAAAAGGTGAAGAATATTAGCTTCGTTTTCGTCTCCACTATCATCATTCGTCACGTCCCCATCAACAGGAAGAATAAAAAAAAATCACCCAATCCCGTCTAACGTCAACCTGTAATACAAAAACAAACTCTAAAATACGACCAACACATAGTGATAACATTAAAATGTAAACAACAGTTTTTTTATTACTTAGAATTAATTCAGATCAATAGAGTTATTATAATGTCACCCATAAGTGACAAGGGATATATCCAACATTGTAACAATAATTTTATGAGTTATTTTTGTCATAAAGCATATTTTTATTATAGCTTATTTATTAATTTGCTACGTGTAATAGAAACAAGACAATAATTACGGTTTAGTTATTTTTATTTCACTTTATATCACAAGAAATCACGGAAATTTACACTGATCCAAATACGCGCGAAACACCTCAATGAATTTGACAAATGACGTATGGCTAATGTTGCCGGAAAAAAACATTAATAGTGTTACTAATTGGCTTTGCTACAATAGTAGTAAAATTTAAAACTAAAATCTCCATGTGGTAAAAAAAGATATTAAGTTTCTATCACCTACAAGTGACATTGGTGAGACCTACTCACCTACAAGTGAATTGAAGAATTAAGACAAAGGATTGATTTATTTCCATATGAAAGAGAATATATGTGTTGTTAATAGTGAAAATCAGAGTATTTCTTGTGCCGATTACTCATGGGAAATCAGAGTACAACCGTCTGGAAAAATGGATTTCCAATTTAAATATTTTATGTTTCATTAAATGTAATTCCTACTGGGCTTCTTTCCTTAAATGCAATTCAAATTGGTCTGATGTTAAATGTAATTTCTTTTAGGCTGACTACTTTTAAAATGACAGTTACGTCAAAAAGAAGTTCCTTTTAAGTTTGACTAATTTTGTCAATGAGAGTTTTTTTTTTTATTTATAGATTACAATAATAATTCCTAAAATAAACTTGACTTTATTAGCATATAATAATCCCAGATCCACAGATAGGTGGTCTGAATGTTAGGTAAAGTATAAAATTTAGTATAAAGATTCAAGTATGTATAATTATATATGTATATATATATATATATATATATATATATATATATATATGCATACATACTTGAATCTTGTTTGACGCAGGTGTCGGGGTATTTTTTTCATATTTTTCGATATGCGGTCAAATAATGAAAGTTTAGCAAGTCGTTCGTCGTAAACACATTCAAGCTTGTTATGTCACTTTTGAATTTCAACTCTCATTTCAGTGAACAAAATTTCAATTCAATACTTTTTATGATTTGTAACAACTTGTAATTTCTTTCTAAGGACGGAGAGACAAACACACACCAAAATTTCACCACAAGGTTTCCTTGTTTACTTAGTGTATATGGAACTATAAAATATTTGTTCCCTTAGCCACATTCCTAAGCTCGTTACCATTTCACTTTTTTGCCGAATAACTCAGTATTAAATCAACCAATCGGTTAAAAAATATTTTGTCTTGTTTCACCCTCTGTATTTCTATTAACTAGTTACAATTGAATATCTTAATTACATTAAAATTTAATTTTAATAAAATAAAATTATGTATGAAATTAAAAACTTTATCAATTTTATTATAAAACTAAGATCCTCTCCGCGCCTGTCTATACGAGTATTTACGAACTTCGTAATATTTTCAGTGGCTAAATTTATTTACAAGAAATTATTTATTGAAGAAAATTTTGTGAAAATAACCTGATATCTATCTGATGATGAATGCAAATAAAAGCGAAAAAAAATTGTAATAAGAACATGTTGGCGCACTTTGCTAAATTGATTAGAGATACGTGGAAACTACATATGTCAACCGGGAAGAATGCTTTATTTTTTTCTTTAAAAAGTTCTGAAATCAAGTTAGCGATAGTATATTTGTATTTATTAAATTAAATTATTAATAAAACTTTATGGTTTTTATTTTTTATTTCAAAAACTTCCTTATTTTTTTAAAGGTCTGAATAAAAATCTGTTATTGCGTTGAAAATTTAATACTTATACTAATTCCTGTGTATTAAAGTGAAACGTATACTTTCTTTATAAATTGATATATGTCTGTAATGTGTGTACTATTATATACTAATGTATGTGAATTTTTTTCATCACATACTACTTTCTATCAATATTTTTCCATTAATGGGTATGTTTATTTCAATAAATTCTGTTCCATGAATATACCAAATACAGTTATTTTCCCTTCATTTAATTGCAATTTTAAAATTTAATTAAGCACCTGTTTCAAACGATGTGTAGTAGCTTCAATTAATAATTTATTAATTTCGACCATCCTTTACCAGGAACCTAAGTTGGTCGTCACCGTGGTGTGCTGGGTTGATCACAAGGCATACGGCCTTTGACGATGCGGCGTCCATGGCGACCCAGATTCGATTCCCGACCATTTGTCGAATGGGGTTGGATTGGTGTTATGGTTGGCATGTAAGAGATTGCTCTAGTAAGCATAAGTCCTTCATATGTATCATTTAGATAAAATAAAGTAAACAAATAAAAAAATAAATAAATTTAGAATAATAACACTCGGTGAACTTGAATTCAAAATAAAATTGAAATATCCGTCACTTGGAAAAATTTCGACACCTTTACCGCTACGCATGCAGTTCACAGTTCAGATGCGTACGCCGTTTCCTCGCAGACATATTAATCATAGCCGCGGACACATATCCAGCAAGTGCTAAAACTTGTAAGCGATGTCACAATCGACGCAGGCGGCGTCACGACGCGCGAAGCCTCTAAACTTGTTACAAGCCACGCTGCATCCAATCGGAAGAAACTGAGTTGCCAATTCGCATGTCGCTTTGACAATAATCTCTTGGTAGTATATCTTATATATCTAAGGTTTTTCGAGAAGAATTTAGTCTCAATTCTTTATTTTATCATTTGTATTTCTGACGTAACAATTCACTGTTATCCTATTAAAATTGATTTCACAACTACAAAATTAAGCAATCAAAATGCTTTATGGATTGAAGCTAGCTATATGATTGATAAAAATTTCGCCACCATGATGTAGTGAAAATTTGTTCAATTGCACTTGTTCTGTTTTGAAACATGTACATATCTTATTTTTAAAAATTCCTTAAACATGTTTGGTGAATCTCTCGTATAAATTAACATTACTTTTAAGGCTTTTGTTGGAAGACATGAAAATATATGGAAGACGGAAACGATTTTGAAACCAATAACATGTGACTCAAAATTAGCCTAATTTTTAGTAATTTACGGATTTGACATGTAAATGGCATGAACTTAATGGTAACAAAGAACTGGAACCTAAACTGTACTTATGTACATATATATTATCGTAATAAGGGCACTGCGAGCGGCATCATGGCACAGGGTGCAAAATTTTGGGAGCACAGAAATTATTATGAAGTAGCGTAATCAATCATAATAAAGAGAAGTGAGACCGATATTTATTGGGCTAGCTACAGTACTACTTAAACACAATTTGTTTCACTAAACATTATTTTCATGGAGACCATTTGTTTGCTCAGAGTAAAAAATATCTACGAAGTGTTTGCTGCCTTGGACTTATAAAGCTCTAATAATTGTTGGACTGTGAATTATTATGACTCCACAATAAACATGTTTCTTGAACCTATTGTCATCAAACACTCAGAAAAACTACATATATTACTTATTTACAAACACGCTACCCCTATTTTTTGGTGCTTTTTATTTTTTTCACCACCAAATTATGGACTAAACTAGACCTTAACATTAATAATTCTTCATCACTTCATGCAAGCAACATTATTTCAAAAATGACTTCTTCCTTAATTCAATTTATACTCTCCAAGTTTATTTCTTGTGTACTATCCTGTTCTCTATATACATGATCCTCATTTGCATTAAAATAAAGCGTTTTAATAACAGAATCATTTATTTTTTGATCAATATCGATTGTATCGACAATTTCTTTGAATTCACCAAAAAAAAAACAAATATCTATCCAAAAACAAATCATGTGAATTGAGATTACGAAAAAAAACAAATATTAAATTCAAAAATAAATTCAACATAGAAAACATTAATGATACATGCCTAATTTAAAATAACTGAAAAATAAATTCGTTTATCTAGAAAAAGGACGAAAAATGTAATTTTGTAAAAAGAAAATTAAAAATTTAGTCGGTCAGTAATACTAGTTTATTTTTAATTGATTGCTATAAAAGGTGATTAAACAAATTTTCTGTTTCAATAGATTACATCCGTTCTAACCAGGGGATTGTATGTAAAATATTAACTTCAGTATTGTTCCCGTAAAATGTAAGTTTAACCTTAAACTATTATCAGTACAACGACTCTGGCCCCATAGAGAGCTACGGGTCCTAATCAGCTTTGAGAGGTAAGGCTTTGTTTGTAAATCTAAAATGAATTTCCAACCGCACTCTGAATTGTTTGCATGAGCCTTCTCAACAATAAACTCTTAAAATATCTCATTGAACTGGGCGATGCTGGTTGTAATAAATGTGGGCGGATATTATAAGAGGTGGACTGACGAGGATTACGTCTGAACTGTGCTTTTATCGCATACTCCTTTTGTTACATTATTAAAATTATGAGGCAATATTAAGGGCATTCAGTGCATTAAATTCATCATATAATTTTTTTGTTATTTTGATAAATTCTTCACTTGACTGAAATAAATGTTATTTTATACAAAATAAAATATTATTCAAGATATAATTCAAGAATAACATATAATTTTAATAAGTTTGTACCATTTTCATCTACATACAAACGTTTGCACTAGTATGTCCACGGTTTCAAATGTCAGGCGTTAGTCACCTGAACGAACAAGAATAATATTGAAAGAATTAAATAATTCTGGTATAGACACGAAAGTCACAAAACGAATGCGTGAATGAGTTTGGTAGTAAAATGCGAGAGAGTAATTTATCACTGACAATATTATGATACGATGCTCACACAACGGTATTTTAATTTTGCTGGCTAATTTTTCGGAAAATCTGGTAATTATATTAATTATAATTACCTGATATTTCAAAATTTAAATTTTTTTGATATTTTATTACAATGTTCATTACAATTGTGTATATTTTGTAACATAACATCAGTTTGTAATAAAAATGCACCGTATACAGGATTTCACTTTCACGCACAATGAATTTTGGACATTAGGATTTATTTGTGCATGTTTAAACTGCAATAATATTTATGTTCTTACTGAATGCTAAATAATGTAGTTTGAATGTATGTACTACCTTACCTCTGGTAGTAATGAAAGGGTCCAAAAGAATTCTCCACAATCTCTGTCACATTAAGATTACATTTCTTTCAAAAAATGTGTTTTAAAGTCAAAAATTTTACAGAAAACCTATAATATTATCCCAGGCCTTATAGATTCGTAGATTTCACGGTATTTTACACATGTGACAAATGGATTTATATGGTGGTATATAATATCAATATTACCAAATAGTTTGATGGTAATGAAATTCTGTGAAATTTAAATTCAAGGCGATATAAAAATGCTTTAAAATATGATAATTACGATAAAATTTATCATAAATAGAATGGAATGAAAATAATGAAAGCAGAAAAAAAAAATTTCATTTATTGCTTGAAATATACAAATTGAAAAGTGTAAATAATAAACTATGTATAAATAAGATAAGAATGGACATATTTAAAGAAGATGATAATGAAAACATGGAGAAAAAAGTATATATTTTGAAATAAGTTTAAATCAATTCATTAATTATGCAAATTTCGTTATTTATACGTAAAATATAACAATTCCAAGCTAAGGGTGTTCTTTGTTGGGCGACTTGATATATTGTCTCATTGCTATTCTTATTTCGTAAAGTTTAAATGTACTTCCTGTTTAGTAAAAATTTGCTTAAATGCTATATTCTCAAGTTTTCTCGTGGTACCAAAATATTAGCGCAAACGACATTCTTTAAGTATATCACAGCCACATGTGATACTGTTTCCAATTTTTACGGTGTATGGTTTGTCCACAAACATCAACAAACAATTTCGATTTTACAATGTTGGTAAAATAATGTTAGCCAACACCGAAACAGAGGTAAAAACGATATGCGGAAACCGCATGTTATGGTTATTGAATATTAATAACTAATCGGTTATTTTGGGTAATGAATGAAATAATATTACATAATTATTTATAACGTTCCTGAATAGTATGTGATAAGTTGTATAATTTCAATATTTTAGTGAAGTTTACCATTTCATCATCACTCAACTTAATTAATCTGTATGTACAAATAGTGTTTTCTGTTAGTCACTTCTCTTGGTTTTCAAATTATTTTATTTGTGTTGCTTCTATTTATTTTTCACTTCCTAGTATATGTAGCTATATAATTAAAGTATACTATGAAAATATTTCAAAAAGAACATTATGCTTAGAAAACCTCATGATTTCAAATATTGCTAATTTTTGTAACGGGTTGAACGCTTGTTTAAATTATAGAATTTTGAACGGTATAATACCCAATTACAGAAATGAAGCAAACATTTTACTACAAAATTCATCTAAGAGAAATATTCATGAAGAACAAATTGACTGACAGACATATATGGAATAACCCTTTTTTAATAAGTTTCTTTTTCAACGTTCTTCCATAAACATTAATAATAAGTGTTAATTATCATAAAACAATTAAAAATAAGTGCCAATCATCACAAAAATTCATAGTGAATTTAAAAAAAATTAAGAATGTTAATTCATATTTAGTTAAAGATATATTTCTGCTCCAAAAAATTTCGTAAACAATAAATTAATTTTCCCAAAGTTTATCATTTCCAAAAAAGAGTCGAATAGAAAAAAAATAATACACGGTTATTTCACTTATAATTTTGTTTATTTTTGTAATTTGTATATTAATAATATTATCTAAAACATATTATTATGATATAATTTACCCTTTTTCTTGAGCAGAATCCATTATTATATAAAAAACATTCGAAACAATGTAGCTAAATTATAAAGCATTGGAAGTAATCAAAATTAAACATCGACTCAGTGACGACTAATAATCGGGTTAATCTTGATATTTTAAGAAAACACTTAAATTCATTAAGGCTTGCTTTCTTTTGAAATGTGTTAAACGGACAAAAAATGGATGGATAAAACAAAAAAAAATGATTTGAGCTTCAAAAGTAATCCAATGATCTCTCATTCGCTAATAGGGTCGCTAAATATACTCCTTTGTTCTCAGCTTATACTTTTATTAGTATATGAATAAATAAAGATACAAAGATTAGCGACTATGGGGTTTGTTCGTTGCGTGGTATCGGTCGAATGATACATCACGACCGTACGTGCCGCTGGCGTCTTGTACGATTACATAATACGTGTTATTTCTCAAGTTCACATATTTATAGCAGTGGAAATATGTTACCATGCTACGAGGCAACCAATCGAGATATGTGATGGCAAGGGCTTTGATATGAATGGCTTTGTGTTCAAAGGTAAATTGGCCATGGAAGTAAAGTTCGAGATTACGTCTTGTTTCACTGGTTGTTGCGAATTGTAGTTTTGTCATATTGTATTCTCGCCTATGTGTAGCTTGTAGATATATATATAGCTAATAATATAAAATCTAGAACGTATGTTGTAGTTCACGATTAAATTAGTATTTATGTATTTTATTGAATTTTATTTCGTATTCATACATCCCTATAAATATCGAACGAAGAAAGTTATATACAGTCGTTTATTAAATTAAATATTAGAATATCTATTCAAATAATTTATAAAATTAACTACATTTACAATTACGGTTTTTCAGTAATATTCATTTACTTAAATATGACGTCATTGCTCCTTAGCCATGTCGTAAAATATAAAACTAATTAGGACTGTTTTCCAAAGACCACCAAAGTTTTCCCAATTTACTTTACGGAGCAAAACCAATAACAATGCCGTTGATGTAGTTATATTTTTCGTTCAATTGTAATTTCTATACAGTTTCAGAAGCCAAGTATAAAAATGAAACTTTAATTATATTGTCACTTTCGTTTTTCCTCTTCGTCTGCGTGTCACGTTATTATAGTTCTTTCACTTTCAGAGGGATCGTTATAAAATTTTACAGAAACACTTAATTAGGTGAATATATAACAGTGAAAAAAATTTTTAAAGTTTTTTAAGTGTTTTGCTTGGGGATATAAAGCATTTTCTCACGAAATCCATCAAGTGTGATGATACTAAAGAAGTACTTTAATGGAAAATACATAATTTTATAAACATTACTTCACCTAATACGAATCTCTAAAGTAAACCATATTATAGTAGCAAATTCTCATTGTATAATTGTAAAAGAAAGGCTAAAGAAGTGAACTGTATTAGTTATGACAATATGTTTACAAAGGTAAATGAATTTTCTGTAGCCTGTTTAATTTGTTATTTTAGTCTAAATTACGGTAAAATAAATGATAATAAAGTCACGTTAGATGGTTTTCGATAATTGTTATATTGGTTTAAATGAAAGCCTTGCCTCGAATTCAGACAAAGTATACAATATCTAAACGATTATAGTACGAAGTATAAATGCCCTGTTATTTAGGAGCTAAAACTAACAAGGTATTATCTGAGAGGGTGGTAATAAATACGGCGTAAGTAATATGAAAAGATTACTGACATAATCTCCAAATTTTATTAATACGTTCTAGGTTCAAGAAAGTACAATTGCGAATAATAATCCATACTTTCAGAACTGCGATCTAACATTTCAAAACAATCTTCAGCACTCGGTTGAATATTCATCGTAGTGTAATGCTGTTGCTGTTTTAATTCCAAAAAATAGAATGGAATAATTTACCACATAAATAGTACAATAACAATTTTTACAAATGATTTAAAATAGATAAAATATAAAATTTCTTTTAAAGCAGTATCATAAAATTTTACCATATGTTACAATTTATGTAAAAACGTTCACATTAGATAAATTTTTATTAAATAACAAGAAATTAAAAACATAACTAATGATTAAATTCATCAATAAAATCACCATCAGATAATATAACAGAAAAAATAAAGTAAATATTTTGCTCTTTTATATGAAGGCTACTTTTTGAAATGATAGTCAATTAACAAGTTTCTGATAAATGCGGATGAGAATTTAAGTATATGTTAAGAGATAACATCCTCAAAGACAGTATCCTCAACGGAACGAATAAAAAGTCTTATTTCGATACTGAGAAACAAGGAGGGAACGAAAAATGTACAGCAACTGTTGTTTTACGGAACGCTAAACTTAGAGTGAGTTTATTCAATCTGATAATCTGACGCCTGCACTTCCATTAAAACATTACTTCGAGGTGTGTTTAGTTCAGGGTTTATTCAGTAAGTTTATTCAGCCGTAGAAGAATTTACTCAGAAGTAAGTAGTTAATCCAGTACCAAAAACATTATAACGTATTTTTGATAATTTGAGTATTATTTCAATATTTACCTAAAATAATAGTGAACTTATTATATTAACTTTCTTTATCTAAGATTTGGTATATTTATTCAACTTAGGAAACTATTAAATATTAAGTTTATGTATTTTTCAAAACTAAAAATTATTTAAGTCTACACTTAAATCTTATTTACCGAACCAAAGTATCTTATTTTAAAAAACCTCATAATTTGAAAAAGCTAATTTGGAAGAATCTTTTATAATACCATATATGGTAACCGAAGAGACAATAGTTCGTGCAAGAAGCATCTTTCTTGCTTTTTACCTTATAAGTTATCTTTCGTTATACACAATTTTCTTTGGTTTCAAGATTTTCACGAATATACCTAAATCAAATAGAAAACTCATTCATATATTTTAAGGTAAATTGTCGGCAAAACGCATGCCAGACCCTCAATAAAATCGGTTTGCATATTAATCTAGGTCACTATATTAGGATGCTACAGGGTCGCAAGGATACTATTGAAATACGAAAAGATATATGGCACTAAAAATATTTTAGAATAATTCCTGAAATGTCAAAGAGCTCAATCCATCAAATAATCGACTGGCGCTTTTAATCTATGCAAATACTTTTATAAATCAACTTACTTACTCAAACGACGACATAATTAAAAAGGATATTGTTTACGTTACTGCACTTATATGTTCTTCATCAAAAATAGTGAAAAAGCTGCTAAGCTCTACTTAGAAAATATAATTTTGAACATGACTGAATTGTGAATATACCTATTTATTTTCCAACATAACACAACGATAATTTGAAGATAAAACTTTAAATAATCCCCATGTTATATCACTCATATTTGAAAATAAAATATTAAATATTACCTTAGATAAACTTACATTATATTTTATGAATACAACCACAAAGGCTAAAGTAAAATAGGTTGGCATACTTATATTTATTAATCTCATCTTATATAATAGAATATTCAACTTTTATGTATTTTTTGTGATTGTATCGACTTTTAATGAATTTCAATCTGAAATCGTCCAAACAGTAAAATATATTCGCAGTAGCAAAATGCAATTCATACAAATTTTAAAAACAATAGGAAAAATGTTTTTCCAGAACGTAAGAATAAAAAAAATTCTTTTGTTACAATTTTTTTTTATTAACTGGACTGGACGATCCCTAAAGGAGACAATTGGTCGACTATAAAAGATTGAAACTTGACTGCGCATTATACTTATTCTCTAATAAATAAACAATTTTATTATATTTTTTTATTGCCCATAAGTAGTGTATGTAAGTGTATGTAATTTTTACTTTATTGAAAAATAAAAACCTTAGTAAATTGAAAAATATATTTCTAGAATAGAGTAAATTAATTAATAAAACTTCATTGATATCGATGTAATTTCTAATCGTAAACAACAAAATAATTCTAACATTTTAATTCCGATATAGATCGGTAATAATTACTGATAGCAAGTCTGAAGTAAATAAATAACGTGGAAAATATATGAGAATATGTAAATAAATGAATGAAAAAAAAATGATAAATGGAAACATTTTTAGTTCTGTCAACCCTTAAACGTACAAATGCAGCTACAAAATACAGACTTAGACAAATACTTTTCAAAAAATATGAGACTTTAAAATTAATGCAAGTAGGGAAATAAAAAGTATTATCACAATATATAGAAATGCAGTCTATTGAGGGATTAAAATACTTAAAGATAGGATAAACCGGCATCGTTCTGTAAAATTTATCCTCTCACTGGTCCCAGGAACTCAACCTACCTCATAAAGTATATTTGATTGCACTGACATTGTATAAATTTTACGTGATAGATTCATCTAAAATTTACATATATCTTGTGTAAAATTCTATATTAACAAGACTGAAGAAAAATTTCAATTGATATCATATTGTAAGGCCGTATTAAATAAATAACTGTTGAGCAAAAAATTATGCCAATATTTTGATAATACAATCAATTTTTAACAAAATAAATATAACAGTAACAAAGATTATTCCAACTGTCATTTGAAGATGATACAGGCCGATTTGAACTATCTTACATTTAAATGTCCTTCTAATGATAAATTTTCACCCTTTGTTAATAAATAATTAAAATATTAATTCCAAATTTCTTTTAATAATTCACTTTTTTGCAGCAGCCAATAAAACTATAATACCAATTTGAAAAGTGTATAACGACTATTTGCCGTTTAGATCTGTATATGCATGCCACATATTCGTTTGTATATTGTAATTATTTCTATCCATAAGTTTTTTTCATTTTGTATATTTTATTTTATTTAAGCCTTGGATAATTTTTCTTACATTTAAAATGTTTGAAATCAATTAAGATTGAATATTGTAAGAGGATACATTATCTCGAAGTCGGATAGCAACTGTGTCTAGGGATCATCGGTTCCGCTGCATAAGATTAGAATTCACAGTAACTCGTCGAGAAACTATAAAACGACGACTTAATCGTACCATCCTCGTCCGTAGGTAGAACTTGTGAGAAAAGTGGATTCCTTTATCGCCAACTTTTCGCAACATTATAACTGCTCAAGAATATTTTTCTGCCCGCAGGAATAATATTTTATGGCAGCCGTAAAAGAGAAGTGCCCGGTTTTTATAAGATGCGGGTTTTGTTTTCATTTTATTATTTTTATTGCTTACAATGATAAGTGGTTGCTCTTTGTATTACTTTGAATGACAAATTGAGACAGAAGTTAAAATGACAAAGCGAAAAATTGTCACGGCTTGTGGAAGGAAAACTGATATGAAAGGTGTTTAGTTATCATTTTAATTAAAAAAATAAAACTTGAATTACAATTGTTGGTAGTTATATAAGTGAAACGAGACTATATTAAAAAGAACATGGAACTTCGTACGTTTATTTAAGTCTTTGAATTATATTTTAGTCTGCTCAAACCATCTCATAAAATTATAATGATTGCTACTGAAAAACGCATTTCACCACAAGTCTCATTTTATAAGTTTACTTACATGTCGGTTATAGTTTTTTCTTCCTATAAATTGACGTAATTTGTCTTATGTATTAGCTAGTCATATTTTCAACTAATGCGACATAACCCATATGCTCAATATATTATTTACTATCTGTGAGTTGCGGTGTGAATTGCCTGTGATTTTCTTTTCCAAAATAATACATATTCATAAAACTTGTACATTTTTACAACAAGGACGGTATGTATGCCAATTTTAATAGAAATTAGTTGTAGCTTTTTCTTACTTCTGCTCTTTAAATTAATTAATTTATGTTTTTAATAATGTTTGCGCAAATAAAAAAACAAATAGGTAAACGTTACCAATATTTAATTTTTGCTTTTTGAATTTAAAAAAAAAAATTACAAAATTTTCGATAGTAATATAATACGTTTACGAGTATCTTTCACATTGGCGAGTTATGCTTTACATCTTGCAGAATCTATGTCGTTAGTAGATAAATAATTCACCACTACACGGTAAGACTACATAAATTGACGAGTTTAAAAATAAAATATACGAGATTCATATTAATTATAAGTTTATTAATTTATTTTTTGCAACGAAGTTCTATTACGCGGTTTACATTAGAGCGAACTGGTAGAAATCGTCACGTAAGGAAAAAGCGTTGTGCCCCTCCAGGCTACCTTTCCCTGCGAGTATCGACATTCGCACAACCAGCATTGTGCGCGGTTAGCTGTATAACCTCAATTCTAAACATGTGTAAATATTATTTAAACTAATTTTTTTTATTCTACTGGCTTTCTATTGTAAGCCAGTCATCTGCCAGACCGTTTCCAATACGGTATGTATTATTTGCATTTAAATTATTGCTATATCAATTACTAATAAAGTTTAATTATTACTTTATCATTTATTAAATACTTAAAAGTAATGAATTACAATTAATTTTCAGCATATTCATTAGTTTCAATAACTTCAATAAATTTTGTTCTTCATTACATTCGCTTAAATTTTTGGAATATTTAAATAAAATAATTAAAATAAAAATAAATGAATTTTAATTTTTAATATAAATAAATTCAATTCTAAAAGTAATTTCAAATTTGATTAATTTATTAACAAAATGAGAATAATTAACCTAATGAGAAAATAAATAATGAAATTTTAATTTTCAAGTCTATTAAATTTGAATTTTAAATTTGATGTGTTTAATAAATAAATTTTAAGATAATAAAATAAAAATTATAATTAAAATAAAAAAAGAAAAAAACGTTAAATTTTTGGAATAATAAAATTTTATGTTAAAATGAATCTTAAATTTAATTGGTTTTTTAAGTAAATAAAATAAAAGTAATTAAGTATAAACTTAAATTAACTTCAAATTTAAATTGATTCAATTATTAAAAAAAATTAAAATAAAATGATAAGAAAAAATTAAACGGCAAAATAATCAAATATAAAGTTAACATTAATTTAAAATTTAATTCAATTTTGAAATAATTAAAATAAAAATATTTCAATTTTAAAACTTAGCTTAAATTTTTATTTTTAATTGAATTAAATTTAAAATTAATTTTAACATGAAATTTCATATTTATGAAAATTGTTTTTTTTGTTTCACCAACCAATAAAAATAAAATTTAATTAACAATAAAAATAAATGATTATTTATTGTACATCATTAATATTTTGTTTTTGTTTTCTTTTCATTATTTATATCGAAAAAAAAACAATAAAAAAGTACATATTATGATAATTATATTACAATTATTAAATGAAATTTTTTTATTTAAATATATACTTTTATTTTTACTTCGAGAAAATGATAAAAAAAACATAAAATATACAAATTGGAGGGAGAGAGAGAGAGAGCTGAATTAAAGGCTGCGGTTTTTGGCGTGACAAAAATACACTGATATAGTCAACAGAAGCAAACTTTATTAACTATATTACAGAGCAGTATGTTTGCGAAACTTACATATTAAATCACGTTTAGAGTTGAAAAAATTAAGTAAGGAACTTCGTCCCTGAAGGGGGTCGCGACCGCATAGTTTTTTTATTTAATAAAGACACATAATCAAGCCACCGCAGAAAGCTTTTATTCTCACACTTTACTTAATAAAAACTAAAGGAAAACTCCATTCCATATACATTTTATTCTTTGTTTGGATACTAGTTTTCTAATTAACTCAACTCGAGGGCGTGTAAACAAAAATATATTTGTCCCCGTCTAAAAATGTTGAAAAACTCCGGTTTATTGCAGAATTTTCGGTGCTGGTGATGTAGAAGTCACCTTTCTTAGATATGATAGACGTATCTTTACCATCTCTAGTTTCTGACTTATTAATTTCATCGAAATGTGAACTCCTCCACTCGTTTATATAATAACGTCGATCACGTTTTACCTCCGGATAAGTAAAATATTATTTACCCTCTTGACATATTTAACATGACGGCAGATTTTAATTACAATTAGCAATAAATACAGTTCATCACCTAAATGCGATAAACACTTTTTTTCGTGAGTTATTTATTTTGAAATATATATTATTTATTTTGAGAATATATTTTTAAATAAACGATCCACCTTCATGTCTTGTTATGTCCCTGTTGTCGTCATCATAAGTTTCATAAAAAATGGCAGTAAATTCATTGGAGTGAAACTCCTTTAGTGTCGTTTGTGCAATTGTGCACGTTAATATTGCGTAATGCTTGACATTGCAAATGCCGCACGCATCCGACCAACGGCGGAACTGTTCGAGCGCAAAAAAACATGGTGACAGAGTATATTAATTTTATTCAAACGCTGACCTATCGATGAATCGGCAGATCGCCACCGATTTTTGCGCCTGTAGTTGTGCATTTATTTTTGAATTATTACTAGTGTGATATTATCATTTATTCGATAGCTTTGAGTGAAAATTAAGTAATACAGATTTAATCAGCATGATAAAAAGAATAGAACTTATTTCCCGATATATAATTTTAATTCTAAGTTATTAACTTGAATTTTTAAAGAAGTTTCACTTCGTTTATGCTTCATGGGTGAGACACAAACCTCTTTATTTCTTTATAAACTTCCATTCACAGTTGAAAGTTAACAGCAAATTGAAAATTCTGGGAAAACTAAACAGTCTTCTCTTTTTAAAGACTGTGTTTCAGAAAGGGAAACTTATTGTCTCATCGACAATTTCCAATGTAGTTAAAAGGTAAATTAGTAAAATTATTTTTTAATTTTTTTCTTATATTAATAAAATAAAAACTGAAAAATGTGTAAATACATAACTACTTTTATCTTTCTGTATTTTGAATATAGAAAAAAACCAAAGGTCGACATATATCGCTGAGGTATTAACAGCGCAATTTTGATCTAATATTATAAATCTACTCTGGGAATTTTGAAACATCTACTATCTAAATCCCATTACAATCACCTAAATTTATGTTTATACAAGTACAAGGATGTTTACTAGATAGAAAAATGTAAATGCAATGAATTTAGATGTAAAACAACATGTAAAACAAGATAGAAATACATAGTGTTTGGTACAAGGTGACAAGATAGAAACATGTAAGTGGTAGATATATATTTTACAAAATTTACTATTTATCTGCATATATACCACCTAAATTTACAAAAAACTTGAGAGGTGTCAAGGGATACCCGGATGGAACGAAGTTTCTTTCGATTAATTAGTGAAGGAATTGTAATAAAATTTTATTTCTTTTAAGTTATAATAATAATTATTGTTATTATTTTTTATTATTTATTATGTACAAAAAACCTGTATACACTCAACAAAAATAATCGTCGCGACACCACACTGTTCAATGCGAAATAGAAAGACGAAACGAAAATAACTGACTTGCTTTCTATGAGAGAGAGACAGACAGATAGAGAAACACGCGCACGCCGCACGGCTTGCAGCGCGCCCGCTAGCAACTCTAGCAAAAAGTGTCGTTACAACTTTTGGTCTTAATTTTTTCCGTCTAGCCCCCTTTCGCAACGCGCGATAAGGAACTTCGTTCCAAAAAAAATTGACATTATTTTACTAACTCTTTCAAACAATATCGACACATTATATATGAAAATACTAAATTCTAATACTTAATTTAACCCCTCCCCCTAGTTTCTAAGCAAAATGATGTGTCTTATAGATGATGTTTCTTAGAACCATAACATTTAGGAATTTAGGCTTCTGCGTCTTATATTAGTCCTGCACTGGACAATATTTGTTTCTTTTAATGTCAAAAAAACTAAAGCTAATAAAGAGAAATATAATTAAGTACAAGCCAAACTGATCAACAAACTTCCGCGCGCAAATGTAATATTTTATAAAGTTAAAACACAGAGTACTATTAAATATAACATTTTATAAAATACAGAGCAGTATATGCTTGCAAAATATTAAATTGAATAATTATTTTTATGATTCGTTAAGCAATAATCTAATTTTATATTTTATATGGTTTTATAATTTAAATAGCTCTGATTACGTATGACATATAACTCAAGTATGACACAATAAAAATGCCTACACAAGTTCACAAGTCTGGAACAAAATTGTTGCACGTATCGTGTTAGATTCTTATTGATTACACAGTATTGAATTAAATAGATTGCAACAATACATAAGGATACATAAGGATTGATACATGCTTTAAAAAATGGTTTATAAACAGATTTACATAAACAATATTGTAAATATCATATATTAAGAAAATGCTACAAACGTGATAAAGACCGCGAACCTCATTTAAAATGTATGGACATGCATTTCAAAAATAATCCTAATAAAACTTCAAACATCAAGTCAACTATCCAACAAATACGTAGCAATTGGAATAGAAAATACTGTTTGCTCGGTTGCAGGGCAGTACATTAAGCAACGTCAGTCTATTACACGAAAGAAAATATAATATGAGGGGAGAGGCTAGTCCAGCAGAAATGCGCCCTTCCCTGATTGTTGCTCTCCACGCTGTTCCGTGAATTTTATAATTCGTAGCACTGTATTCCTTTACATAACGGAGTGGAACTCGTCCTATGACGTTGAATTTCGGGTCGGTAATAAGATTTTAATGTGATTATTATGATTGTTCATCGTGCCCCGTATTATTCTTGCCGTCGCTTGAGGATGTGGAGGAATTTCAATTTTCCTTGTCTGTGACGTTTTAGATGTACAGGACTATTAAGAGGAATTGTCTACAAATAAGATAGGAAACATATTTTGTCATCATTATATTTTATTAATAAATATTGTAAATTAACATCAGCAATGTGTCTGATATATGGTCGCGAGCAAAATCCTTAGGTTGTCACATGTGATATTTCGTATTCTGTGGTTCAATTATCTTGGTTCATTAAGCGACATCGCTTACTCGATTCCAGAAGAAAATACATATGTTATAAAGCGTTTAGATGAATCTTTATTGCGTGAATCGGCAAACAAAGAGCAATTTACGTTAATGAGGTAAACATCCACCATTTAAAGAGAAGTTGTAATTTTAAGAGGATTTTATTCGTAATCATTAAAGAATAGTTTTTTTCTTTTCACACTTCGCTTTTCTGAAAGAGAATAGTTTTTTCGTTTCACACTTCGCTTTTCTGACCTGCACATAAAATTGTGCTTACATACAAGGTATGTGCTATGAATGTGTGTTTTTTTCCGCATTTTCACACATATTCCTTTAAATCAATTAATTTTCAAAGAAGACAGCAGCCGTTCCGAGATGCCAAGATCTGTATTTACTCAGTAAGTGTATACTGCTTAGACATTAAGTTACAAAGATGTATATCTAATAAAATAATAAAATTAACAATTGGGATACCTACCCCATACGTACTCTTAATTGTATACAATACGGAAATATATATATATATATACATATATATATATATATATGTATATATATATATATATATATATGTATATATGTATATGTATATATATATATATATATATATATATATATATATATATATATATATATATGTGTGTGTATATATCTATATATATATACATTTTCTCATTTGAAGTAAACTATATACTTTTCCAAATAACATTTGAAAGAGCGAATTATACAATTTTGTTTTTTGATGGAAATAATATTCATAAAAACCTAGACGAGTTGCCGGATTCGTCATAATTTTAAATAATCTATTAGAAAATATAGAATCAATTAGACATATCCAGTTATCAATTTTAATTTTTAAGGTTTTGTATCTCCAAAGCAGTTTTTATAACTTTTAAAAATTTTGGGGTGTACATTAAGTAATCAGAAATTAAATTTATTTGTAAGGGCAAAAACTATTTTAAGTTCTGAATCTACGAAAATAAACTGAATAAAATTCAAAAAAACTCTGTCACTCTTTTTTCCGAAACTACTATAAACTTTAAGTTGGAAAAAAGAATTATGAAAAATAAATATTTACTTCTAGGAGCCCAGTAGAAAAAGTGTTGCACTTATTCCATATGTAAATTTTTTTTAAACCTGCACCATCATTTCAGGCTTATAAAAGAAATAGGTGGCAATATATTTAGGTTTTTAAATATTCACAGCCGATATTCTCAGAAACTTTGTGATAAAAAAACTTGGACTAGACTTTGAATAGATCTTATACTCAACTATATAGAATATGGTATCACGCGGAAGGGTTAATTGTAAGGTTCTCAACATAGTCATATTAGGTACTATAAAATATTTAGTATGTAAAAAAGTAAATGTGAAAGATTATTGTGATGAATAATATAATTTCACTTGAATTCAGCTACGGCACGGTCTCTCTTCGAATAGAAATCGCCCTTCAGTGGTATTTCTTTTAAACTTTCGTTATCTTTTCTGCGTATAACTTGGAGATTGTTTTATTTCAAGCATTATTCCAATTTAGAAATTTAGGAAATTTGTTGGCGTGATTTGCAATAGGTTCACGACATCCCTCCCAAGACAAAAGAAATGATAGTAAAATATTAAGCAATCTCGACTGAACCGAAAAAATGCAAAAATATAAGTTTCTCGTAATGTAGCTTGATCGTACATCAGTGAATATTTGTATGTTTCAGACCGATGAAGAAAAGTGTGACCTTGTCTTTTTCTATTTCCACCAAGATTATAAATTCTTATCGGAGTCCAGATTGAGGTATTATCAAAGTATTAAGAAATTACTTGCAAATTATTGGGTGGGAAATACAGCGGCAGGCTTTATATAGTTATTATTTTAACCATTAAACAGAACTATAATACGTGATTAAAGCCATGTTTTTATCCGACAATTCGTACCAATTAATCAATTTTGTACATTCGTATTTTTCTTGTCAAATTTTTAAAACTTTCGATATAAAAAACTTTTCATCCTAAAAATTATCCGTAAAATCAAGACCACGCTTTGTTATCAATATTTCTTCATTTATTAAAAGTTTTGTAGTATTTTATCTTTAATGTTTTTATTAACATACTTCTTAAAGTATAAGATTTCCTCTTAATACAAAAGATAATTCCATTAAATGAATTACCCTGACAGGTCGTATAATTTCCAAAAATAAATTTGACTTCATTGGCAAATAATAATCCGAGATTCACAAATAAATAACCTGAATATTAGAAGTGTATTTTGAAAAAAAAGAAATATATATATATCTATATATATATATATATATGTATATATATATATATATATATATATATATATATATATATATATGTATATATATACATAGAACTAATCGTTCCATTTCCATTCAAGCTTCTGTTTCAAACCTGGGTAAAATATTACTTCAGCATCTATATATTATGGAATTGAGATATAGGAAGATACACAAACACACACACACACACTCATGCACGCGTGCACGCACTCACACTCACACACACACAAGTTTCACCACAAGGTTTCCTTTTTTACTTTGTGTGTATGCAACCACAAAATATTTATTTTCTCAGCCCCATTCCTGAGCTTTTCCCCGCTTCACTTTAGTGCTGATTAACCCCGTGTTAAACTAACTAATCTGCAAAATATATTTAGTCATATTTCGTCGTCTATATTCTTGTGTGGCATAGCTATAATTAAATACCTTCGAAATATTGAAATTCAATTATATTTAAAAAAAAATATCTATAGAATTAAACAACTTAATTAATATTTCGTGAAATGACGCGACCCCCGACAATAATCGAAAAAAAAATATTCGTTGGAGAGGCGTTTTGGCGCGCTTTGCTTAAATCATTAGAGATACGTCGAAATAATATTGGTCGACTGGGAAGAATGCATGTGTTTTTCTTCTTAAAATGTTCTGAAATAAATTTATCGACAGTATACTTGTACTTATTACATAAAATTCGTATTAAAGTTTTAAAATTTTTATTTTTTTATTTGGAAAACGTCCATTTGCTTTTTTATTTTAAATTCCTAATTGTTTTAAAGGGCTGATCTAATCCGAACAAAAATCTGTTAATGCTCTGAAAATTCAGTACTTTCCTAATTCATGTGTACTAAAGTGAAATGTACATTGATTTTTTTATTTATCTGCAAAAATACTTTCTTAATAATCTATTATCTTAGTATCTGGCGTATGTGTATTATTTTCTATTAAGTTATGTCAATTTCTTTCATCACATACTAGCTTCTATGAATATTTTTCCATAAATAACTATTTTTACTTCGATAAATTAAGTTTCCTGAATATAACAAATACAATTAGTTTCTATTAATTGAAATGTAATTTTAAAATTTAATTAAGCAGCTTACTCAAACGAATGTTACGGCTTCAAATAACAAATTATTAATTTCGGTCATTACTTACCAGGAACCCAAATTTTAAATAATTATACTTGGAGAATACTCAGTGAAACTGAGTCGAAAATAAAATTGAAATATCAGTCACTCGAAAAAAATTCGAAACCTTTACCATCACGCATGCAGTTCAAAAGTCAGACGCGTGCGTCGTTTCTGTGCAGACGTATTAAACATAGATGCGGACACAAGTCGAGAAAGTGCCAAAACTTGTATGCGATGTCATTATCGAGGGCAGCGGCGTCGCGAGGCACGAAACCTCTAAACTTGTCACAACCCACGCTGCTTCAACCGGAAGAATTTGAGTCGCCAATTCGCATGTTGCTTTGACTACAATCTCTGTTTAGTATACATATTTATAACGTTTTTCGAGAAAAAAATATTCTTGAGTCTTTAGTTTAACATTGGCATTAACTAACGAATCCCTTTTATTTTATTAAAATTTATAATACATAGTAAATACATAATTAAGCAATCAAACTGTTTTATGGATTGAAGCTGGATACATGATTTATAATTATTTCGAAACTATGATGTAGTGGAAATTGATTGAATTACACATGTTCTGTTTTGAAGCATGCACATGTTTTATTTTAATAAATTCCCTAAACGTATGGGGCAAATCTCTCGTATAAATTAATGTTAATTTTAGGACATTTGTTGGAAGATATGAAACACGTGACAAAAAATTAGCCTCATTTTCAGTATTTTACGAATTTCAAGTGCAAATAGCATGAACTAATTAGTAGCAAAGAACTATAACTTTAACTGTACTTATGTTTATATATATTATCGTATTAAGGGCAGTGCGAGTGGTGTCATAACAAAGGGCGCAGAAATTAGGGAGCGCAGAAATGATTGTGAAGTAGCGTAATCAAGCCTAATAAAGAGAAATGGGATCGTATAGTTGTTGTGCTAGCTGCAGTACTGCTTAATAACAATTTATTTAACCAAACATTATTTTCATGGAGATCATTTATTTGTTCAGAGTAAAAAACATCTACAAAGTGTTTACTGTTTTGGACTTATAAAGCATTATTGTTACACTGTGAACTATTATGACTCCACGATAAACATGTTGCTTGAACCTAATGTTACAAACACCCTAAGACACTACATACACTACTTATTTACAAACACACTAAGCACCGATAAATGGGGGGGGGTCATTTATCGGTGCTTTTTTTTATTTTATTCACCACCAAATTATGGACTAAACTAGACCTCAACATTAATAATTCCTCATCACTTCATGCATTCAACATTGTGTTAAAAATGACTTCTCTCCTAATTCAATTTATACTATCTAAGTTTATTTCTTGTATTATTATAATGTTTCCTATATAAATGATCCTCGTTTTCACTCAAATGAAGCATTTTAATATAAGAATCATCTATTTTCTTGATGGACATCGATTCCATCAACAATGTCTTCGACCCACCAAAAAAAAAAAATACATGTACAGAAACAAATTGTTTGAATTTAATATACATAAAAAACAATATAAAAAATGATTTATACTTGCCTAAGTTAAAATAATTAAAAAATGAATTCGTTGACCTCGGAAAATGACGAAAAATTTAATTTTCTAATAGGAAATTAAAAATTTACTAGGTCAATAATAATAACTTTAATTTAATTGACTGGTATGAAAGGTGATTAAACAAATTTTCTATTTCAAAAGATTACATCCGTCATAACTAGGGGGTTGTATGTAAAATATTAAGTAAAATATTGTTCCCGTAAAATGTACGTTTAACATTAAATTATTAACATGCCTCTGGCCCCATCGAGAGCTACGGGTCCTAATCAGCTTTGAAGGGTAAGGCTTTAATAGTATACCGAAAATAAATATCGAACCGCACTCAGAATTGTCCGGATGAGTCTACTCAACAATAAACTTTTAAAATATCTCATTGAACTGGGCGGCGCTGGTTGTAACAAATGTGGGCGGATATTGTAAGAGGTGGGCTGGCAAGGATTACGTCTGAATTGCGCTTTTATCGCATACTATTTTTGTTACATTATAAAAATTATGAGGCAATATTAAGGGTATTCAGTGTATTGAATTCACCATATAATTTTTCTATATTATTTTGGTTAATTCTTCACTTGACTGAAATAAATGTCGTTTTATACATTAAAAAATATTATTCAAGAAAAACATATGTTTTTAATTAGTTTGTACCATTTGCATCCACATACGAACGTTTGCACTAGTGCGTTCACGGTTTCAAATGTCAGGCGTTAGTCACTTGAACGAACAAGAATAATATTGAAAGAATGAAATAATTCTGATGTAGATATGGATGTCACGAATCGAATGCGTAAATGAGTTTGGTAGTAAATTGTGAGAGAGGAATTTATCATTGACACTGTTATGATACGGTGCTCAGACAACGGTATTTTATTTTCGTTGCCTAATTTTTCAGAAAATCTGGTAATTATATTAATTATATATATATAATATATTACCAGGCATTTCAAAATTTCAGATTTTTTTATATTACATTACAATATTCATAACAATTGTGTATATTTTGTAACATAACATCAGTTACTAATGAAAATATACCATATACAAGATTTCACTTTCACGCACAATGAATTTTGGACATCACGTTTTGTTTGTGCATGTTTAAACTGCAATAACATTTTTGTTCTTGCTGTTGCTTCACAATGAACGCTAAATAATGAAGTTTGAATGAATGTACTACCTTACCTCGGGTAGTAATGAAATATTCCAAAAGAATTCTCCATAACCTCTGTCACAGTAAGATTGCATTTCTTTAAAAAAATATGTTTAAAAGTCGAGTCTCTGTTAAGTGAACCGTCCTAAAAATATAATTGCCAAGAAATTAAAGAAAACTGATCTATATCATAATATGTGTAAGAAAAAATGAATCTAAGTAACAAAATTGTTATCTCAAGATGTAACTAATTCAACAATGGATTCATTTTCTTAAGCTATTAAAACCTGATCCCATTGATTTATTCAAATGTTGTTAGGTATCTTCAGGTAAATAATGGTGCTTATTAGGTGAAATCCGTATTTTAAGACTGTAGAACGCCAGATGATACACACCAAAACTCGCCTTTGTTGAACACTACTATAAATTTTACTTGAACATATTATTAATAATTGAAATATTTACTATATAAATCTCAATGACGATCGACTAGATAAGTGAAATCATTTTCAAAATAAAAGTATTTTCTGTGTTTAAAATCTCAGAAAATTAGTTTATTTTTCTAAAGAATTTGAATCACACTATCTTCTCTATTGCGTGTTAAATAATCGAAAATATTCACAATTTTTTAGCTTCAGATATATGGTCTTAGCTTTGAACTTTGTTTTAAAAGTTTTGCCTTACCTCTCTTTCCCAAATACCTGATATTACGGTGTAATAAGCCGGACTTGAATTGTGTTGCTATAAGCTTAACTCAAAATGTTATATTAAAAAGTTATGTACCCTGCTAGTTTAATTTCATGTGACTTTTCAATAATAGCACAAAAGATTTCTGAGGAACCCAAATAATTTCATACTCTGGAAATGCGAAATTCACCATATATTTTTTATGTGTTGCCAGAGTTGGCTGGGCTTTTAAATGCAAATCTGTGCCATGTATCGACTATGAACTCAGAATCAGAATAAGGAAAAGTATGAGAAGTAACAAATAAAAGACAATAAAATGAGAACTGAAACCCATTACAGATCTAATAATCATATGTACATATTCGGTCATAAATTACCAAAACTCAAATGTTTCTGTGCAATGTCCGATTTGTTGTAGCCAAAAATAAACGAAACACAAAGGTTTTCAAGTTTTTCCGATTTTGTAAAAAATTCTTAAGACAACAAATTGAGAAGAATTTTTTAAATTGTCTGGATCCTGACCGAGGGCCAATAATCCAGACATTTATCTAGGTAGGTAAATTTAAAAGCTATCATTTTAGCTGTGAATGGCGCTAAATTAATCGAAATTTTTATCCGTTGACTTTTTTATTTACTACTCTTTTTTTAACGTGTCAGTGACGATGCAAGAGAATATAACGCGGAAGCTGTTTACGTTTATAGAAAAATATTTAGAAATTCTATAGTTACGTGCGATTTGATAATTTTGTAAAGGTAAGTATATTAATAGATATATTAATGATTCATCACAGCAACGCACGGGTATACAATTGTTTCACGCATTAACACCTCCAGTGTCAATGCGCAAAGCCTGTACGTATAAATGGTCTTATTTACCAACACCGTCAAAACATTTAAACCATTGATTAGAAAACAGAGATACAAAAGGAAAATTGATCTTGGAGAAAGGAAAAGTTCAATGTAATCGACATAAAATTTTACTAGAATTAAGGAAAACTTTTATAATTTATACATATAATAAAATGATAACGGAGTAAATTATGTACCTTGAAAATATTAAAAAAGTGATTAATTTAGCATACAGAATGTTAATGGCAGCCAGAATTTTTTTTAAAATTTTTATCTTCCAATTTCTGTTAATTTGTACGGGTATCACACAAAATTTACTAAAAGGATTTTAATGAAATTTGGTATAGGAGATAAATGCTTACATTCTTCCACATTGACGTATAATATTTCCACATATCTCTAATTAATTAAGGAAAATGTGCTAAATTACCTCTCTGACGAATAATATTTCGATTTCTGTAGCATTCATCGACACGGTTCGGATAATTTTCACAAACTAATAATTTATTAACTACTTTTACTTGAATTAATTTATCTAATGATGAAAACGTGAAGAAAATCCGTAGGGTAATTATCGAAAAAGTCGTATATATATATATATATATATATATATATATATATAATATATATATATATATATGTATATATATATATATGTATATATATATATATATATATATATATATATATATATATATATATATATATAAAGTAACAAAGGGATCCCTGTGGTAAAACTTCGGTATCTGTCTTTCTGTCCTTCCGTCCATATACCAATCCTAGTTTTTCTTGGAAACTTCAAAAACTGTCAACTTGAAATTTAATACAAACTGAGAACCGAAATAAAGGTAATAATTGAATATTTACATGGCAAGCTCAAATGGGGTTCAAGATGAAAGGGTTTTTTCAGGTTTCAAAATTTTACTAATTATATTTTTAATTTTTAACTGCATTCGGTTTGTGATCAAAAATATGTAAAAAAAAATACGCCACGATCTTTGTAAAAAATTCGAGGTTAGCAGACCAAGGAGGAGTAAACGAAATTGCAGATATTTCGAATTTACGAAAGAAATAAATAAATTTCTTAATTTTTTTAACATAGTACTGAACCTTGAGTCAGACAGCAAATTTTCCTTTATTTGACTGGTTTATGCATACATTGTATGAAATAAAACTTTTTTCGCTGTTTGTTAATTTAAGGATGATGCTCTATCAAAATAGTACAATTTTGCTTTGTATTTATTTCTTTATTTTGTCAAATTATTTTTGGAATTTATTGGTTTAAGTTACGGTGACTGGTCTTTTCATCCGCGACAGCATGAACACGAGAATGTAATAAAATAGCATAATATACTAAATGACCTGAAAATATTTAAAAAGGCCCAGATAATTATTTTATCTTACACATAGATACTGAAATGTGCGGTAGAAACTTATTACATTTCCATTGCATTCATTCCTCATATCTTTACCATAAAACCCAATCATATGATAAGTGACGCGTATATTTAAATTTGCCCATAATTTATATAGTCTTAATTTTTACTTTTGAGAAAAAACTGAAAAAAAACACACGGTTAATACGAATCGTGGACCTGAATAACCCAATCGTATGCTAAGTGATGCGTAAATTTAAATTTGCCCATAATTTATATAGTCTTAATTTTGACTTTTGAGAAAAAACTGATAAAAACACAAGGTTAATACGAATCTTGGACCTGAATAATTTAGAACAACATTTTTGCCAAATTTATTTCTTACTTACAATTATCACTTGCAAACAAATATTATCTCCTTTTAATCATTGGCTATCAAACTGTTGTGTTTGACGTACTAACGAATAGCGTAATGAGTTACTTTTCAGCTCTATCATTATTTTTGCGGATATAATTATTTGTGCACAGAATTTTATTAATAACAATTTGCGGTTAATTGAGCATTGGCTACCCCATGGCCATGCTTTTAAATATTAACGGATAATTTTTTTTGTAATTTTATGTTTAAGTAATAAGTACTTATTATTTAAATACAGGTTCAGTCTATCATTTTACAAAGGCTAATGTCCTCCTTGAGTCAGTTTAGATATTTGAATATTTGCAAAAATTTAGAAAAAAGGGAAATGTATAAAACACGCCTAATTAGTAAGTACAACGTAATGTAAATTTTGTATAAGCAAAGCGTGAAAAGAAGAAAAAAAGTTAATAAATTTTACGTCATAATTACTATTAGGGATTTATTAATGTAACCACTTGTTTTGAAATGGATCATCTTTGCCGTATTAATGTAATTTGCCTTTTGTTTATATTTTAAATGCATATTTTTTTTTTAAATGTAGATTTATTTGAACTCATGCTACAAATGTATTTACGTCGGATATCGAATAAGCAATATCGTTTAATAAAACAGGAAAATTTAACAAGATAATTCTCAAAATAACAAGTGACAACTTACGGATCTTGCCTGTGGTATTATATCAGATACATTGTCGATACTAGTGAATGCTGTGTTTATGTGAAATATTATAAGAACAAAATATTTTTATTTCTAATTCGTAGACAGTACCTTTTAATATTCCTGAAAATCTAAAACCTTACACACTAGAAAAATTGAAATCCATATTCTCAGGTGACAACAAGTATAAAGCGAGACGCGATGAACAATCATAATCACGTTAAAATCTTTTAACCCACCCGGACTTCCAACGTCACGAGACGAGTTCCATTATATTATGTAGAGGGAGATAGTGCTACGAAATAAACGCTTCGGAGCAGCGTAGAGAACAGCAATCAGTGACAGGCGCCTTTCTTCTGGACTCACCTCTCCCCTTTTTCCTTACATTTTCTTTCATATTAAAGTAATACATAGACGTTGCTTAAAGCATTGCGCTGAAGCCGAGTAAACAGTCTTTTCTCTTTCAATTTCTACGTACTTGTCGCGTTAGTTCACTTGACGATTATAATTTCATCATGCATCTTATTCATTTGACATAAGATTTACTACCTCTGTAACATTTGTAGCATTTTTCAAGCGTGATTTTTGTAAAACTATATATGTAAGTCTTTTTGCAAATATTTTTTTTAAAGAACGTACTGTTTTAAATATTTTTCCATTCATTTGATTTCATTCTATATAATAAACAAGAATCTACCACATACCCGCGGTTATTCTATTCTATATTTGTAAACTTTTTTTCAAGGTTGTGACGTTGATTACATGACCCATCTTCTTTTTAATTTGCTCAGCTGTCGCTCGTTGACCCAATAAGTAGATTATTTTTCATTGTATATATATATATATATATATATATATATATATATATATATATATATATATACATACATATATATACATATATATATATATATATATATACATATATATACATATATATATATATATATATATATGTAAATATATATATATATATATATATTTGCGCACGGAATTCAGAGTGACGAGTTCAGCTTGCGCTTAATTACATTTTTCCTTATCAGTTTTAGTTTTTTTTGGCATTAAATAAAACAAATATCCTTAATCGTTGATGTTTAGGATTTTGTATTTATTAGGTTGATAACGGACGGAAAACCCATGTTTCGGTCAGTTACAGTCGTTCTTCTCAGAACTCATTTGACGTAGAAACAAAAAGAAATTTAAATTTAGCGTAATATTAAAACATATTAACCTGAGATTAAGATACGTGCATATATCAACAGCGTGCACTTAAAAATAATTAGATGGAAATTTATGGGTTAAGGGGAAGGGGATAAAATAATTCGATTGAAATATGTGCATATCTCAACAGCTTGCAATTAACAATAATTATATGGAAATTTATGGGTTAAGGGGGAGGGGATAAAATAATTCGATTGAAATATGTGCATATCTCAACAGCTTGCAATTAACAATAATTATATGGAAATTTATGGGTTAAGGGGGAGGGGATAAAATAATTCGATTGAAATATGTGCATATCTCAACAGCTTGCAATTGACAATAATTATATGGAAATTAATGGGTTAAGGGGAAGGGGATAAAATAATTCGATTGAAATATGTGCATATCTCAACAGCTTGCACTTAACAATAATTATATGGAAATTTATGGGTTAAGAGGGAGGGGATAAAATAATTTCATTGAGATATGTGCATATCTCGACAGCTTGAACTTAAGATTAATTATATGGAAATTTATGGGCTAAGAGGGATGGGGATAAAATAATTCGATATTTTTTTAATATTCATTGAGTGTGTGTCAATATCATTTGAAAGAGTTAAAAATAAGAGCCTCAATTTAATTATATTGTAGATAGTATGTATCCTCCCCCATTATTTTGGCTCAAATGGCATAGCCAGTTTTTTCAGTTTGGCAAAAAAAAGGTAATTTGTAATAGAAAAGTATCTTAATTACCATTATTTTTGGAAAAAGGAAATTTTCAAGTTTTTCAGAGGCGTAAATTAAATATTGACAACTTTTTTTCTTTAAATATAAATTGAGGGATATTTTTTGAATTTCTTGTGGAATGTATGTATGTACCGAAAAGGGTAAAAAAGTAAAAAATAGAACCCCAATACGGAAACTGCTGAAAAAATCATGGAAAAGAGAGCTGGTAGAATTTTACGGAGAATACATATATTTATATATAAATATATACATATATATATATATATATATATATATATATATATATATATATATATATATATTGTTCTAGGTAATATGGATTCGGAGAATTCACATTCTATAGACTTTAGTATTTATCATTATTTGACATTAATTAATAAAGGTTCTCACATTTGTTTACGATTCACCCACACATTTGAAATGATCCAATTTATTTCAATAGTAGTTAAATATATTTGCAAAAATAAGGTTTTATATATTATAAATGAATATGACATTAAATTCTGTGAGTAATTAAATTTCAAGGTGATATAAAAATGCTTTAAGAGATACTGTGCTGTTTTCGATAAAATATATAAATAAATAGAATGGAATGGAAATAAGGAAAGAAAAAAAAATTCAATTTCTTACTTGAAATACACAATTGAAAATCACTTCTTATCATTAAACTGTAAATAATAAACTACATATAAATAAAAAAATATTTACAAATATAAAGAGGAAAATTTGAAGAAAAAATGTTATATCTTGTTATAACTTTAAACCAATTCATTAATTACACAATTTCGTTATTCAAACGGTAAAATGTGACAATTCGAAGCTAAGGATGTCTTATGTTGGGGAATCTGATATATTGTAATGACTGAAGTACGTCTTATTACTCTTCGTATTTCGTAAAGTTTAAATTGTTTAATAAAAAATTGCTTAATTTTTATTTTTCTCAAGTTTTCTCGTGGTTGTAAAATATCCTCGCAAACGACATCCTTTCCATTTATTTAACGGTGTATAGTCTGCTTACAAATATTTACAAACAACTTTGATTTTTCAAGTTAACGTTGGCAAAACAATGTTAGCGAACTGGGAAATAGAGCTATTGAATATTTATAACTTAGTGTTTAGTTTTGGATGGTGAATGAAAAGAACGTTTCTTAATTATTTGTAATGTTTCTGAATAGTATGTGATAAGTCGTATAAGTTCAATTGTTTAGTGAAGTTAAACATATTTTGAACTTTCACCTTAATTAATCGATCTATGTAAATAGTGTTTTTCTGTTATTAACGTCCCTTGCTTTTTGAATTATTTGATTTATGTTGCTTTTATTGATTGGTCACTTCCTAGTATATCTAGTTGTGTGATTAAAACATAATACGGAAATAAAGCAAATAGAAGCTTATACTTAAAAAACATCAATATTTTAATTACTGTTAATTTTTGTAACGGGTTGATTACTAGTATTTATTATGCAATTTTGAACGGTGTAATACCCCATTTACAGAAAGGACAAACTGCATCTTAAGTAAATACTAACCAAGAACATACGGAATAATCTGACTGACAGACACATATGGCATAATCTCTGTTTAAAAAGGTCTCGTTTTTTACATTCTTCCACAAACACTAAAAATAGGTGTCTGTTATCGCAAAGTCTTATGGTGTATTTAATTTAAATTTTGCAAAATAAGTATATGATCCCCAAAGTTTATTATTGCCAAAAAAAGAGCCGAATACAAAAAAAAATTAGAAGTTATTTAACTTATCGGTACAGGTTCAATAAACTATAAAATCTATTATTATTTTACTTGGAATTTTGTTTCCATCTGTAATTCGTCTATTATTATTGCTATCTAAAACCCTATTATGATCGAATTTACGTTTTCTCTTCGGCAGACTACACTATCTCAAAAAAATTCAAAATAATGTAGCTAAATTATTAAACATTAGAAATAATCTTGTTATTTATAACTTAAACTTCGACTCAAGGACAATTAATAATCGGATTAAACTTATTGTTTTAGAAAAATATTTAAACTCGTTAAGGCTTGCTTTCTTTTTAAATGTGTGAAACGGGTTGAAAAATGGATGCGTAAAATAAAATAAAAACAAATTATAGAATCTTAAAATAATCCAATGAGAGAGGGTTGCTAAATATCCTCTTTTGTTCTCAGCTTAAACAGTTATTAGTATATAAATAAATAAAAATACAAATATTAACGAATGTGGGTATCGGTCGAATGTATACATACATCACGGTCGCACATGCCGCTAACGTCTTTTACGATTGCCTAATACGTGTTATTTCTCAAATTCGCATATTTATATCACTATCAATATGTTATCACGCTACAAGGCAACCAATCTAGAAATGCGGCTGCGGGCTTTGATAGGAATGGCTTTGTGTTCAAAAGTAAAGTGGGCACGGAAATAAAGTTGGAGATTATATTTTATTTTACTGATTATTGCGAATTGTGGTTTAGCGATATTGAATTCTAACCTAGAAACGTAGCTTGTAGAAGTATATAGCTAACAATATAAAATCGAGGAAGTATGTATCAATATACGCATAAATTAGTGTTGTACATTTTATTGATCTCCATTTGCTACTCATATATTTCATACCTATAGATATCGCGTGAGGATACTTACATCCCTACAGTCATTCTTCATTAAATTGAATATTAAAAAATCCTTATTGTCATTGCTTCTTAGGGATGTAAAATATGAAACTAAATAGGACTCTTTTCCAGAGGTTACCAAAGTTTTCCCATTTACCGTATTGAGCAAAAGCAATAACAATTCTGATTGAGGTAGTCATATTTTTCTTCCAGTTGTAATTTTTATAGACGTTTAGAAGCTAAGTATTAAAAACGAAACTTTCGATTTTTTTTTCCCATCTGCGTGTCACATTATTATAATTCTTTCACTGATAGAGGGATCGGGATAAAATTTTACGAAAAGACTAAATTAGGTTTATTTTTAAATTTTTTTGTTTATTGATCCTGTACCTGTGAAAAACTTGGGGAAAAAGGTTTTTCCTCATGGAATCCATCAAGTGTGGTCCTACTAAAAAGATAGTCACTAGATACGAGTCTCTAAAGTAATGCCATATCAGACAGATTCCCTTTCCCTTGCCGTACATTTTTCAACCCTTATGTCAAAAATTTAAAAACTCTTTATAATGGCATAAGTAAATTCTTTAATGCAAAGTAATTCCGTTCAATTCTTTATAAATTAAAAAGAGCAGCCTAGTTACCAAACCAAGTTATTGCATGTAGATGGCTCCACAGGAATATCACAGTGAGAAGTCCAATAATTTCGACACGAGTATATTTATCCGGACCTTTTTTCCGTTGATTGATAATTTTTTTATAAAAATAAGTTTGCTTAAAAAATATTATAAGAAAAGGATAACCTTTATATCTGTACGTTCGTAATATGTCATGTGGGGATGAAATGCTATATTTAGTTAAACCTTACATGTAAGCCTTATGCGAAGTATAAATGAATTGAATATTTATTATATCGTCCGTACTTATATATACACAAAAATATACGTGGAGGTAAATTATTCATTACATAATTTCACTCGAGATATTCGGCAAATTTTATGAATAAAAAAAAATTAAAAACATGTGTGCAATTCACACGTGGTAGAAGTGAAACCTTCAAAAATTTTAAATTGTAGTTTTTAAGTTTAATATCAATTTTTAATTTTGATAAAAACTAAAATAATTAGAAAAGTTTTTATAATTAATGATATGTAAATAAAATTGATAAATTTCATCTAATTTCATAATTAAATTAAACTAATCTCTTATTTAATTTTTTTGCACATTTATGTTTTTTTTTAATTCAGAAAATGATCGAATACACACAAATTGAAAGTTTATGAAAATTTACATACAAGTACTCACAATCATTATTCACAATCATTATTCACAATATCATTTTCAATTGCGCGCATAAACACGTATTAACACACATACAACGCTGAAATCTTAGCAAACTCTCGCTATGCCTTGGTAAACACGAGTGGAGGGCGTACGAAGCAGAGCACAAAGAGAACCACGAACATAAGAAACACTGTATAATGCTTCCTATCTCATTTTCTCCCACGTTAAATCTTATGAATTTATGTGTCTGTCTCTTTTTACTGTCGCTTTTTCGTTTCATCGACTTTCAAATCACAACGATGCTAAAGAAGTTTTCATTTCAAAAATTAGAAGTGAAACATGTCGGAAAAACATTTTAATTAATTTTGTTTAGTTTTGCTCTTCAGAATAATGTGACAAATTACACCTGTAACCAAAATTATGAGAAAACGTCATGCTATCATTTGATTTAATCAGTGGTAATTAAAAAATTAGATAACATTTAACAGAATTTCCGGTGTTTATATATATATATATATATATATATATATATATATATATATAGACATATATACATATATATGTCTACATATTGATGTAAGTATGTGTATATATGTATAACATCTATATACGGTCCTCACATAATCATTGCCTTTTAGGATATCTGTATCCGGCTGCCCATATTGATGTGCAGCCGGACACAGATTAATTCTAATTAATTTTCTAGAATGCAAAATAATTTATTTATTCACCACAGTAGTAATTGTTTTTTATAAATTTTATGAACTTTTGAGAACCAGAATTAGAGTAGTAAATACTAAATGCGTAATTATAAACGAAATATTAAAGAAATGAAATTTGCAAGTTATGGCAAAGAGTTTAATTAGGTAAATATATTTTCAATAGTCTATAAATGTTATTATTTTAGTATAAATTAAGATGAAATAAATGATTAATCAACCATATGATTTTAATTTCAATAATTGTTATTGTGGTTTATATGAGAGTCTTGTCTCGAATTCAGAAGAAGTATACCATAGCTGAACGACCGCAGTACGAAATATAATTGCTTTGAGGTTTGGGATCTGCGATAAACAAGATATTATCGGAGAGGGTGGAAATAAATACGGCATAAGCAATATAAACAGTTTACTAACATAATCTCCAAATTTTATTAATATGTTGCCGGTTCAAGAAAATACTAGTATGGATAATAATTTCAAACTTTCAAAACAATCTTCAGAACTCTGTTGAATATCATCGTAGTCTAATTCTTTTGCTGTTTTAATTGTCCAAAATGAAAAATAAAGGCAGAAAAAAATTGAACTCATTTAGCATACAAACAGTAAAATAACAATTTATACCCTTCTGTTAAACGAAACAAAATGTAAAATTTCTTTTATGACAGTATCATGGAATTTCAGCATATATAGAAATTTATATAAAAAAGTCCAAATTAGAAAAGTTTTACTAAATAACAATGGAATAAAAATATAAATAATGTATAAATTCATCAATAAAATACACTCTCAGTTAATATAATAAGGTAACAGAAGAATAAAGTAAATATTTTGCTATTGCAATTGGAAGTTACTTTTTGAAATGAGAGTCAATAAGTTTGTTTTTAAGTGATGTGGATGAGAATCCAAATATAACTTCAGAGATAACATCTTCAAGGGACATCCTCAGAAATAGCATCCTCAATGGAATTCATCAACTGCGCGATTTATTCTGTTGACTAGATTAAACAAATCTTGACCGACATTGAGAAAAAAGGAATGAACGAAAAATATGCAACGTTGTTGTATGGAATGTTAAATTTAGAGTCAGTTTATTTAATATGATAATCTGACACCTATCCATTCATCCAAACATTGATTCGCGCTGTGTTTAGTTCAGGGTTTATTCTACAGAGTTGAAGAAGTGTTTTGCTCTAAAATAAATAGTTAATCAAGTATCAAAAATATTTTAACATATTTTTTTTAATTTGAGTGTAATTTGAATATGTACATAGAATCAATAAGCTGACTAATATATAAACTCTATCCAAGATTTTGTATATTTATTCATCTTAAGAAACTATTAAAGAGTAGGTTTATTTATTTTTCAATATTCATCTTAAGAAACCATTAATTTAAGGTTTATTTATTTTTCAAAATTAAAAATTTTTTATGTCTAACTCTAAATCTTATTTACCTAACCAAAGCAGCTAATTTTCAAAAACCTCATAATTTGAAAAAGCGAATTTGGCAGAAACTTTAGTGATACCATATGTGGCAACTGAAAAGCCAGCAGTTCGTGTCAGGAGCTTCTTTCTTGTTTTTACCCTTTAAGTTATCTCCAAATATACACAATGTTCCTTGGTTTTGGTAAATAAAATCGATTTGCATATTAATCTAGTTCACCATATTGGGATACTACAGTCGGAAGTATGTGTAATTATATATATCCTAGCACAAATCCTGAAATGTCCAAGAGCTCAATTCTTAAAATAATTAACTGGCGCTTTGAACCTATACAAAGTCTTTTCTTTATGAAATTACTTACTTAAAGGACTACGTAATTAAAAACGTTATTGTTACCATTTTTGCAGATATATATTTTTTATAAAAAACAGTGCAAAAGCTGCTAATCCCTACTTAGAACACACAATTCTGCACATAATCTAATTGTGAATTTAACTGTGAATTTTCCAATCTAATACAGAGATTATTTCAAAACAACTCTTGAAATTATCCCTGTATTATTTTACATAAATATGAAAACGAAATGTTAAATGTTACTTTAGATAAACTTCATTATGTTTTATGAATACGACCAAAAAGGCTAAAGTAAAATAAGTTTGCATACATATATTTATCAATCTCATCTTCAATGATTTTATAAATTTGTTCCCTTTGAAATTAGTAAATAAACGTAATTTTAAATTATTAATAATTAGGACATTTTTTGTGATGGTATCGACAAAATATATTCTCAGTAACGAAACACTATTCAAAGAAATTTTAAAAACTAAAGGAAAAAATTATGTTCCAGAACGTAAAGATAAAAGAATTAACATAGTGTGTGAACGACCCCCAAAGGTGACATTTTTCATCAACTACAAAAGAATGAAACTAGACTGGGAATTATAGCTTTTCTTTAATATATGAACAATTTTATTATAAGTAATGCTTTCATTGAATGCTTTTTATCTTGGCTTTTTCTAACCTCTAATCTTGAAATTTATTGGGTGGCTGTTTTTAATATTGTGATATGGAAATAAAAAACAAATAGACAAATATTTCTAATATTTAATTTTTATTTTTAACTTGAAAAATATTTCAGAGAATTTTTGATAGTAAAATTATACATTTACGATTTTCTTTAACAGTGACGAGTTTACATCTTGCAGAAAGTTTTACAGAAAGCTTTACATCTTGAAGAATGTATATTATCGGTAGATAAATTAAATTGACGAGTTTAAAAATAATATATAGGAGATGCATATTAATTGTCGGTTTATTAATTTATTTTCTTTTTTTTTAAACAAGGACTCATAAGCAACCCACTGCAGAAAGCTTATATTCTAACACTTTTATAAAAAAAAACTGTATTCCATTTACATTATATTTACTGTTTGAATACACTTTTTCTGAATAACTCAACTCGAGGATATGTAAATAAAAAGATAATATTTTTCCTTGACAAAAAATGTAGGTAAATTGGGGTATAATGTAGAATTTTTAGTGATGATGATGTAGAAGTTACCTCTCTTCGATATGATAGACATATGCTTACTACATTTAGTTGTAACTTATTAATGTCATCAAAATTTGAACTCCTCCACTCGTTTATACTAAGACATAACTATAACATAGTTGAAAATAACGTTGACCGCATTATAACTGTGGATTAAATAAAACGTTATTTTCCATCTTAGCATATTTAAAATAATAGCAAATATTGATCACAATCAGCATTAAATACAGTTGTTAAATTTTTTGAGTGGCCTTTTGTTAAATTTTTTGAGAGTCAATGTTACATAAATAAAATAGAATATATTTTTAAATACTTTATGCATTTTTGTGCTTTGTTATGTCTCCTGTTTTTGTCATCGTAAGTTTCATCAAAAAATGGGAGTAAATCCATTGAAGTGAAACTCCTTTAGTGACGTTTGAGTTATTCTCCGTTAATATTGTATAACGCTTGCCATCGCAAATGTCGAACGCATCCGACCGACGGCGGAACTGGTTGAGCGAAAAAGAAGATGCTGGTATATCAATGATTCGGCAGATCGTCACCGATTTTTGCACCTTTAGTCTTGCATTGTTTTTGGATGCTGTACATGGTAAGAATTACTACTTAGTGTGATATTATCAGTTATTCAATAGCACTGAGTGGAAATTTATTAATACAATTTTAATCTGCATAACAAAAGGACATATTTATAGATATATAATTTGAATTGTTAAAAAGTTTCACTTCCTCCGTGCTTAGTGGGTGAGACTCGCATCTCTTTATTTCTTTTTAAACTACCATTTGCAGTTAAAAGTTTATAGTGATTCGAAAAATCTAGAGAAACGTGAAAGAAAATTATCCTCTAACTCTTTTCAACGATACTTCCAAAGTGCTACAGATTTAAACGTATTCGAAATATTTAAAAATTAAATTTATACTTAACTGAAGGTGACTGAATAATTTGGCTTACTTTATTTTCTTATATGTTATTATATACTGAAAATTGTTTAGCAAATTTTTAATACAGGAGAAACTAATTTAATAACATTGAACCATGTATGAATAAGTGAAGTAAGTGAAGTGGCACCGCAATTGCGTCGTCGCAGTGTTGGGTTTATCACAAGGCATACGGCTTTTGACGATGCGACGCACCGCGGCAACCCGGGTTCGATTCCCGGCTGTTCGTCGAACGGGGCTGGACTGGTGTTGTGATTGGCTGTAAGAGATTGCTCTTGTAGCAATAAGTCCGCCATATGTATCAATTAGATACATTAAAGTAGATAAATAAATAAATAAATTACAAAATTACAGTCCAAGACGAACTGTGCCTCACTGGAATGTAAGACTTTCACCTGAAATTATAAACAAGGTGTACAAATCAGTAGTTTTTACTACCGACACAGTGCAGTAATAATTAGTATTTTATAAATCCAAAAGGATAAATATTTTGTAGATATTTTTCAGTTTCAGCAAAAAAATGGTCTCCATCAATATAGTGTTTGATCAATCAAAGAAGCAGAGCTGTAGCCAAGTAATCATTTATTCATTTTGGCCGTCCCTTGTCAGGAACATATATTTCAAATTAATTACACTGGGAGAAACTGAATCCAAAATAAAATTGAAATATCCGTGGCTGGAAAAAATTTCACACTTTACGGCTAGGCATGCAGTTCACAGTTCAGATGCGTACGCTGTTTCCCCACAGACGTATTAATCATAGCCGCAGACACAAGTCGAGTAAGTGCCAAAACTTGTAAGCGATGTTACAATCGAGGGAGGCGGCGTCGCGACGCGCGGTGCCTCTAAATTTGTTGCAACCCCTGCTGCTTCATATTGGCATTTTTGACGTAACGAATCACTGCTGTCTTGTTCAAATTTATTTTAAAAATGCACAATAAAGCAATCAAAGATTATTATAGAGAGAAGCTATTTATATGGTTCAAAATTATTTCAATATTATGATAGAAATCGATTCAAATGTAAATGTCGTCTTTCGAAACACGTACATATTGTATCTTAAAAATTCTCAGTGAACGTGTCTTATAAATGTTTTGTTTTATTTACCATTACTTTCAAAAACTGTATCAAAAGACACGAAAGGCGAACAAGTTGAAAAACATATAAAAGTAAAAATATATAAAAGACGACAAAAGTTTAAACCGGATAAAAACTGCATGTACTTAATGAAGTGACGAAAGAATTGAGATCTAAAAATACTTTTATATTATGGTTTAAGGGCAGTGCAAATGGTGTCATGGCACAAGTTGAAGATTTTAGAGAGAGAAAAAAAAATGATGGAATAACGTCATTAGGCCTAATAAACAGAAATAAGGTCGAGCAGTTGTTGGGCTAGCTGCAGCACTGCTTATTCATATTTTGATTGATCAAACGCTATATTTATGGAGACCATTTGTTTGCTCAAACTGAAAAATATCTACAAAGTATTTAGCCTTTCGGATTTATAGAATACTAATTATTACTACACTGTGAAGTATTTGACTCCACGGTAAACCTGTTGCTTGAACCTAATCTCTACAAACACTTTGAGAAACTACGCCAAATTATGGACTACACTAAACCTCATCATTTCATGCATTCAACATTGTCTTAAAAATGACATATATCCTAATTCAATTTATACCCTCTGAGGTTATTTGTTGTATATTCTTAGAGTATAGAGTAATTCAGAAGGCGTATACGCACAAATCTCTTCGGACCACCTGAAGCCAAAAATCTTCTCCCCCTCCACCGCGCTCCCTTGACAAGGGCTCCGCCCTAAGCACAGAGTGTTACCAGCAGAATAATTTTACCCACCAACTCTGGAAAATCGACGCATATATATATTTATATAACTGCTCGCAGCAGTACGTTTCGCGTTTGCATCATTTACCTTTTGTAAAGTATTATTATGGTGCATTATTTACATAATATTAAGTATTATTGTATATTATAAATGTTTATTCCAACCACTACAATGATTATATATGCAATAGGTAAAATATTCTAAAATTAAATATGACTGCGGAAATTTCAAAAGTTAGACCAAAATCTCCAACGACATTTCCCAAATCCCGATTTTTCAGCGAATTAAATTTTACGCTTTTCAGTATTAAGCAATTAAGACGTTTTAATTTGGGTAAACATTTTTTTAAGGGGTGAAAACACAAAAAAAAATTGAGTGCTTCTATTAATAATAATCTACTTCTATATTTTAAAATCGAATAGTAAATTTAAAATTAAGTAGTAGTATTTCCATATGATAAGTAATGCCCATTTGTTTGTTTTGCAGTCCAGTGATATTTTTGCAGGTGGGAACAGCATCAGCCGGCATTTTAAGCGATATTATCACATACAAGCCTCATAACTGTTCAGAACTGTGTCTTAGATTGCACTGACATCCGCGTTTTGTTACTATGCATTTTATGCGTAGTTTTTGTGGACACACCGTCGCGCGTATTCTTGCCTTATGGAGTACTCATAATTCTAAGTTTATATTATCATGTGCCCTATATACATGATCCTCTTTTTCACTCAAATGAAGAATGTTATGGTCAGAATCATTTATTTTTCGAGTATCTCTTCGAGTTTAACAAAAAGAAACACCTATACAAAAACAAATAGTATGAATTTAACTCTCGGCCCGTGGTGAGGAGCTCTTAGAAGCCCACTTTTTGGTAAATTTAAAACTATGTACTCTCACAATGTTTCCACAAATCCTTTACTTTAGGCAGCCTCCTAAGAAGGATGACTCTCGACGGTCACGCCGGCGACAGTCAGTCTGCGCACGCATACCATGAGATACAAACATGTTCCTGAACGAGATTCCGAGTGACCCCACGCGACGACTGGCGTAAGTAAAATTATTCCGTTAATTTTTTGTTTTGTTATAGTATTTATATTGTTGTTTCTTTTTGTTTAAGGTCAGTTTTAATTATAGTAAAATGGACGATAGACAATGTCGACGTATTCTAAGATGAAAATGAGGAAATTTTTGGTGGCGAAGAGGATGACAAAGAAAATGTTGATTATCCGGCTGAAGTTAGTGATCATGACAAAGAATTAGAGCAAGACTGCGTAGATGATAGTCGTCACGAACAATTCGACCTGTCAGAAACATCAAATACTGACGGAGATAACATGCCATTAGCGAATTTATTGTCGTCTAATTTTTATATTGTCAAAAAAGGACCAAGAGACAGCACTTGCACTACTATTCGCAAATGGAAAAAGACTCTCTACCCACAAGTGTTAGAACACAACAAAATAATATAGTAACATAACAAGCAGATGCAGATTGCGCAGCGCAAGAGGTTAGTAACCCTTTAGAATCTTGGTTATTGTTTATGGATATATAGAAATATTACAGCATATGATGGGTTGCACTAGTACAGAAATTATATCAATGCAGAGAAATTATAAAAAAGAACAAGACTGCGGTCTTACAAATTTGATTGACAAGTAATCACATACCTCTATTGATGACATCCGGATTACTGATAGAACTGGGTTTGATTTTTGTCCTACTGTAATGTCTAAACACGAGTTTCAATTTTTACTTACATTACGGTTTGATGATAATAATATTTGCAGGAGAGCGAAATGAATGTGGCAAACTGGCACCAATCAGGTGGATTTATGAAGCATTTGTCTAGAAATGTGAGAAACACTACAGCAATAATGAGTATGTATATTACTGTAGATGAAATGCTACAGAGTTTCAAAAGTTCTTGCTGATTCGGTCAGTATATACTCAGCAAACTTGTCAAATATGGAATTAAGCTATTTTTTCCTGTAGACGCTGTTTAATTTTACAAAAAATTTTTTTAATTTATGAAGTTAAACAACCTGAACGGTATTTTAATATTAGACACTTTGAAAAATGCTCTTGTAAAAAAAATTACCGTCTACTAAGCAAATAAGATGGAGCGCAAAGATTTCTTGAAAAGCTTAGCATTTGAACTCTGTCACCCAGGATATTAATCACGAGAAACATTTTGCCTCCTAAATTGACACAGTGTATACGACGATTTATAACTCACTTTCAAGATATGATGATAATCAATTGATACCTATGAGAAAACGTTGTGTTCACTGTCAGATAGGAAATTCAAGTCTCTTTGTTACTTTTGTAAAAGTAATATTTATCCAATACGTACCAAAACTCTGTCAATCGATCGTCCAAAATCATAAATAAGGCCGCTTATGAAACCTAAAGGTACATATTTATTTTATTTTATTTTTGTAGGTAAAATGTCATTTTATTGTTTAGTATTTGTTGATCTCAAATAATTAGAAGAAGTAAAGAAATTGTGTAGTTCTTTTCGTAAAAAAGTAAATTTTAAAATAAACATCCTAAAATGATCGAAAACAAATATTCTCCTTTTCAATAAATGAATTACTGATTTGCAAAAATGGATTTGGTGACCTCGAAAAAAGACGAAAAATTTAATTTTCTAATAGGTAATTATAAATGCGTTGGTTAAAAATAATAACTTAAATTTAATCGACTTCTATAAACGGTGAATAAATAAATTTTCTGTTCAAAAAGATTACATTTGTCATAACTAGGAGATTGTATGTAAAACATTAACTCCATTATTAGGTTATTGTCCGCGTAAAATATAAGTTTAACATTAAATTATTATCAGTACAATGACTCTGGCCGCCTCAAGAGCTACGGATCCTAAATGGTTTTGGAGGGTAAGGCTTTAATAGTCAATCGAAAATAAATTTCCAACCGCTTTCAGAATTTTCCCCATCATTCAACAATAAACTCTCAAAATGTCTTATTGTACTGGGCGGTACTCGTTGTGTCAAAGGTGGGCAGATACTGCAGGATATGGGCTGGCAGGGATTGCAAGGTTTAAAAAACTTGTTTAAAGCAACTTGCTTTTACATTATTTTAACAAACCTTCCAATTGACTCCAATAAATTTAGATTTGCGGGATAAGAAATATTAAAACATACATTAATTTTCTTGTAACTCGCAATATAATAATGATATACGATTTTAATTAATATGTACCTATAACATTCTTATTCGAACGTTTGCTCTATGGCATCCACGGTTTTGAATGTCAGGTGTTAGCCACTTGGACGAACAAGAATAATATTGAAAGAATGAAACAATTCTAATTTAGATAAGAATATCATGACTTGAATGCGTGTGTGAGTATCGCAATAAAATGTGTAGAGAAATTTATTATTGACAGCATTATGGTTCGATGCTCCGATTGGCATGATATTTTTGAAAAAGTTTTAAAAAAAATTGAATAAACAAGATTTTTGGTGCTAATTTTTCACAATATCTGGTAATTTTATTAATTACAATTATGAGACTTTTTCAAACTCAAGATTTTTTGAAAGTTTCTTTAAATTTTCGTAATAATTATGTGTCTTTTGTAACATAATTTCAATAACTAATGAAAATGTATCATATACACGATCTTACTTTCATGCTCAGTGAATTTTGAATATCACATTTTATCTGTGCATATGTAAACTACAATAAACATTTTTCGTTCTCTCTTCTGCTTCACAATGAATGCTAAATAATGTAGTTTGAACGAATACCTTACTCCTGATAGTAATGAAAGGTGCAAAGAAGGATTCTTCCAGAACGCTCTCATATCATGATTCAGGGTCAAATCACTGCTTTGTAATTATGTATTTAGAACGCACCAAGCGAATGCGTCCTGAATACATAATTGCAAAAAAATTGATATAATTATTAAAAATTGATAAAAATCGATAAATTAATATTAATTTATATCTTTATATGTGTAACGAAAACAGGATTTAAATAATAACATTTTTATCTTAGGCAATTACCATTTCAATAATGGATTCATTTTTCTTTAACTATTAAAACCTGATCGAATTGGTGTAATTAGATCTTGTTCGGTATCTTCAACTAAATAATGGTGCTTATTTACCAAAAACCGTATTTCAAGACTTCAAACTGTAAGATTAATACACATCAAAGCCGTCTTTATTGAAATTTAAGACCTGTTGCAGTGACTAGAGGTCTTACTTGAAAACGGAGATATTTACTATGATGTTCCCAGTGATATTTATTATGTTCCCAGTGTTCCCAGTGAGATTATATGTGAAAGTTTCTGAAAAACTGTAGTATGCATTTTCCTCCGATTTTCATTAGTAGACCTATGACCGGCGATAATGACTGGAATTAGATTGTCCATTGTATTCATAGAATGTCTTAGAGCATATGAAAAAAATATTAATACTTTTATTAAAGATATAATGCCACAAAATTTTAAATATATACAACAAAATGAGAAACAAAGCGTGATCTTGACTTCCTCGATATTTATAAAAGATGAGTCTATTATTTTGTAAGTTTTAAAAATATGAGAAAAAATGTAAATGTGCACCACGAAATTGAATTATCTAGAGAAAGATGTGCCATAAAAAAGACGGCTTTAATAATATACTGTAGTTCTGTTTTAGTTCTTAAAATAATTAACTATGCAAAACCTCTATATTTCCCTTGAAAACTATCTAAATACAGACAATGAAATACATTATAGTTTTTCCTTCAACAAAAACAAAAATACTCAAGGAACTCCATGAAACTTGTGGAAAGCCTCTCCTTACTTATAAATATTTTCACGTATTTAATATTCATGTAGTCAGTAAGGGATTCCCAATGCACTTGATCGGCTATTATGTTTTTGACTTGGCTAACATAGGTCTCCATCGTGGAAAAAGCAAAATAATTTTTAAATGTTAGCTACAGAAAGGAGTAAGGGTTTATATGCTTCATTAGGATGCCAAATTTCTAAGTCTAGCGATTTCTAGGTAACACAGTTGCGATAGACGGATAGACGGATAGGTGTGCAATCTTAAATGAGTCATAATCCTTCTGAGGTACGGAACACATATGTAAACATATAAGTGAAATATCAACATGTAAGGAAATTATAAAATAAAAAAATATTCAATCAATATTCTGATTTTAAGAGAAACTAAAAGTCCTCTATTAGAGAAATGGCTTTCATATTTTCCATCACATATGCATGAATTAATATAAAAAAAAATTTCTTTTAAACAAAAGGAGCCTTGGCTTATTGCACTGAATCTTAGCCTCATATTTACTTCACATATTAAATAGGTACTTTTAAGAGCGTACTCTAATTTAATAACGCAATTTTTTGTTAATAACTTTTGCATTACATTTAATATGTAATTATCTAACATATTATCCAAATGATATTACCTAGGGGATACAACAACGGCGAATGTATTAAAATACGTCAATGCTCATAAAATATATCCACCCGAAATGAAAATATGTAAATCTCTTTCATCTCTGATCTTTCTTCCACCAAGTTAAACTGTACCAAACAAATAATTTTTTTTCTCGCAACATATAAAATTACTCTTAAATTAGTTAAGCCTCAGCTTATGTGGAATTTGCCAAATTAATTCGTTCATCATGGTGCTTATATGTCTATTAATTAAATATCAGTCGTCGGTTGTCTTATCGTTCAACAGGTAGTCGTTTTACAAAATATCAAGTTATTTATATTTTATAAATTCTGACTTCGTATTTACACATGGACTTAGGTAAATGTATATGAATTCTAAATATGAATTCTAAAACCCCGAGGGTTGGACTCGTTCTTGCGATTACTCTTCTATAGTGTTTTTTTTAATTAAACATTTCGAAACATACTTTAATAGTTTATATTATTTATGTTAATTACATCAGCAAATGCAGTCGTATATTTTCCACGCGAGTTATTTACACGTACTTAAGAATTTTCATTGACGCTTCCAAAACTAGTTAAATTGAATTAATAAAAATTGTATCATCAAAAAGTGCTCATAAAAATGTATTTTCTTGATTGTTTTATATTTTTCCATTGTTGTGTTTGGAAATGGTAGGGTATGACGGCATATTGCAAGGCTTTGAAATTTTATATTTCGTAAGCGGAGGTTAAAGTGGTAAACGAAATATGAACTCCAATTTAAATGATCTTCCTAACGACACTCCCAAAAATTAAGTAGTTCAAAGAATTGTGCTTAACCCAATATCTTAATGATGTTGTCAGGCCAATATCTTAACGTCTTAATGTCAAAAGGTGCTTTTAAGAAAGGAATAAGATGGTCCACTGCTTACTATTTAAAATATGATGACGGCATATTGCAATAGACTTTGAAGTTTTATATTTCGTAAGCGGAGGTAAAAGTGGTAAACGAACTGTAGACACCAATATAAACGATCTTCCTAACGATACTCCCAAAAATGAAGTAGTTCAAAGCATTGTATTTATCCCAATGTCTTTATGATGTTGTCATGCCAATGTCTTAATGTCAAAAGGTGCTTTTAAGAAAGGAAAAAAATGGTTCATGGCATCCTATTTAAAATCTGATGATGGCATATTGCAAAAGACTTTGAAGTTTTATATTTCGTAAGCGGGGGTGAAAGTGGTAAACGAAATGTATACTCAAATTTAAACAATATTCCTAGTGACACTCCCATTCCATTAAGTAGTTCAAAGAATTGTGTTTATCCCAATGTCTTAATGATGTTGTCATGCCAATGTCTTAAAGTCAAAAGGTGCTTTTAAGAAAAAAATAAAATGGTTCATCGGATACTATTTAAAATCTTGTTCACATACCTGTAGAATTTCAAGCACGTAAGTTTACAATCATGAAAACTACGAAGGTTTGGCATACGGACGGACACATACACGGACATTACAAAACTACGAGGGTTTCTGGTTTTACATGTTAACAATTAAAGTTTAATTTGTCCTGTTCTCGGTCAATGGCAGACTTCAACACTTATTGCATGTACAAATTTATTTCCGCGCTTTTTTTAGTAGTGTCACGGTATTTCTCTGCCTTTTTTATAAATCCCTAATTAAGAAAGACATTGAATATAGGTTCATCATCCCGGTACTAATACGCATCTCATAATTACTGACTGTTAAGTGTAAAGGACTCCAAGAGAGGCTCGCAAAGGTAAAAAAAATTATTAAATAATGTTTTATAGTCAAATTAAGTACAAAAGTACAAAAATTAAGTACACTCCTTAATATTTTAATTTTTTAGTTCGAAAGATTAAAATGAAAACAGAGACCACACTTTTTAATTATTAAAACAATATATATGTACTACAGGATATTTATTTGTTTCAATATTTTCTAATAGACTATTTAATCTCACAGTCAGTCCGAAAACCTTTCTTGTTTCTTTTACTACTTAATTATCACTCCAATTCTTAAATTTCTACTTGATAAAGTTACTTTCCCAAAAAAAATTCTTTTGAATAACAAAATTTAAATTTTCCCTTACATCCACGTCTCACACAATTATAATTTACAAATATAAACGTTTATTTTAAAAGTTAATCATTAATTTGATTGTTTTTATTCCAGGTATACATTCATAAGTATACAGTCATACATTAAACCTTTATACAAAAGTTTAAAAATCTAGAATAGAATAGCGGCGTGTACCGTCTAATAGGGTCTTGTTTATTATATAGTGTTAAATCAAATTAATGGTTAACTTTTAAAATATTTTAGTACGTTCTTATTCTTTGCAAAACGACTTCCATATTTAGTCCTATAAAAAACTCTTAAAAAATGTTATACACATTACGAAGACAGTAAATCTTATTTTAAATATACACACATACTTCAAAAGCAATCACCTTAAAACCCCCTTGTCGCGAAAAAATACGTAGAAACTAAAGGAGAAAAGATTGTTAACTAGGCTTCAGGGCAATGCCTTAACGAACGTCTCTAGCTTGAATACATGACCCAACTTCTTTTTAATGTCCTCATCAATCCTTCGTTGACCCAATACACGCATTATTTTTCTTACGTAGTCATATTAATAAACCACGAATTAAAATATCAATAAAGTAAACATTGAAGATTATTCATACGACGTAATCTCTTGCTAATTGAATTAAATATGTATAGAAATTATATTTAAATATGTACAGAAAAAGATATAAAATATACTGTTCTGTGTTTTAAATTGCATAAAATATTATATACACCTATTTACGTATGGAATTCACCATGACGAGTTCGACTTGTGCTTAGGTACATATTTCCTTATCAGTTTTATTTGACATTAAATGAGACAAACTTCCTCAATCGTTGATACTTAGGATTTTATATTTATGAGATTGATGACGGAACCCTTATAACGAAACCCACGAGTCAGCAGGTCATAGCCGTTTTTCTTAGAACCCACTTGACGTAGAAAGTTAATACTTAGCTTAATATAAAAATATATTAACTTGCAAATATCTACTGGTAAAGAGCTAGTACTCAAAAATAATTATTTGGAAGTTTATGGGCTAAGGGCTAAGGAATCAAATGAATAGGAACTTTCCGATATTTTTTTGAATTCATTGAGTGTGTCTTAACTTCATTTGAAAGGGCTAATAATAAGAGCCTTTATTTTGTTATTTTTTAGGTAGTATATATACTTCCCCAATATTTTATCACGTCAAAGTCATTTCTTTGAATTTGGCATAAAAACATGTAATTTGCCTTAGAAATATATCTTAACAACCGTTAATATATATATATATGTATATATATGTATGCACATATATATATATATATATATATATATATATATATATATATATATATATGTTATAAAACCTGTGTTATAAATTCAAAGAATTCACGATATTTTTAACCTGTGTGTATACACCGCGAATAGTTTAATAGGAATACTATGTAGACTTTAATATTTATCATTATCTGATATTAATTTATAAAGGTTCATACATTTGTTTGCGATTCTCTTAAATATTTGTAATGAACTAATTTATTTCAATAGTGGTTAAATATTTAATATAAGGTTTTATGTATAATAAATAAATATAAAATGAAATTATGTTAGTAATTAAATTTTATAAGAATCAAAGATATAAAGAAGACAATAACGAAAACTTTGAGAAAAATTTACATATCTTGAAGTAACATTAAGCAATTCATTAATCGCGCAATTTCTTTTGCTATACTGTAAAGTATAACAATTTCAAGCTAAGGAAGTTCTGTGTTGGGGAACCTTATAGATTGTAATTATTGAAATACGTCTTATTTTTATTCATATTTCGTAAACTTTAAACGTGCTTCCTGTTTATTAAAATTTTGCTTAAGATCTATATTCTCAAGTTTTTACGCGGTACTAAAATATCCTCGCAACCGACATTCTTTAAGAACCGTACAGCCATATAGGATACTCTTTCCATTTCTTTAATGGTGTATGGTCTGCTCACAAACACCTACAAACAATTTTGATTTTACAACGTAATGTTGGCAAAGCAATGTTAGCCAACCGCGAAATAATGCTGAAAACAATATGCGGAAACCACATGTTATGGTTATTGAATATTAATAGCTTAGTGTTTAGTTTTGGGTGGTGACTACAGAAATATTGCAAAAATAACCTTAAGGCAATGAACATCATGATTTTAATTACTGCTAATTTCTATAACAGAATGATTACTTGTTTCAATTATGCAAGTTTGAACAGTATAATACATCTATGGGAAATACTTATTAAGAACAAATTGACAGAGAGACGCATATGGAATAACTTATGTTTAATATGGTCTCTCTTTTAACATTCTTCAACAAACACCAAAAATAAGTGTCTATCATCGTAAAACAATTAAAAATAAGGGTTATTTATCTCAAAACAATTAAAAATAAGGTTCTATAGTTACAACATTTTATTTAAAAAAAAATTTTAAAATGTTTATTTATATTTACTTAAAATTATATTATTTGCATCCAAGAAATTTGGAAAAAGAAACATATTATCCCTAAAGTTTCTCACTGCCAATACAAAGTCGAATATAAACAAAATTATTACAATTGATTTATTGGTAGAGATTCAATAATCATAAAATCCATAATTATTTCACTTGTAATTTTGCTTCTTTTTGTAATTTGCTTATTATTATTACTATCCATATATGTATATATATATATATATATATATATATATATATATATATATATATATATATATATATATATATATTATCACTATGATAGAATTTACACTTTCTCTTGAGCAGAGTACACTGCTATATAAAAAAACATTCGATAAAATGTAGCTAACTTATAAAACATTGGAAATAATCATGATGTATATAACTTAAACGTTGATTGAATGACGACTCATAATCGGGTAAATCTTGGTGTTTTATGAAAATATTTAAACTCGTTAAGGCTTGCTTTCTTTTTAAATATGTGAAACACCAAAAAAATGGATGAATAAAAGAAAATAAAAAAGGTTTGGGCGTCAAAATTCCTCTACTATCAGTGTAAATCGGTATTAGTAGATGAATAAATAAAGACACAAATATTAGCGAACATGGGGCTTGTTCCTTGCGTGGTATCGGTCGATACATCAGGGTCTCACGTACCGATAACGTCTTGTACGATTGCCTAATACGTGTTATTTCTCAAGTTCACATATTTACAGCACTAGCAATATGTTACCACGCTACAAGGCAGCCAATCGAGAAATACGACTGCAAGGGCTTTGATATGAATGGCTTTGTGTTCAAAGGTAAAGTGGCCATGAAAGTAAAGTTCGAGATTACGTTTTGTTTCGCTGGTTGTTGCGAATTGTAGTTTTGCTATATTGAATTCTCGCCTAGGTGTAGTTGGTAGATATATAATATGTTAATAATATAAAATCAAGGAAGTATATGTCAGTTCACACATAAATTAGTATTATGTATTGTATTGATTCTTATTTCGTGCTCATATATGCCTATAAATGTGGAATGAGGAAACTTAGTCGTTCTATATTAAATTAAATCTAAAAACTCTGTTCAAATCATTTATAAAATTAAGTGTATTTACATTTTCGGTTTTTGCGTAATTTCCATCTAATCAAATATGTTTTAATATTCCGTCATTGCGCTTTAGGGATGTCGTAAGATATAAAACCAATTAGGACTATTTTCCAAAGGTCACCAAAGTTTTCCCCATTTACTCTATGGTGCAAAAACAATAACAAACCTTTTTGAAGTAGTCATATTTATTTTCCAATTGTAATTTCTATAGAATTTTAGAAGCCAAGCATCAAAAACGAAACCTTTATAGTTTTGTCTCTTTCGTTTCTCCCCTCCATCTGCTTGTCACATCATTATAGTTCTTTCAATTTCAGAGAGATCGTTATTAAACTTTACAGAAAGACTAAATTAGGTAAATATATAGAAACAAAAAATTATTTTAGATTTTTTTGAAGTGTTTTATTTCTCCTTGCATCAAACTTGGGGATAAAAAGCATTTTCTCACAAAATCCATGAAATGTGATGCTGCTAAAGAAGCACTTTAATGAAATGTGCATGATTTTATAAATATTCCTTGACATTATATCAGTCTCTAAAGCAGTATCCGACAAATTCCCTTTCCTTTGTCCTAAATTTTTCAACCCTTATGTCAGAAATTTAAAAAAAATAATAATAATGGAATATGGTAAATTCTTTAATGCAAAGTAATTTCGGACACTTATTTATAAATTAAAAAGAGCAAGCTGATTACCAAACCATGTTATTGCGCGAAGATGGCCCCACAGGAATTTCATATTGAGAAGTGACAAATAATTTTGACATGTACACATGTCAAAATTTTGTTTTTGCGGACCTTCGTTATGTTAGTTGATAGTTTTTTTATAAAATTAAGTTTGCTTAAGAAATATTTTAAGAGAAGAATAACCTTTATATTTGTATGTTCGAAATATGTCATGTGGGGATGAAATGCTATATATAGTTCAATCTTACATATATATGCCTTATCTGAAACATAAACCAATTGAATATTTCCCGTCTTTTCTTATATATGCACATAGATATTCGAAATATATCGGAAAAAATATTTTAATTTTAATTTTGCTAGTAAGAATAATGTGACAAATTACACCTGTAAGCAAGATTACAAGAAAATACCATGTTATCATTTGATCTAATTAGTGGTACATAAATTACAAAAAAAAATATTTTTATGGTTTTTAAAGAAAATTTTTCTGTGTCAGTAGGATTCGATGTAATGAAAGTATCGAAATGATTCTGTAAAAATTTTTTATTTTTTTTAAATTTCACTTTGGAAAGATGCAAGCTATGTTAATGTATTTTTTTTTCATGAAACGTGCAGTTCGAGATTAGATACCGTTTAAAGGACACAGATTAATCTAATTAATTTTCTGAAATGCACTGCAAGAATAATTTATTCGATTCTTTAAATATAAAAAAATTATTTGCACTTTTCACGGTAGTAACTTTTTTTATAAATTTTACTAGCTTTTTGGAACCATAATTATAATAGCAACTACTAATTGCATAATTGTAACAAAAACACTAAAGAAATGAATTATGTAAATTATGGCAGTGTTTACTAAGGTAATTAAATTTTCCTACTCCTTTGTTCCCAGTAAAGTTTGTTCTTTTAGTCTAAATTATAGGAAAATAAATAATAATACAGTCATATTAGATGGTTTTCGATAATTATTATAATTGTTTAAATGAGAGTCTTGCCTCGACTTCAGATGAAGTGTACAACTGCTCAAGGATTACAATACGAAATATAATTGTCTTCTGGTTAAGAGCTGAACTAACAACACATTGTCTGAGAGGGTGGAAATAAACACGGCGTAAGCAATATGAAAAATTACTCACATAATCTCCAAATTTTATTAGTACGGTCCAGGTTGAAGGAAGTATTATTGCGGATAGAAATCCAAACTCTTAGAGCAGCGATATAACTTTTAAAAACCATCTTCAGCTCTCGGTTGAATATCTGTTGTAATCTAATGCTATTACTCTTATCACTAAAAAAAGATTAGATTAATTTAACATATAAACAATAAAATAAAAATTTAGACACATCAGTTAAACATGACAAAATTTAAAATCTCTTTTTTGGCAGTATCATAGAATATTAGCGCATGTTACAATTTATATAAAAAGTTCACATTATATAAATTTTCACTTAAATAACAAAGAAATAAAAATGTAATTAATGACAAAATTCATCACTAAAATACACCATCAGATAATATAATAAGGTAACAGAAAAATTCAAGTAAATTTTCTGCTATTCTAAATAGAAGTTACTTTTTGAAATGAGAGTGAATAAGTAAATTTCTGAAAAACGAGGATGAGAAACCAAGTATACTTTCCGAGGTAACATCCTCAAGGGACATCCTCAAAGACAGAATCCTCAATGGACAGAATCCTCAACTTTGTGATTTATTCTATTGAAAAGACTAAAAAATCTTGAGAAATACTGGGAAACAAGATGGGAACGAAAAATATGTAGTCACTGTTGTACGGAATGGTAAATTTAGAGTAAGTTTAATTAATCTGGTAATCTAACGCCTATCCTTCCATTATAATATTGATTCGAGGTGGGTTTTGTTCAGGGTTTATCCTTAAGAGCCATAGGTGGATTTACTCAGAATTAAGTAGTTAATTCAGTACAAAAAACATTTTTTAATTTTGAGGGTTATATCAATATTTACATGAAATAATAGTGAACTTATTTGATTAAATCTATCTAAAGTTTTGTATATTTATTCATCTTAGGAAACCATTAAAAATAATGTTTATGTATTTTTAAAAATTCTTATAAAAGTTATTTAAGCCTTCACCTAAATATTATTTACCGAACCAAAGTACCTAGTTTTGAAAAACCTCATAATTTCAAAAAGCTAATTTGGCAGAAACGTTAATTATACAATATATGGCAACTGAAAAGCCAACAACTCGTGCAAGAAACTTTTTTCTTGTTTTTTACTTATAAGTTATCTACAATTTCCTTTGGTTGCAAGGTTTTAAAAATATACCTATATAAAATAGAAAATTCAATAATATATTTTAAAGTAAATTGTCGACGAAACACATGTCAGATCCCCAATAAAATCGGTTTGCATATTAATCTGGGTATCCGTATTAGGATACCACAACGTCGCAAGGATACTATTGAAATACGAAACAATATGTCACTGAAAAACATTGTAGCATAATTCCTGAAATGTCAGAGTTCAATTCTTCAAACAATCAACTGGCGCTTTGAACTTATATAAATTCTATTGTAAATCAAATTACTTACTCAAACGACTACATAATTAAAAATGATTTTGTTTATATTGCTGCACATGTACATTTTTCATCAAAAACAGTGGAAAAGCTGTTAAGCCCTACTTAGAAAACACAATTTTGTTTTCACGTTACCAAATTGTGAATTTAATTATGTATTTTCCAGCTTAACACAGCGATAATTTGAAGACACCACTTGAAATAATCCCCAACATCATATTTGGTAATAAAATATGTTACTTTAGATAACCTTACATTATATTTTATGAATACGACCAAAAAGGCTAAAGTACAATACGTTGGCATACATATATGTATTAATCTCATCTTCAACGGTTTTAAATATTTGGTTCCTATTAAATTAATTAATAAACAAAATTTTAAATTATTAATAATTAGAATATTACATTTTTATGGATATTTTTATAGTATATATATATTTTTACTGTATATATATATTTTTATATATTATGTTTATACATTATATTTTTATAGTACTTTTTCGGATGGTATTTACTTTTAATGAACTTCAATCTGAAATCGTCCAAACAGTAAAATATATTCACAGTAACAAAACACAATTTATACAAATTTTAAAAACGAGAGACAAAATTATCTTCCAGAATGTAAGAATCAAAAAAATTTCTAACAAGGCAACGTAGTATGTGGACCACCCCTAAGGGACACTTGATTGATCGACTACGAAAGAGTGAAACTTGACTACGCATTATACTTATTCTCTAATAACTATAAAGTTTTATTATACTTTTTTATTGCCCATAAGTTTGCATGTAATTTTTACTTCATAGAAAGATAAAAACCTTAGTCAATTCCAAAATATAAATCTGAAATAGAATGAATTAGTTAATAAACGTCATTGATATCAATGCAATTTCTAATCGTAAAAAACAAAATAATCCTAACATTTTAATTTCATTATAGATAGGTAATCATTATTGATAAAAAGTCTAAAGTGAGTAAATGATGGGGGAAATATATGAGAATGTGTAAATAAATGAATGAAAAGAAACAAAATGATAGCCTTAAATGGAAACATTTTTAGTGCTGTCAACCCTTAAACGTGCGAATGCAGTAGCAAAATACAGACTTAGATAAATACTTTTTAAAAAATATCAGACTTTCCAATTAATGCAAGTAGGGAAATGAAAAGTATTATCACAATATAAAGAAATGCAGACTATTGAGGAATTAAAATACCTAGAGATAGGATAAACCTCAACCATTTCTGCAAAATTACCCTGTCGCTGGTCCCAGGAACACAACTTACCTCAAAAAGTATATTTGACTACACTGACATTGTATAAATATTAAATGATAGATTCATTTAAAATTTATACATATATCTTGTGTAAAATTCTATATTAACAAGATTGAAAAAAATTCAATTATATGACATTATAAGTCTATATGACACAAATAGCTGTTGGACAAAAAAGTATGCCAATACATAGATAATATAATAAATTAATAACAAACTAAATTTAACGGTAACAAAGATTCTTCAAACTGTCATTGGTAGATGAAGGAGGCCGATTTTAACTATCTCACATTTAAATGTCCTTCTAATGATAATTTTTCACCCTTTGTTAACAAAAAATTAAAATATTGATTCCAAATTTCTATTAATAATTCACTCATTTTGCAGCAGCCAATAAAACCGTAATATTAACTTGAAAATTTGGGATTTCGTAAGTAAAGTGTATAATGACTATTTTTCGTTTAGACCTGTTTATGCATGCCACATATTTGTTTGTATATTGTAGTCATATCTGTATAAAAGTTTTTCATTTTGTACATTTTTTTTATCTAAGCCTTGGATAATTTTTCTTACAATTAAAACGTTCGAAATCAAATAAGATTGATTATGGTAAGAGGATACATTATCTCGAAGTCGGATAGCGACGGTGCCTAAGGGTCATCGGCCACCGCTGCATTAGTGTAGAATCCACAGTAACTCGTCGAGAAACTATAAAAAGACGATTTAATCGGACCGTCCTCGTCCGCAGGTAGAACTTGTGAGGAAAGCAGATTTCTTTATCGCCAACTTTTTGCAACATTATAACTGCTCGGAAATATTTTTCTGCCCGCAGGAATAATATTTTATGGCAGCCGTAAAAGAGAAGTGCACGGTTTTTATTAGATACGTGTTTTGTTTTCCTTTTATTATTTTTGTTGCTTGCGATGATAAGTGATTGCTCTTTGTCTTGCATTATATGACAAATTGAGACAGAAGTTAGTGAGAAACCAAAAAAAATTTCATGGCTTGTAAATACAAAACTGACGGGAGTTGTATTTAGTTCCCTTTTCATTTTATTTCATTAAATAAAACTTGAATTATAAGTGTTGGTAGTTATGCAAGTGAAACGAGACTATATCCAAAAGAACATTAAACTTAGTAGGTTTATTTAAATAATCTTTGTCTTCGAATGATATTTAGTCTGCTCAAAAAATCATAATAATTGCTACTAAAAAAACACACGATACCACAAGTCTCATTTTATAAGTTAATTTATATCTCTGTTATAGTTTTTCTTCCTAATAATTGACGTAATTTGTCTTATGTATTAGCTAGTCATGTTTTCAATAAATGCGATATAACCCATATGCTCAATATATTATTCACTAACTGTGGGTTGCGGCTTGACTAGCCTGTAATTGTCTTTCCCAAAATAATGCATATTCATAAATTTTGTCGTGCGTTATCACAACAAAGGTAGTATGTATACCAATTTTAACAGAAATTAATTGAATCATTTTATCTTGTGAGTGGCACCCACAAATATATTACTTACTTTTGTATTTATTAAGTTAGATCATTATGAAAAACGGAAATAATTGTGTTTTAAAGCAGCATGTTCGCATTTTCTAACCTGTAATCTTGAAATTTATTCTGTGGCTGTTTTTAATATGGTGATGGGAAAATAAAAACATATAGACAAACATTTCGAATATTTAGTTTTTGGTTTTTGAACCTTCTAAGAAAAGTTTTTCACAGAATTTTCTTCAGTAATATAATACATTTACGATCTTCTTTTAAGTTTGTGTACTAATTTTCTAATTAATAAAACAGGATTAATTAAAACGTTATATACCATCTTTGACGTATTTGATATAATGGAAAATGTTGATTACAATCAGCACTAAATACAGTTCAACACGCAAATACAATAAACACTTTGTGTTCGTGAGTTGTTATATATTTTGAATGACCTTTAAAAAATAGATTAGTTGGAAATCATGGGCAATGTTACGAAAGTAAAATAGAATATATTTTTAAATATACGATGCACGAAAACAGGGACATAACAAGATACAAAGTGTCTTGTTATGTCCCTGTGCTCGTCATCATAAGTTTCATCAAAAAGTGGGAGTAAATTCGTTAGAGTAAAACTCCTTTAGTGACGTTTGTGTCATTCTCCACGTTAATATTGTGTAATGCTTGACATCGCAAATACCGAACGCATCCGACCGACGGCGGAACTGGCCGAAGGCAAATAAACTTGTTGGTTGAAAATATCATAATTTTATTCAAACGCCAATCTACCGATGATTCGGCAGATCGCTACCGATTTTCACGCCTTCAGTCGTGCATTTATTTTTGGATGCGGTGCATGACAAGAATTAGTACTTAGTGTGAAATTGTCAATTATTCAAAGCTTTGAGTAAAAAATTATTTATAGAGTCTTAATAAGCTTAACAAAAAGGGTTGGACGTATTTCTAGATATATAATTTTCATTTCAAGTTATTAACTAACTTGAATCGTTAAAGAAGTTTCACTTCCTCTGTGCTTAGTGAATGAGACTCATGCCTCTTTGTTTCTTTTTAAACTTCCATTTAAAAAATCTAAATAAACGTGAAAGAAAATTATCCTCCACCTCTTTTCGACGATTCTTCGAAAGCGCTACAGTTTTAACGTATTCGAAATACACAATTAAATGAAACTACGTGATGTAGTATTATTTCTACTTTCCTTAATTTCTTTACCACGACCTAGGTTTCGTTGTATTAAACATCGTCAGGTGGGATATTAGCAAAGATTAACTCTCAGGAACAACCCACAGCATTTATATGTTTCAAACATAATAGCGGAAGCCTGGTTTGTGCGGATTTTTCCATTGCTTATGTTAATGAGTTTATTACAGGGGCGCGCAAAACTATGCTTTAGAAAGGAAATACTAATTGCCTTAGCAACAATTTCCAATGTGTAAATAATTTCAGCGCCTCTCAGCGACATTTTCCAATGTGCATATCAGTACACTATACATAAAAATAAAAAAAAATTAAATATTCAGTTTTAACATCCTCAGTGTCTAAGAGAAACCATTCCTGAGATGTCGAGGGGTTTCAATTATATTTCCGAGAGTTATACAATATGTCAGTATTTTAGTGAGGGTAATAAATTCAATTGTTGTTATTATGTGTGATTATACAATGCAAACTTTACGGTGTATGTAATAAAATTAAATGGAAGTTATTATCGGTAATATATTTATACAAAATCAAGGGTATTTGAAAGTAAAGGCAAGGTAATACACTGATTCTACATATCTCCGGTTTCGTGTATTCGTATATTTATTTACATATTTCTTTTAATTTTTTTTTTATATATACTTATATTTATATGTGTATTTGTGCTGAAACAATTTCCAAGGTACTATAGTATCATGTTGTATATTTATATTATATATAGAAGATATTAAGAATGGGTGATGATATTATATTTAGTTGTTCATATAATATATTAACCTTGGTATCTTGCAATAGGCTCCCCACGCAGTCCCCTTTTAGCCGAGTTATTTATGAACAATATAGGAACCAGCCTCTCAAACAATAAATTAGCGACTAACATAGTATACTATTATAGATATGTGGACGACATCCTTATCTGCTGGAAAGATACATAGTGACATTTAGACCAGTGTGTTAACTTTCCTAACTCCCTACACAATAATATCAAATTCACTTTAGAAGTAAAATCCGATAATAAACTTAACTTTTTAGATATAACAATAGAACGCAAAAATAATAAACATAAATTTAATATATTTAGAAAAGACACATTTACAGACTCCATAATTAGTGGTCAATCTCAACATCCTTGGTCCCATAAGTTATCAGCCTTCCATTCCAGGATTCACTGAGCTTTAACTATCCCTCTGGAACTAGAGATCCCTCCAACTATAAAACAAATCGTAATAAATAATAATTATGACCCATCAATTGTCACAAAACTGTACCATAATAAATTAAGAAAAGTACTAATACAAGAAATATACCCGATCGTACCAAATAATAATAATATTTACTATAAATCTATCCCATACATAGGTAATGTATCACTGAAATTAGGAAAACTCTTAACTAATAATAAAAATATAAATAATATAACATGTGCGTATAGTACTTTAAATAACTTGGTTAAAACCCTTATTAATAATAAAGAAAAAATAGATAAACATAAAAAGAGTGGTATCTATAAACTTAAATGTAACGACTGTAATAGTGTATATACAGGTTAAACAGGAAGAGATTTTAATACAAGATATAAAGAATACATTGCCAGCTGGCGAAATAATAAACCATACACATCTCACTTTGCTAAACATCTCATTGAAAATAACCATCACACCCATACTGATATTGCCTCCTATATATTACAAATAAATACAAAAGGTAATAAACTTAATATCCTAGAAACATTAGAAATAAACAGACATAAAAAAGATACCAAGATTAATATATTAAATGAAGAACTAAATATAATATCATCACCCATTCTTAATATCTTCTAGATATAATATAAATATACAACATTGATACTACAGTACCTTGGAAATTGTTTCAGCACAAATACACATATAAATATAAGTATATATAAAAAAAAAATTAAAAGAAATATGTAAATAAATATACGAATACACGAAACCGGAGATATGTAGAATCAGTGTATTACCTTGCCCTTACTTTCAAATACCCTTGATTTTGTATAAATATATTACCGATAATAACTTCCATTCTTATTACATACACCGTAAAGTTTGCATTGTATAACCACACATAATAACAACAATTGAATTTATTACCCTCACTAAAATACTGTTATATTGTATAACTCTCGGAAATATAATAAAACCTACATTGCGCCCCTGCAATAAACTCATTAACATAAGCAATGGAAAAATCCGCACAAACCAGGCTTCCGCTATTGTGTTTAAAACATATAAATGCTGTTGGTTGTTCCTAAGAATTTATGTTTGCTAATATCCCACCTGAAGATGTTGTAATACAACGAAACCTAGGTCGTGGTAAAGAACTTAAAGAAAGTCGAAATAATACTACATCACGTTGTTTCATTTAATTGTGAATAATGAATTTCTACAAAATTAACGCCAAATATATTCAGTATTCGAAATATTCAAATGTTAAATTTTTGCTAAACTGAATGTGTTTGAAAAATTAAAATACACGTTATTACATACTGAGGAGGTTTTTAGTTAATTTTTAAAACAAGAGACTTTAATATAATTATTACACTAGTTCATTTTATGAAATTATATAAAGCCTAAAATGAGTAAACGAATCAGAAAATTGCGGTCCAAGACGAACTTTGACTCACTGGAATATAAGACTGTTATGTGGTACTGTTAACAGTGTCACGAAATGAGTTTTATTGTTGGTTTGTTCTATCGATAAAAACTACACTTAATCTAGAGGTCAAAACCCCAAAAATACAATTCGCAACGAGCAGTGAAGCAAAACCGTAATCTTGAACTTTATTTCTATGCCCACTTCATCTTTGAACACAAAGACATTTGTATGAAAGCTCCTGCAACCATAATTCTAGATTGGCGGCCTAGTAGCGTGGTAACATACTACCTCTGTTATAAATACGTGAACTTAAGAATTAACACGTATTATGTGTATACCGATATCGCACTAAGAACAAGTTCCGTGTTTAATATAATCGTTATTTATTCGTGTACTAATACCGTCTTTATTTTATTTAAGCTGAAAAAACAAGATAGAGTAGATTTAGCAACTCTCTCTCATTGGATTAATTTTGGTGTTCAAATATTTTTTTGTCATTCCTTTTATGCGTTAATTTTTTATGCCTGTTCCACACATCCAAAAAGGAAGCAAGTATTTTGTTTAATGCTTTCTTAGAATACCAAAATTTTTCCATTTTCGAGTCGACATTTAAGTTATGTACATCAATATTATTTTCAAGGTTTTATTACTTACACCGATTATTTCAAAACTTTCACCATAATGTAGTAGCCTACTTATCAGAAAGAATTTTTGTGATGGTAATAATATGTATTTAAATGGCGATAACAATCGATAAACTACAACAAGTAATAATGGTAATTGGTAGAATTGTAATCAAAACCATCAAAGATATTGAAGTATTAAACCTCTATCGATAAATTAAAATTTCTTCTGTAATAATTGGAACTTTACGTTATTTTTTGTACCGGAATATTAAAGACACAAACCTTACGGAATAACTACTATATCTGTATCTCCTTTTGTATGTCATAAGTATTTCCCTCAGAAACAGTTTGACATAGAAAGCCTTCGTCATAATTATCCATTCCAAATTACATAACTGGAACATATAATCGTCCCATTTCACACATTAACGGGAATTAAAAGCATAATGGTTTTAAACAAAGGGTTTCATTTTGCAAATATAAAAATTTTCGTAGTATATTTCAACCACTTGCTAAGAACTTAAGAATCAATAGAAGAAACAACTAAAGTACAAAGAAGGATGGAGGTAAATAAAGAATTACTATTTTCATAGAACGATTAATTAAAGGGAGACGTGATAAAATGGTAAATTTTAATAAATTTCTAAAGTTTTATGGTTTATAATTGACTGTTTTTTAGAAACATTTTAAATAATTCAGTTATAATTTTTTACATCCCTCATCCTAATTTAGGCACAAAGTCATCAATATTAAATAACTAATGCGGTTTACGCATGTTGTTTTTTTCCTCCACAGCCCTTATATATTTTTCTATTTTCATAGACCGGGTAATTAAGATAAAAATTATAAAGTGAACATGCGGTTTCTTTAGGTTGATTATTTTCTATGTAGCTTTTATATATTTTTCGCGATCGCGCAACATTATTTTATCCCCACATCATTTTAACATCAAATTTGTCTTTAGATAGCTGTGGGCAAACCGTAGGTTTGCTGAGAAATGCAAAGAGCATCCTATGCGGCTGTGAAGTTATTAGAGAATATCAGTAGCGACGATATTTGAATATCACGTGAAAATTTAATAATACAAAACAAACAACTTGGCTGGCATCAACCTAATAACCAATTTGTTAACCCACTTAGTTGAGCACCTACTTTTGACTTGAATTTTGGATGGACTCTGTGCATATAATAGATTTAATATTTCTAACTTTTTAGTTATTCGTTTTTTTATTTATTACTTCTTTCGTTATTTTAAGTGTTGTAGGCCCCTACCTCCATTTTAGGTTGATTTTTTAAAGCAGTTTTCATTTCTTATTTACACCTAGATCTTTATTTTTAGATTGATGATAGGTAGTAATTTGAATTTCTTTTTCTTAACGTAGGAATTAATTAATACAAGGATTCTTATTTTCTTCATGATTTCTACTAAACCTATTTATTTCTGTTTTCTATCGGAATATGCATAGCAAACTTTATAGCATTTCATGCCACATTAAAATTTAAGTAATTACAGTTTTTTATTTAAAATAAATTTAATCTTATTTTTAAAAATATATTAATTTTTTACTGAAAGAAATAGGGCCAGTATAAATCAATGGGAGCATCAGGAAAAAATGTAAGAGCTTTATGAAATAATATTTTTTAACAGATAAATTTTAAAAAAATTACAAAAAGGGAAGCATCACTTTTCTCTTTACGTTGACTTAAATAGGTCAAATGAAAATCAAAGTTTGTTTCTCTTTTAAAAACTATGCTTTAGAAAGGGAAAACTAATTGCCATAGCAAAAATTTCCAATGTGTAAATAATTTCAACGCCTCTCAGCGACATTTTCTAATGTGCATATCAACACACTATACATAAAAATTAAAAAAAATTAAATATTCAGTTTTGACATCCTCAGTGTCTGAGAGAAACGATTGCGACAGTCAGTCAAGTTGTTTTCATTTTAAGAGCTTCGTTATATTAAGAGAATCTTCGTTATACTAAAACGAACAGGGAGAAATGTAGTTAAGCCCAAATCAAACTCGACATTAAGGATTCCACGTGCAAATATGTATAGTATTATATATAGTTGAAACACAGAGCAGAAAATGTTAGTAAAATATGAAGTTAAATTGTTATCGTTGTATTTCTTTAAGCAATGACCTAATGAGTGATTTAATCATTTAACTCGCTCTGATAACGTATGAGATGTATTCTGTGTATTAATATATGAGCTATTCACGAGCCCATTATTTAGTAGGATGGATCATATATTCAAGCTCACAAACTTACGTAAAAATATAAATATTTGTTCAAAAGTTCACAAATCTAGAAAACAATTGCCGAGTGAATCGTATTAGATTCTTATTTATTACATAGTGCTGAATTAAATCGATTGTAATAATACCGCGAACTTTATTTAAAATATATGCGCATGCATTTCAAAAACATTCCCGATAAAACTTCAAACGTCAAGTGAGCTATCCGATAAGTACGTAGAAACTTAAATATATAAGTCTGTTTCCTCCGCTACCGGGCAGCAATATCACTCTACTATGCGAAAGAAAATATATGAGGGGAGAGGCTAGTCCAACAAAAATGCGCCACTCCCTGTATATGTCTCTCTATGCTCTTCCGGGAAGTTTCGACTTCGTAGCACTGCACCATCTACATTACGGAGTGAAACTCGTCCTATGACGTTGAACTTGGTTCGGTAACAAGATTTTTATATGATTATGATTGTTCATCACGGCCTGTATTATTCTTGCCGTCGCTGAGATGTTGAGGGGTTTCAATTTTCCTTGTCGGTAACGTTTTAGATATACATAAATATTAACGGTAACGTTTTAGATATATATTAAAGCAATTTACGTCAATTAGGTAAACATTCACCATTTTAAAACAAGTGATAATTTTACAAGGGCTTTATTCGTAACCATAAGAGAACAGGTTTTTCACACTTTGCTTTTCTGACATGTGCATAAAATTTTGCTTGCGTATGAGGTATATGTTATGAATGTGTGTTTTTTCCCCATTTTCACACATATTTCTTTGAGTCAATTAATTCTTAAATAAGATGGCAGCTGTCCAGAAATGACAAGATTTGTATTTACATAGTAAGTGTATACTGCTCAAATATGAAATTATGATGATTTATGTAAATACATTAAAATAAACAATTGAGGTAGCCCATACTCAAAAATAATGGTTTTCGCATTTACTGTTAAGTTCAAATCATGATAAACTTATTTCATATGCCAAATTTGTGCTTCAATTGAAAAAAGTTTATGGTTTTTATAAGTCAATTTATTATAATAAATTAAATTGTAATTATGGAAAACGTGGAAATTGTGTAAATAGCAATATAATGTTAGGTATATATTTTGTAATTCGAAAAACTTTTCTAGGGGAGTGATACTTGGGAGATCGAATTTTACATTTCCGGTTTTTGATGAAAATAATATTTATAAAAACCAAGAAAAGGTGCCAGAGCCGTCATAATTTTAAATAATGTATCAGAAAATATTCCATTAATTAGACATATCCAGTTTGAATTTTTAGGTTCTTGTATCTCCAATACACCCATTACAACTTGTAATAATTTTGGGGTGTAAATTAAATACTCAAAAATCATTTTTTTTTATAAGGGTCAAAAAACATTTTAAGTTTTGTATCTTCGGAGATATACCGAACAATATGCAAAAAAAAAATTTCCGAAACAACTATAACATATTAAGTCAGAAAAATAGTTAAGAAAAAAATATTTACTTCTAAAGCCCAGTAGAAAAACAATAGCAGTTATTCCATATATCATAAAGTTATTCCATATATAATTTAAACATTCATCATAATTTTAAGATTATGAAAGTTATAGGATATATTTACGTTGTTTTATATTCACAGCCAATTTTTTTAGAAACAATGCAACATAGAAACTTGAAATTGACGTAAGTACGTAGGACAATGTATGACATGAAAGGGTTAATTATAAGATTCTCATAATATCTATTTTTCATTTTATGTAGTATGTCTTCATATAGATGCATATGTGCATGTATATGTAGATATATATATATATATATATATATATATATATATATATATATATATATATATGTACGCATCCATTAAATACTATAAAATATTTATGATGCGAGAAAATCCATATTAAAAATTATTGTGACGAATAATGTGATTTCACTTCAATTCAGCTAAGGCACCGTCTATCAGCGACCGCTTTTCGCCAGTTTTAAACTTTCGTTATTTTTTTCTGTGTGCATCTTTCACATTGTTTTATTTTAACCATATTTGAAATTTAGGAGTTGACCGAAATTGCTGGCGCAATTCCCAAAAAGCGCAAGACGCCGCTCTCAATAAAAAAATTATAGTAAAATATAAAACAATCTCGATTGAAGCAAAAAAATGCACAAATGTGAAGATCGGTTTTTCATAATGTAATAGCAGCAGCTTAAATGAAATTACATTTAATGAAACACAAAATATTTCAATTGAAACTGATTTTCCCAGGCCGGTGCACTATGATTTCCCATGGGCCATTAGCACAAGTGCTCTGAATTTTCACTATCAACAAAAACTTTTTTTAAAATATCTCCTTACGACATTTGATAATACGTCTACTGTATTGTTACAAATGAGAATTGAAAGGAGATAATATTTGTTTACAAGTGACGATTGTCGCATGTATAGAAACATTTTCATACACAAATTTTAGTTTTCCATTAAGATTAATTTTAAACGTGTGTGTGCTTTTTAAGGGTTTTTCACAAATTTCAGAACTAAGGCTCTGTACATCATGAGCAAATTCAAATATGCGCATCATATCGTATGAGATTGAGTCATTTGATAAATATGTGAAGAATGGACGCTGTACTGTACTGGAAATTTTACAGCAAATTGAAGATTTTAGGAGTAGGATAATAGAATTCTCTTGGCTTTTTTGAATATTTCCAACCCCTTTTATATTTTTTGGCTATTTTATTACGCCCTAGGATTTACATCACTCCGTAAAAAGGCAAGCTAAGACGCCTTGAATATGTATTTCTAAAAATAAATTTGACAAAGTAAGGAAATAAATACTTATCAAATGTTACTACTATGATATAGGAGAAAGGGCAAACGTGTGTTTATTTATGAAAAGAACCTCTCGTGTGCGAGTTGGACTCGCACTCCTGCTTATGCCCAAAAATTTATTTGTTTCCGTATGGAACAGAATATGTAATGAAAATCAGAGCACTTCTTGCGCCGATCGCCCATGGGAAATCAGAGTGCTACGGTGTGTGAAAAACCATTTCCAATTTAAATGTTTCATTTTTCATTAAATGTAATTCCTTTTAGGCTGCTTTCATTAAATGTAATTCATTTTGGATTGACTACGTTTCATCTGACACTGATATTAAATAGAAGCTACCTGTTTATTTTGACTAACCTTGTCAATCTGAGTGTTCTTATTTTATTTAGAGTTTACAATAATAATTTCAAAAATTAATTTGATTCTATTACCATATAATAATCCGAGATCCAGAGACAAGGAAAAATATAAATATATATATATATATATATATATATATATATATATATATATATATATATATATATATATATATATATATATATATATATATATATATACACACACATATAATAATATTTTTATTTCCTTATTGAAATTATTACATAGAAGCAGGAGTCGAGGTATTTATTTTACATAATTTTGAATATAATTTAAATAATATTTGTTTGAAATGGGTCAAAGTCCTTCATCTTAAATCAGATTTGACCTTGTTATATTATTTTTTAAATTTCAGCCTTAATTTCTTTAATGACAGACAGGCAAACAGACACCAAAATCTCAACACAAGGGTTCTTTTTTTTATCTTGTATATGTGAAAATCTTAAAATATTAAATTCCTAAGCGCTATTCTTTTTAATTTTTTTTCTCACTTTTTGACTATCTTATTTTCACTTTTTTGACTCCATCTTAAACCGATCAATCGCTAAAAGATATTTTGCTCTATTTCGTCCTCTTTATTCTGTTTAGCAATTTTTTTTTATTTGGATACCTTAATTATATTAATATATAAATTCCAATAAAAAAATAAAATTTTTTACGAAAGTCTATGAACTTAACTTGATCAATAGTTACTACACAACTAAGGTCTCTTCCGTATCTTTGTGTCTATATGTACACCAAATTCTTAATAATTGCTGTACGGATTACATAATGTTTTATTAATGAAAAAATATATTCACAACAAACAATTTGCGAAATTAATATTTTGTAAAAATTACTCAATGCCAGAAGATGAAGATGAATGCCAATAAAATGGAAGAAACATTTTTGAAGGCGTATGTTGGCGCGCTTTACGTACATAATAAATAATAAGTGGACAGAATAGATGTCACCGCATGTATTTTTCCTTTTAAAAAGTATTAAAATAAAGTTTGCATCAGGATATGTGTATGTACTTCATAAAATTTATAATAAATTTTAACGACTTAAGTGTGTAATAGTTTATGTATTTTTCCTCTTAAAAAGAACTAAAATAAAGTTAGCGTAGGTATATCTACATAAATTACATAAAATTCATAATAAAATTTAGGGATTTAAGTATGTACAGTGTATGCATTTTTCCCTTAAAAAGTACCAAAATCAAGTTAGCGTCAGCATATTTGTATATATTACTTAAAATTCATAATACAATTTTGCAATTTTTAAGAATTTGAAATTTAAAAAAAAAATTACCTTAATTTTCTGAAGTTGAAGCTGACTATACGTGATTGTTCTGATCTTTGCAATTTTGTATTGATCTTCCTTAACTTGTGAAGATCAAAATTCATTTTATGTTATTGGTTTTGTAACCAACAGTTTCAATGTCTTGATGATGTTTGTATGCAAGACAATAATACACGTAGGCTTTCACGCGTTGACACTGGAGATTTCAATGCGTTAAAAGTCATTAGTATATTCATAAATGCACTTAAATTTGAAATTTATTAAATCGTACAAACTTCAAAATTGCCAAATACGAACTACGAACTTATTCAAACTTTTCTACAAACTTAAACAGCTTCCACACAATAAAGTTTTGCAGTTATTTTCATCACCAAACCATAAGAAAGAATAATATTATTGGGTAACTAAATTTTATATAGTTAGAGATGATAAACAAGAATGTGCATGATATTCATATATTTTCCTGTCACAATCAACTTTGTGCACTTTTCTTTGCATTGCGTTACTTATATAAGTGTACAGGTTTTTTCGTCATTTATTTAAACATCCCGCTATTTTATGGCAGTTTCTTCAAAATTATGGGTTAAATATATTTTTTAACTTTAAGCAGTCTAAAAGTATTTAAAACATATTTTCTCGAAGAAAAAATCAACAGATCTAAGTTTACGTTAATTAAAATAACATTTTGCCCATTTTCACAGCCAAAATATGTATATATAAATTTCCGGGTTGCCCGCCTCTCGGTCAGATCCTACTGTTCGACAATTTCAAAAATTCTTCCTAATTTCTTGTCCTGGGGATTTTTTAACCAAATGGAAGAACTTGAAAGCATTTAGATTAAATTTGTTTTTGACCTTGAAATATCGAAAACCACGCAAATGGATCCAAATTTTGGCAATGAACAAAATATATATGTATAATTATTAAATCAGTAACGAGTTCCATGTTTTGCTGTTTACCAGTTCTTATATTTCTCCTTATCCTGATACAGATGCTTTTAAAAGCTCAGCAAGCTCTTTCAACACTTTAACATTGTGTAGTTAATGTTATATTGTCCGTATAGTCATAGTACAAAATCAAGTGATTCTAATGTATATAGATAAAGTCCTGTATGCTTTTCTTTGATAATCTTGTCAAGTTAAATTCAGTGGACTGGAAAAGTAAATTGCTTCTCAAGATAACATTTTGAGTTAAGCTTATAGCAATACAGTCTGAGTCCAGCAGATGAAAGCAGTCCAGCAGAGAAAATATAGGAGTATATGAGTAATATTTGTCAATCAGGTGGACTGATGATTCAGATTATTAAGAAAAATAACCCAACTTGCTGAGATTAGAGACAGCAAATATTTTAAAATAATACACCATAAATGAGTATTCGGAGCTGTGTCGTGTATAGGAAAGAGAAGTGAAGGAATGGTTTTAGATAAGTTCAAAACAAAGACTTTTCTTTAAAAGCTTTGCTTCATGGATAGCTTTGGTGTTTTAACATATAATAGAAAATATAGGAGCATTTGAGTAATATTTCTCAATCAGGTGGACTGATGATTCAGATTATTAAGAAAAATAACTCAACTTGCTGAAATTAGAGACATAGCAAATACTTTAAAATAATTTAATTTACTTTCTCTATCGTTATTGTGAGCTTCATAGTAAATATCTTCATATTCAACTAAAGGCAGTAGGAGTGTTTAACAGGGGCGATTTTTGATTTTTAGTGGAAAGATATTATGAAGTCGTTAAACACGGATTTCGATAAGTGAGTGCCATTATTCAGCTAGAATATTTAATTACATTTGATTAGTTCAGTTGAGTCAGATTTTAATGGCTAAAGAAAAAATAATCCGTCACGGGATTGCATAAATTAATATTATGTTATTTAAATTCTGTTTTAATTACGTATATAGATGTAAATATCGATTTTCTAAAATATATTTCATACGGATTTATTTTCTTAAAATTAACGAATATGTTATATAATTCTTAATGTAACTTATTCCCATTTACGTGCGTATCACTTTTTTAAACCTAATTTCTTAAAAAAAATATCTTATTATGAGAGAGACTTTTTAAACCATTCTTTATTATCATGGTAAGGTAAAATATATGTAATAAAACAACTTTATTTAGCATTTTCTATAAAGCAACAACGAGCACAAGCAATGTTTATTGTGGTTTTCATAGGCACAATAAAATCCTGTAAACGCTATATCTTAATTAGTAATTGGAGATTATTTTACAAACAACACACAATTATTTTTTAAATAAAAATAAAATTTCAATAAACCTCAAATTTTGAAAAGTCATGTAATTATACTTAATTGAATATATTTGGCGTTAATTTTGCAGAAATTCATTATTCACAATTAAATGAAATTACGTGATATAGTATTATCTCTACTTTCTTTAATTTCTTTACCACGACCTAGGTTTCGTTTTATTACATCTTCAGGTGGGCTATTAGCAAAGACCTTCAGGTGGGCTATTAGCGTCTTTGCTAACAGCCCACCTGAACATGTTGTAATACAACGAAACCTAGGTCGTGGTAAATAACTTAAAGAAAGTAGAAATAATACTACATCACGTAGTTTCATTTAATTGTTAATTATACTTAACCTAATAAAGAGATTTTCTGAAAAAAATACTACAAGCTTTGAGTTTATTTAATCTACATTGCAAAACTATTACAAAAATAAAATACCATTGGGTAAGCATCGAATCACAATGGTTTCGGCTGATAAATTTCGTCCGGCATTTTACTACCGAATTCACTCACGCATTCGATTCGTGACATTCATATCTACGCTAGAATCCTTTTATTCTTTCAATGTTATTCTTGTTCATTCAGGTGACCGACACCCGACAGTTGAAACCATGAACACTCTAGTGCAAACATTCGAATATGGATGTTAATCATATATAGTAATTAATAACATATATCATTATTTTATTGCAAATTACAGTAAAATTATTCCATGCTGTAATAATATTTCCCATTGCATAAAACGAAATTTATTTCAGTCCATTGGAGGATTTGTCAGAATAATATAATAACAAATATATTTCTTGAATTCATTACACTGAATATCTAAATAAAGCCTCGTAACTTTAATAATGTAAGAAAAATAGTGTGCGATAAAAGTGCAATTCCGTACGTAATCCTATCAGGACGTAATCCTCGCCAATCCACGTCTTGCAATATCCACTCGTTCTTATTAGAACAAGCACCACCCGGTACCGCCCGCTCAATGAGACATTTTAAGAGTTTAATGTTGGGAAGATTGTTGTGGATAATTCTGAGTGCGGGAAATTTATATCCAATTTTCTAATCAAGCTTTATTCTTCAAAACCGATTTGGATGCATAGGTCTCAATAGGGCACGGTCGTTTTACTAATATTAATTTTGTGTTAAATTTAAATAGTGTGAGGGTAATGGCGTAGTTATATTTAATATGTAATCACCGGGTTATGACGGATGTAATCTTCTGAAACAGGACAATTGTTTATAAATTCTAATGAATAAAATTTAAATTTTACTTCGATCGACTGAATTTATTTTTTTCCGCAAACGAAATTTAAGTTCATCAATTTTCAATTTATTTTATAATTCGTTCTTGAACGAATTTATATTTTAATTAGTTTAATTGAAGCAAGTGTAATTATTTGTTAATACATTTATTTAATTTCTTAATTTTTATGTTTGTTTTTTTTAAGAAACTTAAATTCAAATAATTTGCTTCTATATTTGTTTTTAGTTGGAGAGTCGAATATATTTTTGAAACGATATAAAACGTCAAATAAATGATTCTGACATTAAAATGCTCTATTAGAGTGGAAACAAGATCGAGTATAAGTTGCACAGGGTAATATATAACAAGTAAACTCAACGAGCATAAATTGGAACTAAAAGAGTATAAACTGGATTAGAGAGATATAATTTTTAAGATAATAATAAATACATGAATTAATGAGGAATTCTTTATGTTGTGCTCAAGTTTAGTCTTTAATTTAGCAGTGAATATAGTAAAGAAGCATCGATAAAAGGGACAGTGTGTTTGTAAATAAGCAATGTGTGTAGTTTTTCTGAGTGATGCCATTAGATTCTAACAATTTGTTTACAGTATAGTCATATTAGTTCAAAGTGACGCAATAATTAGTGCTTTATAAATTCATAAGAATAAACACTTTATATATATATATATATATATATATATATATATATATATATATATATTTTTTTTTATTTTGAGCAAAAGAAATACCCCGATAAATATATTGTTGGATCAATCGAATTATGTATAAACAGCGCAGTAGCTAGCCCAGCAACTATGCGATCTCACCTATTTTTATTAGGCTAGATTACGCCACTCAACGCTCATTTTTACACTCCCTGGTGTCTGCACCCCATGTTAGGGTACTGCTTGCACAACTTTGGTTGCGGCAGTAAGTATAAGTACTCTTTAAATTACAGTTTTTTGTTAGCATTAATGTCATGCAGTTTACAAGTGAAATCTGTAAATAACTGAAACCAGGTAATATTTTAGTCTTGTTTTAGGTTTTAATTTTTTTTTCCTTTTATATATTTCCATGCCTCAAGATAAAGACGTTAAAAGTAATGATAAATTATATGAGAGATTTGTGAGATACGTTTCCTGAGAAATTATAAGTTACAACATGTGCTTGTTTCATAACACGACACGTTGAGTTGAATCATTTTCTGCTGTGTCATAATGTCGAAGTGATTATGAATCACAAATCTAGCTTAATTAGTAGTTTAATTGTTCATTTATGAAATAAATTCGGATTAAATAAAAATAAACACTTGCATCAAATATGCCAATGTCAATTCAAAGGATTCTGATCAAAAGGTTTCCCGAAAAATTTTATCTATATTGAGCATAGCAGATAAAGATCTTAACGTAAAGACGCCAAACCGAGATGCGAATTGTCAATTCAAATCCTTCCGGTTGAAGCAGCGTGGAGGCGACAAGTTTAGAGGCTTCGCGCGTCGCTACGCCGCCTCCCTAGATTGTGACATCGCTTACAAGTTTTGTCACTTACTCGACTTATGTCCGCGGCTATGATTGATATGTCTGCAAGAAAATGACGCACGTGAACAAACCATGATCTGCATGAGGGGCCGTAAAGATGTCGAAATTTTTCCCCGTGGTGGATATACCAATTTCATTTTAAATTCAGTTTCACCGAGTGTAATTTTTTTTAAATTTAGATTCCTGGTTAAAGATGTTCTAAAACAAATTGAACATTATTAACAAACTATTAAGTAAGGCCAAAGAACTCGTTTTAGTGAAGGTGTTAAATAATATTTTAAAATTGTAATTAAATGAAATAAGAATAACTATTTGCGGTATATTAATGAATAGTTCTTTTTGAAACGAACGTAGTCATTAATAGAAGCTAGCATCTGATTAAAGAAGTTCATAAAACATTGGTAAATAATAATGCATATATGCTAGACACTAAAGCAATGGATTTGTAAAAGAGATTTTATACAGATAAAATTTAAGATCTTTAAATTAAATTGTCCATAAATGTATCGTATTCATTTCTTTCTATATCTAATTTATGTATAAATATGTTTATTGTTATTATGTGATGCTAGTGTTTGCCTATTTTTCTATTTCTTTTTAACTCCTCCCAAATTATATTTCGTTAAATTGGCAAAAGTAAATAATATGAATATTAAGGTTATTTTGATGAGTCGAATTTGGATGATAAGTGTTTCGCAAAATCAAAGTAATCAATGAATTTTAATGTATCATTTACTTTATTTTCCTGATTAAATTTTTTTACGTGGCTTAAGGTTTTTTATGTGGCAATGTGCCAGTTTTACGAGACGTAAATAAATATTTTTAGAACTTGGAAAAAGAATTATTCAAACAGTTTTCGTTTTCTTTTATTTTCAAAATTAATTATTCACGTTTATATTATTTTCTCTAAAAATTTGTACCTAATTATATATGACCATTTTGAAAAATTAAATAATTTATGGACACATTTTTCATCCTGGGCAGCCATCGAGTTTGATCTTATGTTCTTTCACACCTGTTGTGACACATTATACATTGTATCTTTTAAAAATTCAAAAACTTAATATGAAATTCTTATTTTAAATGGAAGAAGGTATCAAGCTGATTACATTTTTCCTCTTGGTTTCTCCATTTCTATATATCCTTATCTCCCTCTCTTCATAATCTTTAGAAGTCATTAATTTTATCATTACAGATTATAACCGCTTCAATATCATTTCATCTAATTTTCTAATAAATATATGGATTAATTCAAAGAAAATTTTTATTTTCTCTTAAATAAAATAATACTTTTCTATGGAAATTTACGCCTCTCTTAACGAAAAAATTAAAAAAATATTATGCAGCATTATGCAGGTAATTTTTCATAGAACGAAATAAAATTTTATTTATCATAGACATTAAAACTCTAGGTGCTCCATTAGTTTAATTCATGTCGATTTCAATACATAAAAATTAATACTAATAAAAAAAATTAACTTATTATATGAATATGAAGTGGATAACCAAACATATATATGTATATTTGGACCATATTAGATTAACATACCCCCAAAATTTTATAAAGATGATTTTACAGAGAAAACAAACAAAATTCTGGAAGGGATAAAAATAGAGGTAAAATAAAATAGATATGGTCGATTATATATTGTGATGATTATATATTTATTTATAAGAAACTTAATATATAAGTAATGATTAAAATACCAGACTACTTAATAGTTAGTTTAGGGATTTTGCGTACCATATGGTATAAGTGTCAGATGACATTTTATATAACAATTTATTAATGTTGATTATCTTTGGCGAACTTACTTTGTGAAATAGTACCAACTTGATTTTTGTTTGCTAGTTATGAATCTCATTTTTCTTCCTAACCAGATTCTCAACAATATTTTATTGAATTCTATTATGGAGATGGATTTTGATTCATTTTTTTTATGAAATTGTACGTTTCTTTCTGTATTTTAGTGAATTTAAATAAAAATCTAGTAATTAATGTATTAATATGAATCCTTCAATTACCACTTAGGTACATAGATGATATCTAAATTAGAATAAACCGTGGAAAAAAATTAAGCCATTAATAGTTTCTGTTAACATATGCACTCTATTATTAACGTAATAAAATTAAATTTAAATTGATTAAAAAGAAACCTAATTAATGTTTACTATTGTCACCCAAATAGCGCTGCTTTGCTTAGCAATTACATTTCTTTATAATATAGCCTACGCCTGGCGATTACCATCTGCGTTATTAAAATTTTAAAAACGTCAGGAGTAAATAAGCGAGTTGGTTTATTTTTCCTGCTATCAAGGCACAACTATCCAACCGATTTCCATGAAGTCAAAGATGTTTGAGAACAATTTATGAGAATGGCTGGATTTTACATAGACGTGCATTCAAAGAATTATGGCTCGGCAAATGCCTTAAAATTCTATTGCCAGCTCTCAATTGGTTTCCATAGAGGATAATTTTTTTTTCGTAGGAAATTCGAGATAGATGATTCAAGTGTAATCAAATTAAAATTGAATATGTCCTGTGAAAAAAACCCTTGTCCAAACCTGAAAGATCATGTTCATATATATATATATATATATATATATATATATATATATATATATATATATATATATATATATATATATATATATATATATATATATATATATATATATATATAAGGCAATATCCTGACTGGCCTATCAACGACCAGCCTAAACCCCTAATGAAAAATTGATATTTGGAAAGAGTGTTTATTTTATAATAGAGGCATCGTTCAACAATGAATTTTTCGAAATTCATCCCCTAGGGGGTTGAAAAGGTGTGACTAAGTTTGCATGGGAAAAATATTTTTATGCTAATTTTTATGAGACACAACTTCTAAGGGAGTGAAAAGGGGTTGTTTAATCTGTGTGGAAAAAATTGTTCTTTTGGTAATCTTTACTTAAAACTGAGTGTTCATGCTCCTTAACAAAAATAACGGTACCCGTGTTTCAGGATTTCCCGAGATACAACCTCAAGGAGGTGAAAAGTGGTTATTAAATTTGTATTTGAAAAAATATTTTTGTGGTAATTTTACTTGAAACTTGGTATTAATTCTCTTCAATACAGATAATCTAACATATACTTTAGAATTTTCCGAAATTCAACCCCTAGGGGGTGAAAAAGAGTGGCTAAATTTCTATGGAAATTAAATTGTTATAGTAATTTTTAATTAAAATTTCTTGTGGTATATTTTACTTAAAAATTTGTATTTATGCTTCGCAAGACAAATAATGAAACAAATATTTAAGCATAGCAAAAGGTTAAAACGGGGTGACTAAATTTAGTAAAAGAAAAAAATTTTGGGAAAATAATTATAAAAATATAAATATTAAAAACAAAATAAAAAATAGGAAAAAAAATTTGGTTAATTTTTACTCAAAAATTGGTATCAATGTTTTTCAATAAAAATAATAAAACAAGTATATTTGCATTTTTTCGATATTCAACCCCTAAGGGGGTGAAAAGGGATGACTCATTTCGTGCGGGGAAAAATTATGAAAATTTTAACTTTAAAATTGATATTACTGCTTTTGAATACAAATAATATAACAATTATTTAAGCATTTTATAATATTCAACCACCAAGTGGGTGAAGAAATGGTTGCTAAATTTGTATGGGAAAATCTTTAATGATAATTTTTAGTTAAAAATTGTTATTAATGCTTTTCAATAATTTTGCGTGATTTAGCCCCTAAGGGATGATAAGTGGTGGCTATATTTGTTTAAGAAAAAAAATGGTTATGGTAGTATTACTTAAAAATTGGTGTTAATGCTTTTTAACACAAATAATGAAACAGGTATTAAGAATATCCGAGATTCAACCCCTACGCGAATGAAAAGGAGTGGCTAAATTTGTATGGGCAAAATTGTTACGGTAATTTCATTTATAATTTGTATTAATGTATTTCAGTACGTATAATTAAATAAGCATTTAACCATTTTCCGATATTATACTAAATTTGTATGGAAAAAGAAATTAAGTAGTAATTTTTACTTAATAATTTTTATTAATACTTTTCAATAAAAAAAAAAAATAAATCTTTAAGCATATTTCTGTATTCAGCCCCTAAGTGGATGAAAATGAGTGGATTTTGATGTCAAGAAAATGAGTGAATTTGTATGTCAAAAAAATGGTAATGATCATTAATGTTTATGTATTAAAAATAATTTAACAAGCATTTAAGGATATTCCAATATTCAGCCCATAAGGGGGTAAAAAGTGGTTGCTACATGTGCATGGGAAAGAAAATTGTTATGGTGATTTTCACTTAAAATTTAGTATCAATATTTTCAATACAAATAATGTAACAAGTGTTTAAGAATTTTACGAGTTTCAATCTCTAATCGTATGCAAATCGGTAGCTAAGCTTATACAAGAAAAATGTTTCTATTGTAAATTTTTACGTGCCACTGTGTTCACTGGCTGTACTCGAGGAGGAAAGCGGTGAAATCGCTTTTCATACTGCTAATACCGCTTATACCCTATTTTTAAGTTTATGAATTCTAGCGACTACAGTTTCCCCACAGAGTCTGTTTCGCAACGTCGATTAAAATATCTTAGAGCCAATTTAAAATTTGACTGAAGTTTAGAAAACGAATCGTCTACACGTGCGAAGCCGCGGGAAAAAAAGAGAAAGAGAAAAGCTAGGTACATATAAAAGGTAAAAGAGAGAAAAGTTAGATACATATAAAAGGCAAAAAAAGTTGTGAAGCAAATTACTAACTCAGTTATATTCAATGGAAAACAGTAGTTTTAGATTGGAAATGATTTTTTCCAGAGCGTATTATTTGGATTTCCTCCAGATGCTCAGCGCAACAAGTACTTGTAGTTTTTGGCGTTGTCGCTTTCAACGAATGTTTCTTTTTAGCCATCTTGTATACTATTTGATAGTGTATCTGTTTCTTTTATTAAAGCAAATTACAATAAGGAAACAGTATTTATTTCTTCAGAGAATAGTAAGAAAATGTTTGCAAATATAAACGGAATTTAAATATTGATGTGTATACAAGTTTTATTCTAAAAAAAGTTAATGAACGATTTATCGTAAATATTTTAAGTTTATTTGAATCCGTATGTAAGTTAACAATTTTGGAGAAAGAGAAATTATGACTTGACCAAAGAACTGGTGACCAACTTTAAGGATATTGTAATAGATTTTGTCAACATCTTTCATCTAGTTTTTCTGGGTTTGAACTATTGGCGAAATTTTATTCCAATTTACGTTATAATTATTAAGTTACGTAATATATTTCATGACATTATACTATCGCAATTATTGAGTAATTTTCCTCTAAATTTCTATTTGAATATACCTCATATTTTAACGCAAGTTTGGTGTGCCCCTTATGACTCATTATAACTCAAGGAATATTTCATTCAATGTAAAATTAAACCAATAAATAATATTAAAATTTTGTGACCTTTTTCTATCTTACTTTTTTCTGTTTTAAGACTTGAACTTGTTTCCATAGAAACTGATATAAAAGACTTTTCATCTCACTGGAAAATTCATAATTTTTTTAGAACATATACTTATTTCTTATTTATTACGACCATTACTTTCACTTGAAATGGTTTTGTTAAATTATGCCCTTATTGGGTGAAAGCATTTCTTTGGTAGTTACATTAATATTAATGTAAAATTGATTGTTAGTTAGGTAATTTAAAATGTTGTTATTATTAAAATAAAAGAAATGAATAGTCCACGGAGAAAGATCTTAAAATGTTTTTAATTAATGTTAATTGGAATTAAAAGATGTCTTAAGCTTTACGTTTTTTTATTTAATGAAGCTTTTGTAACACATAATAAAAAGGCTTTTATAATATTTTATTATTCTGTGTATTGAATTAATCGGAAAAAGGAGAATATCCGTACAAAAGATTATAGGTAACTAGACAGCAATTATTATTTTTAACCCATAATTTTCAAAAATTTTGTATGTCATAGGAAAAATATAAAACCATCAAATATATACATAAAACCGTCATATAAAACCAACAAAACCAAAAGAATGAACTAGGCTGTCCACATATCTAGAATGAAAAATGAAAACCCAGTAAAGAAAGTTTTCATCGCAAAACCTCTAACAACTTGTAGAAGAGGTAGACCAAAATTACGATGGATCGATTCAGTGGAAGAAGAATTTAACATTCTCAGGATAAAGAACTGGAAAACCCAGGCGAAGAGTAGAACATCCTGAAGAATCTCCAACAGAAGGCCTTGGCCCAACCTGGGCTATCGTGCCAAATATAATGATGATGATGTCATATGGAATTTATTATATTTATGTATAAAAAAAAATATATATATATACATATATATATATGTATATATATATATATATATATATATATATACATATATACATGTGTGTGTATCTGTGTGAGTGTGTGTATAGTAAAACCACATTTATTGTTCAAAGTAAAATGTAAATTAAGCACGTAGATGGTAAAATTAGTCTAATATTTTCAAAACTTTAAAAGACATAGCTAAAATTCGTTTTACATGAAAACGAAGTTTCAAAGTAATTGTAAAGTAAGCAACTTTTGGTAAAATTACTTTCGATCACGTTTTAGACGACAAACACCATACACTGTATTTTAACCTAAGATGCTTGCAGAATTTCCATAATAGATCATTTAATTTTGATTAATTTTTCTTTGTAAAATGATACGTTTGATTCTATATTTTAGTGAACTTAATTACAAATCTAGATATAAATATGTTAATATGAATATTTTCTCATGCTGCTTAGATAATATGTGACATTTAAATGAGACTAAATCGCTGAACAAAATTAAGCCTTTAAGTAGTTTCTATTCAAAATGTTCTTTATTAATTATGTAACAAAATTACATTTAAATTTTATAAAAAAACCTATTAAATGTTCATTAGTGTCACCTAAATAGCGCCGCTTTGCTTAGCAAGTTTATTTCTTTACAAATTTCTTTAGCCATTTATTAAATATAATTTCCAATAACATGAATGAAAAATATTTTTCCCTAGTATACCCCTCCTTATTATTAGTATTTTCGTAACTATATCAATAAGTATTTAATATATTTGGCGTTATTTTGTAGAAATGTTTATTTACAATTAAATGAAACTATGTGATGTAGTATTATTTCTACTTTTTAAAATTTCTTTACCACGACCTAGGTTTCGTTGTATTACTACATCTTCAGGTCGGCTATCAGAAAAGATTTTTGTAGGTTGTTATATTAAATATAATGGGATATTTCGGGAACAGCTTCATTTAGAAATCGAAAATTTTTAATTATGTTTTTGATTATATTGTTTTCTACTTTTCCAAAATATTTCCTTAGTTTCAATAAAATGTTTTACTGATTCTAAAATAGTCTGCCCACCCTGCACTGCCCAATATTACGAAAATGTACCCTGAATGTTAAATAAAATTGGCTCAATACGCGTAAAAGCAAAGGTCGAATTAAATTTATTAATTAATAAATTATTATCATGCAAAATATAAAGTACATAGTTTGTCAAATATAACTTATATGCTAGTTGTGCGTGATGAAGGTTAAAATAATATAAAACAAGTTTTCCTTTGGAAATATCATATCTTTCTTCAAATTTAAATAGATTTTATCTTAAATAAAGGCGACACGTTATCAGAACTTGCCGAGCACCACAGGGAAAAGTAGAGCTGTAGCATTACTTCCGAGAAATACTAGGGTATCCCAGCCACGGGAGGGTACCTGTAGTCATGATACAGTATGCGGCATGCCCACCTTCGGTCTGAAGAATCGTTCATCTCCATGCAAGCTTATGGCGGACAGAAAGTATTATTTAGAATATACTAAATGAAGAGTAATTACATAATTTGTAAGAATTAATGTTGTTCTATGAAATTATTCTTGAAAAATTTTAAAGTGCCAATAATGTACAGCAGTTATATAAACATAAATAAAGTCTACGAATGAAGTAACAAGAATCAATTATTAATTTTTACCATTTTATCTTTATTAACATCAAAATAACTTCTAGCAAAAATCTGAAATAAAGTTTTCCCCATTTTCCTGGATTTCTATTTGCAATTTATGAAATAATGTATTTAGAAATAATATTTATCAATCAAATAATATATAAAATAGAATAATAATAGAAATAATTTATATCTTCAACCTATTTCCTAAATCAGGATATTATTTATAAGTTTAGAGTTCAAAAATACAAGGTAAGTTTACAAAGAAATTTAATTTTCTTATAATACTAGGTTGACAATTAAAAAAATTATCAATTTTTTTAATTGCAGCCAATGTTTGGAAAATTGAACACGAAGCTAATTCCTACCTGAAAACAATTTTATAATAAATTTTGTTAATGGCTTAAGATATAAAATAATATCAAATCCTAACTAGTATTATAAATGCAAAGGTTGCGATGAAAAAATCTATGGATCGACGTTTCTTATTACGTAACTCCGCAATTTCTAAACCAATCTACTACATTAGGCACAAAAATAGATTATAGCCTGGATTAGCAAACTAGAAATAGGCTATATGGCTATTTTAGTTAAGTAATTTCTGAGGGAAATATTCCCTCTTTACAATATTGATTAGTGTCCCTTGTGCTCACCTGGTTATTATTTTTAATAAAAAAATCTCTAAGTTTGATTTTAGCGTATATTACATCATACCAAGTACTCGAAATACTCAATTCCAAGCGCAGTTACTTTGGTATAATATAAGCAATTTTTCTCTATATAACTCGATTACTATATTACAACTGCATGCAAAAAGATTTTTAAAAAAATTGAAACTGAGATACAATGTAGCCTAGCCACATAAATTACGATATTGTAGCCGTGGACAGAAGTTACGACATGATCCCAAATACTGCCAAAACACTCGATGAACCTCTTTCACCAGTGGACCCTGTAAACATTCGCGAAAAGAGTGGTTCTTATTAAGTATTATCGAATAACTTGAGTGGTTGCGGAAATGCTTCCTAATTCTCTTCATAATGGTTCATAAAATAATAACTTGGCAATATCTGAGACTAGCCATTTCTGTAGCTTGAATATATTGTTTATGCCAGTCTCTATCTTCTGTCGTGTGCGCATTTCATACTTTCGCTTTCCGGGAGAATTTTGAAATTATATTTTTGTTAGGCGAAAGTGAATTGCGATGAACTTCCGTTCCTATTTTTCTTTCATAATTCATGAATTACGTAAAAGCGTCTCTATCTATTTTCGTAAGTAAATGTCTTAGGAAATTACGTGACTGCTAAGCACATCTTTTTCTATTGTCGGATTAGAACTAGTTTACATACATCTATTTAACATGTGTTTATAAGTATTACTTGTACATAACTACGAATTGGAAAAAAAATTAGCAATTCCATTTTCATTAATTTTATATTATACTAGAAAGTTAATGTGATGATGGAGAATAGGAGATGGTGATTGAATTTTTGATTGACAATAGTAAACACACCATTGTTTAAGCTCGTTTTACTTATATCAATGACTCTTTTGGTTTAGAAAAGTGGCCACGGGAACTTTCCAATGGCTAACCGTAAACTCACAACTTACTGTAAGATGCTGATGTGCTGTAAGATGATGCGAAATAAAAAAATTATGAGGTAAAAAATGCTCTCCACTGAATAGCATGTTTTATCGCATATTGCGATAATATAATTAACGATTTAAAACTTTTCTGAAAACATTTTTTTTTGTAAAAACTCTTTCATCGTTTGCTTAACGTCCTTGACCGTTATATTCGGAAATATAAAACCTTAAACCATCGAATGAACGGACTCTACTTATTGCCGATTTAATAAAATTGCCCATGTGTGAAAACTTGCCGATTTAATAAAATTCAAACCTTTTGGAATGTTTGTCCTTGAGACTTATTTATTGTCATCGCAAATGCAGGTATTATAGGAAATTGTGTTCTTTGAAAATTAAACGGTAAAATAGTTCCAGAGTACGTTAAATTTATACGTGGAATCAAAATTCTCTTACTGCGTGCGGTGATAGTTAAAACTTCGCAATATATTGAATTTCGATGCATAAATTTGATGCGCATTCTTGTTCCATTGACTAATGCGTCCTTAATACTTAAGTTTCTGATCAATAAAACTATGTAATTAACTATCAATACTAACTTTGTGAACTAAGCGGTGGTAAACCACTAATAGACAAAGAATATAAAAACTCTACCGGATAGTTATTGATGTCATTGTCATTATCACAAATTATTTTATCATAGCTATGATATTTTCGCTGTTCACCAGGAATTTGATTAAGTATATCAGTTTTAATCAAAGTACAATCGTCATTTGTAGGTGCTAAAATAAAAGAGTTCAATATATTTTCTGAGAGTATGTTATTGGAAATATTTCCATACACCTTAGCAATAATATTGTTTTTATCTCCTATTAATTGATGAGGTATTTCAATAATATTTTTACCAAACTGAGAGAATTGTGGGGCCTCATCATTTCCAATTTTTTTCAAGAATTCTACAAATTCTATTTCATTTGGTAAAGCTCTCATATTTCGAGTAAATATAACTTTATGAAAATTAGGAAATTCATGCCAACTTGTAACACAATTTTCAATTAAAGTTCCACGTGATCCATGTGGGATTACTGGTAAGATTTGCCAAAAATCACCGCACAGAAGTACAGTTTTTCCTCCAAACACTATGTTTATCGTTTTCATCACATAGATCACGCAATAATCTATCTATGATTTTTAACACTTGCAAATTTGTCCTGACACCCGCCATTCATTATTATTTGTAGCTATTCTGCGAGCATGGCACGCTTCAACAAAAGAAGGGTATAAAAATTAATTGTATGTTCTAACATCCTCGAATGATTTCGGACCACAGACATGTAATAAAAGCAATCGTAAGTGAAAAAGTTTGATATCTTTTGGTGACACTACATATATCCTTGTAATGATTTTATCACCTCCACGGCTTCTCTTCTTCCATTTATTTCGGAAATCTTCCCGCACATAAAGCATAGGAATTTCAGTATATTTATACTCTCGTTCTGATGGATTTGATCGATTCAACCCAAAAAATGCTAATAATTTTGTTTGTCTTTCATTATCAATTACTTGACGTTCTTGCCCTTCTTGAAAGTATATATTCTGTCGACGCGGTAAATGAATATCAAGTCTGATTATAGTATATGACTGAAAATGCATTGGTAATTCATAGATGCGCCATATGGCTTCTGTTGATCCGACATAACGACCAATTAAAAAATTGGTAACTTCATTAATTTCTATATTTTGACCTTGTTCATTTCCACCAGACTCTAGTTCAACATATGCACTATCACAGCCTATATACACATATTTATAAATATATTTGACACTTTTGACTGTAGTACATACTTCAACATTTATATGGCAATTAAATTTAGCAAGTAAATATGGATTGTATGGTACAACATACCGATTATCAAGGCAACTACCACGAACTTCTGCATTAATACCATTATCTCGTCTTCTGTATAATGGATACCCGTTTAACGATTCACATGTAGTTTCATTAAATCGTTTTGGATACTCTTTTATACATTTTACATCTCTCATACATACAGAATTAGGATTAAGTATTAAGTAGATTTTTGTAATGTTGGATGTGTTTCAATGTGAGGAATCTCCGCAGATACAATTTTATTAATATATATAGCATTATCAATTTTATCTTGCTCATTTAAAGTTAGTAAAATGAGAGCATGAGGCAATCCTCTTTTTGAAATTCAATTGTATAAATGAGTGCTTCAACTTTACCAAAGATATTATTTTGTATAAGGCCCTCTATGAATGCTTTCAACTTTGACTTGAATACACGCACAATAATATCAGGTCTAAAATTAGCAGCTTCACCTACACCACTGTTGTTAACTATTTCTGGCCAACTTGGATTGCAAGTCATTGTAATAAATAAAGACGGTTTTCCGAAATGTTGTACAATTGACATTGCATCTAAATAATTCTGATACATATTTCTTGGAGATCCATTGAACGAAGATGGTAAAATTATTCTACGGCTAAGCTTTCTGGCATTGATGTTCAATTCTATGTAGTCTGTTAAATTGTCGTCAACTTCAGATCTAAGAATTGTTTGATTTTGTCTAATACAATGTAATCTTGAGCCCTCTATTCTCACATACATATCAACTATCCACTGCAGAAATATTTGTTTGTGAATGGTGCTAGATGCTGAAATCTTCTCTAATCGCAAGTCGATAGGCTGCATACTGAAGCATGGCTAATTTTTTTCTGGGTGCTCTTGAATTAGATATAGTTGGTACGTTATGAGGAATATTGATATGCCACCCAGTATCACCATTTGGAAAAAGTAATGGATGTGCTCAAGGGTCTATTGATGAATTTAAAATTGAGATATTTTTGATGATACTATTAACTTTTGAAAATGAAATCACATTGCGTTCAAAGGTGGCTCACCATCAACTGTACTAAATATTACTGCTATATCAGTTTGAACTGCATCATTGAACAGGCGTTGATTTAAATCATGATTTACTTTAATGAGCATACAAATTTCTTTTTTTTATTTTCAACTCTGTGACAATGATGTTTCATTGCAATGAATGACCGAACCAAAGGATTACTGCGTTCCAATTCAAGAGATATTTTGCGCATTATATTGTTATTGCATGTTTGATTAAAATGTTGTTGTAATATATAATTGATAATATATAATTGATAGTGTCGACATCATACAAATCGAATTGCGCACGACATGGTGAGCGACCATATGCCGCGTTCATTGAACCTGATCTGTGAGAAAAATATCATGTTTTTGAAATGATACACTCCAATTGTAACTACCCCGAAAATTTTAGCTTTTGAGCTAACCATAGCAAATTATGAATTATATTTGCGAATGTTTTCAAAATAATTTTTTACCTTACTTTTCATTGAAGGTTCATTTGAAATAAGTCCATAATACAATGATTTAAAATATTCATTTTGATTTAAGGGCGGTAATATTGCTTTACCCTTATGACAACATTAAGTGAATTCAGTCCTGTCACTTAAAGTCACTTCAGATTCAAAATGTTTCGCATTGCAAAACCTGCATTGTAAATCCATTAATCCACGATCATAACTATGAAAAAATCTTGGAATTACATTTAGTGCACATTTATATGTATCTCTAAAAATTACTTCTTCATTTGTAAACTATTAATATTATTTAAATTTGCGTTTGGTCTATTAATATGTGTATGCGAAGCAAACTATGAATATGATATTATCATAATTATGATTATTTTTGACATTCATTAAGACTATGGTCAAACAATATTAATCTCAGTTTGACCATAGACTTCAACCATAAACAAAATAGTACATCTATGTGTGTTATTTCTAATAAAAATCTATATATCTCTTTCGATGTAAAAATATTAGCTTTCAGCACTCTTCTCCATATAAACTTTAACTGCGCCAAATTTCATACTCCTCCGGACGCGTAATTTTCGTAAAAAGGAGTATAAAGGTTTTGCTTCGCATATTAAGATTTTGGTTATTATTAACCTTTAGAAAATTAAATAATATTTTATTAAATCGTAATAACTCTAATTTCAGATAAAAGGTCAAATTTTTTACTACTATATATGGGAAAATAACAAAGTTAAAGCACAATAACTTAGAAACTGTCTGGCAGATAAACTACAATGGAAAGCCAGTGGAAAAATAAAATTATTGACAACTCATATGTCAATATGTGTGTATATACATGTGTGTGTGTGTGTGTGTGTGTCAAACGCATGGTAGTATGTGTAATGTTTTTTTTATTAATTTATTGTGTTTCTAATGCATTATTATATAAAAATTTTAGCTTTCCGTACTCCTCCAAACAAACTTTAACTGTGCCAAATTTCATACTCCTTCGTCCGCGTAATTTTTGTAAAAGAGGTACAACGTTTTTGTTTCACGTATTAATATTATGATTATTATTAATAATGTTATATTAAATTATAACAACTGTAATTCCAGATAAAAGATCAAATTTTTTACTATTATATATGAGAAAATAACAAAGTTGAAGCACAATAACTTGCGAACTGTCTGGCAGATAAACTACAATGGAAAGCCAGAGGAAAAATAAAACTATGGACTACTCATATGTCAATTGTATGTATATACATGTGTGTGTTAAATGCATGGTAGTGTGTGTAATGTTTTATTTATTGATTTAATGTACTTTATAAGCATTATTATTGAAAAATATTAGCGTTCTGCACTTCTCCTACATATAAACTATAAGTATGCCAAATTTCATACTCCTCCGTCCGCGGAATTTTCGTAAAAAGGGGTCCAAAGTTTTTGCTTCACGTATTAATATATAGATTACCAATTATTGATTGTATCTCATGTGGTTTTCGTTTTTCTTTTATTTCATTTCTTTCGTTACCTATATTATTATGTATTTATTACTATATACGTTCATAACCTTTCTTCCTATGATAAATCTTTGTCCCGATTTTTCTTTGACTGAAGCAAATTTATTACATTCATATTCTCGCTTAATAAGTATTTGTAGAATGTATTAACAAAAAATTACTAAATACCATTGAAAAAATATGATCTTTTTGGTCTTAATTATTTAAATATTTTATCTTATTTCTCTTTATATATTTATACAAAAACATTTAAAAAATTTTTGAATGATTCAAGTTCAGTTTTTCCAAACAATATATTGCGAGACGTACGAAATTTAAAAAAACAGGTATCAAATTTTTCTTCTATAAAACTATCCTTTCCTTTAACTTATACACACACACATGCACGAGCAAGCACACACAAGCACGCACACACGTACACACCCACGCACGCACATATATATATATATATATATATATATATATATATATATATACACGTATTATATTGATATGTTTATATGCATATAAACATATCAAAATAATAAACACCAATAAATCTTTCTTAACGTCGTGTCAGTTGCGGTTCACTATTTCTATATTTAAAAATATAACTAATACTGTTCGATATTTTATACCTAAAGATTTGGCTATATTTTTGTACATTGAAAATTATAAATATCTTCGGTGCATACCATATCACCGACCGTATGTGGGTGTGGGTATGTCTTAAATACTATTCTCTACGGGAAATAGAGAATAGTATTCAAGGATAGTATCAACAGAACAGTATCTCAGTTGTAAACATCGACGAGCTTCCAGTCAAGATGGTCAATAGAAGAGACATCTCAGAGTGGACATACGAAATGGTCTCGATGTAGTAAAAGGTATTATGGCGGACGTGAATAAAACTGTGTTGGGTTAGTATTGTTTTCATGAAATTTTCTCGTTAGGGCTTATTGTAAATATTCCTAACAATTTTAGCAAATAAGATCATTAGTAAAAATACGATAAATAATTCATAACTATTCAGATAATTGATGGTTAATTTTTGAACAATAGTTGACTGTATATTGGATTTTCAAACAAAAAAAAATTATTCTTAAACATTGCAGCGAAATAATTTTTACGTTCAAAATTGGATCGTATGGACGACCTAGTAATAAGACAACAAAAAATATAACCATTTTAAATGAGTTTACACGGCTTGATCTAAAGCAACCTGCATTACAATGCAACCTGCATTCAATTTTATGAAAATCATTGATCTGTATTTATCAATCTTAATTATTTAACTAGAGAAGAAAAATTATATTTTATATAATTCTGTGTCTCAAAATGGATAAAGGCGAAATCCTTGTAAGATCACTGAACCGTCCGTCCATTTATCTGTCTGTCACAACCCTTTTCCTCGGTAAACGTTCGACTTGAAAACTTGAAATTTTTTTTAATAATGAAGGGTATTAACCTATATATATATATATATATATATATATATATATATATGTGTGTGTGTGTGTGTGCGTGTGAAAATAAAATGTAGATTAAGTGCGTAGAAGGTAAAATTAATCTAATATTTTCAAAATGGTAAAAGAACTAGCTAGAAATTTATTTTAATTTTAAATTGAATCTTGAAACAAAATTAAGCCATTGAGTAGTTTCAATTAAAAAATGGACTGTATTAATTATGTAACAGACAACACAGATACAGATGGTACATAAAAAAAAAACTTATTAAATGTTCACTAGTGTCACCTTAGTAGCGCTGTTTTGCTTAGCAAATATATTTTTTAACAAATTTTTTTTTACCCATTTATTAAATATAATTTCAAATAACACGAAGGAAAAAGATTTTTTCCTACTATATCCCTCCTTATTATTAGTATTTTCCTAACGATATAAATGTCATAGGTGATTGGAAATTAGAATTTTTTTGCTCAACTGGCGCCTACCATCTTCTTTATTAAAATTGTAATAAAGCAGATTTTGATTGAAGCAGATTGCCAGAAGTAAACAAGGGAGTATGTTTACTTTCCCTGCTGTCACGGCTCGAACTATTCTACCGATCTTCATGATGTCAAGGATATATGTATATACAGAGAATGTTATGAATATGAAAATAGAATACCGCTTAATTCGGAAAAAATTATTTGCAACTTACAACTAGTTTAAAACTGAACTAAATTATTTTCCGCAAGCAGGATTAAAAATACATGAAATGTTAGATTAAGCCTTTAAGAAAACCAAGTTTATGATATAGTTTGGCTTGAAATTTTAAATAAAATAAGAACTAAGTTTCACTTTCCAGAAATATTTTAAAACGTTTACAAGGATGGTTTTAGTGATATGTTGGTTGTTAAATTTTGCTGCATGTTTTATTTTAATCTAATGAAGTGTTGAATGTTATATTAAATCTAAAAGCTATATATAAGAATATTATATTAAATATATAAGCTATATGCTGGTTGTGCGTGATGAAGTTTAAGTTTGTTGCAAAATAGGAAAATGTGAGATTAAAGTAACGTAAATAAATAAATAACATGTGTAAAAATATTTCAACATAAAATCATATAAAACAAGTTTCCTTTCTAAAATATTACATCTTTATTTAAATTTAAATACATTTTTTTCTTAAATAAAGACGACACGTCATCAGAACTTGCCGGGCACCACAGGAGGAAGTAGGGCTGTAGCATTACTTCACAGAAATACTAGAATATTCCAGCCACGGGAGGATACCTGTAGTCTTAATAGAGTATGCGGCATGCCCATCTTCAGTCCGAGGAATCGTGTCCATTTCGCCATCCAACCTAATAGCGAACAGAATGTATTAATTAGAATATATTAAATGAAGAGCTATTATTATATAATTTATAAATTAGAATTAATGACGTTCGATGAAATTATTTTTGAAAATTTTTTAAAGTACGTATAATGTATAGCAGTTATATAAACATAAATAAAGTCTTCGAACGAAGCTCTTACAAGAAACAATTATTAATTTTTACGATTATAACTTTATAAACATCAAAGTAGTTTAAAGCAAAAATCTGAATTAAAATTTTCGTCGTTTTCCTGGATTTATGTTCGCAATTTATGAAATAATGTATTTAGAAATAATATTTATCTTCAACCTATTTGCCAAATAATGATATTATTCATAAATTTAGAGTTCAAAAATACAAGCCAAAATTACAAAGTACATGAATTTTCGTATAATTCTAGGTTGACAAGAAAATTTATCAATATTTTTCTAGTGGTTTCGGGAGTGATACGAGTATATATTTTCTAGCAGTAGAGCATCTATTTTGAGGAATAAAAGACAAATATAACATTGAAATTGGAAGGGGAAAACTTCCCGAATGACTTTCTTTCAGTGCTGAAAGCAAGCGCAGTCAGACGTAATTCATGTACAACAATGGGTGAAGGTGAAGGTGCTCTCCATTGAGACAAAGCCAGGTATAGGTTTAAAAGATTTATAGGGGTAATATCAATTTCTCCCCCTCCGGATATTTCGTAAAATTAAAAAACCTAATAAAACAAATTCAAGGATTTGTTTATTTCACCGAGCTACATATACATATATATATATGTATATATATATATATATATATATATATATATATATATATATATATATATAATATATTTATAAATTATGGAAATATTCCAACTTGGTGAATAACACGATTATGGTATTTCCAAACCCATTTATTAACATTTTTGTACTAAAGTCCTAAAATAAAGAAAATTTGAGAAAAAAAATCATAACATTTTTTTATACCCAATTCCAAGCGAACGGAGACGCGTCGGTACACCTAGTTCTAAGTAAATTTATTATTTCGAAACACATTGAGAGACGAAAATCGATAAAGCGTTGTTTATATGAGTACCTATATGTAAATTATGTGAGAAAAATATAAATGGAAATTCATCGCCATTCATTTTGCAACACTAAAAATATATTTCCAAAGTTCTCCCGGGAAGAGGAAACGTGAAACGTGTACAAAGCAGAACGTAGGCAGAACGTAGGCACTGGCATAAACAATATATTCGAGTTAAGGAGAAATGTCAGTTCTAAGATATTGCGAAGTTAATATCGTATGAAACAAGCCACTGTGACGAGATTTATGAAGCACTTCCTCTGTGTCTCGTATTATTCGATAATACTTCATATGAAGCATTCGCATTGTGAATTTTTATGATGTCTACTGATCAAAATGTACTTAGTGCTTTAACTGTTTTCGGTATTATGCTATGTTAATTTCTGCATGCAATTCCGTTTGCGGACTACCCAAAATTAATATATTAGTGTAGTCCACGCGAAATTATATATATACCTATATATAATTTCAGGCCATAATATATCTCTGTTTCAACCCATACATCAAGTGATTCTTGTGATTTTTTGGGCGTTAGAAATGTCCACACGCGCAGAGCTCAGATTTTGTAATATTTATAATTTAATTATTGCATTGTTGTTGACAGTAATGTATTGTGCAAAAATAAATTACTCGTTTAATTAAAAAACTACATCATTGTGTGAACCGATAAACAAAATTAATTTTCTCGCGAATTTTATTATATGCCTCCTCCCACTTTTCCTATAAAAGAATGATTGCATTATATTTTAATAGCATTTCAATGTAACATTATTATTCTTAAATTTATTAATGGTATTCTATGCGGTTTATTTATTCATACATAAATGTATGGCCCATTCATATAAATTCAAACCTCAAGCTTTTTTTTATAAATTTTACTTCTCGTGGAATATTTCAAAACATAAATTAGGCGGAATTATAAGCGTTAAGATTATTCATTTCAAAAATATTTCTATGGTTTAATTTTGCAATAGAGTGTGACACATAATTTTTGCGGAATCACTTTTATGAACACATTTTTAGGGTGAAAATAATAAAAAAACATTAATAAGATGAGACTTGAAAGAATTCGCAAACTACAAAAAACAAAGATTTTGTTGGTGAAGTTAGACGATTTACTAACTTTTATTAGTGAAGTTAACGATTTATTGCAAAAAAATCTAATACGTCAACACGAAGTGCAAAGCTGAATTGAAAGCATGCTCATATCTCTAAATTCAGTGCGCGTTATTGAAATATGAGAAAATCTGCAAAAGTTTGATTAGAAATATATGATATAATTATTGACTCACTTGATAAATTGCACACTCAGAAATTCTCTTCTATTGTTATGAATTTTTAACGTAATTCGTTTATGATTGGTTAAATATATTAAGATATAATGAATGTTAGGCCATTTAACTGTTGTAATGCTTTATATCAGTCGGGCTTTTCATATCTTTTTATTTTTAATGACCGAATACGAGACCAATTATTTTTTACTTTTATTTTTACTTAATTTGAATATATTACTAGAACAATACTTTATTCATAATTAAATAACAGATTCAGTTTAGATTTGAAATTATTGCATACAATAAACCAAAGTTCCCTGCCAAGTATGCCTGCTGCATGTATAGAATTTTCTCAGTAACTAATAAACGGATTGTATTTAAGTTTTAATCAATCGACGATTGATTTACCTAAATATCTAAAATATCTAATGTATAAATATTCTTTTTGTAAATTATCTAACCTGGGAGGAAGAATATACATAAAGTCGGAAAAAGACATTCATCGGAGAGGTGACTCAATGTTAAATTGTTTGTGTTGAAGTTGACCATGTATATGTATATTACATAAAATTTAAACCTTTTACTATGTAAAAAAAAATAATTTTTCAACTCAATCTACTAAATTTTGATGCCAGAAACTGTTCTAATATGAACCAAATTAAATTTTATGATGATCTTCGCCACATCATGTAGATCAAATATTTCTTTCACTCCGTGGTTTCCAAACGAATATTTTAAAACTTATGGCAGTGTTTTTAAATAATCAAAATTCTACGATTTTCACATTTTGACACGATACCCATGCCAAGCCGGGGTCACTAGTTAAACATAAACTAACATTTAAAACATTTTCCACACAAGTATTTAAGAATAAATTTTCCCTTATTCTGCGTGCTTATTTCCCTTAAAGTGATAAAATAACTCTAAAAGAGTACTAGCGAGTAAAACTCTCATTTTGATGTCAATAAACTTAAACAATTCTCACGTTTTTCGCCCATTTAAAGCTAGACCATATTCTCACCCTTACAGCCATTATTTTCAGCCCAACACAAGTAGACAGAAGCGTTTTCCCTTTGAGTATCTGCTTCATACTCTCCACACGACTTCTATTCGGCTACGGTTTAGCCATTTTCTGATCATCCTTAATATCGGTCATGATTACGTGGTATCCATTCGACGGCACTTAATTGACGGTAATATTTATATTTAGGTTTTGATATTGAGTAATTAATAAAACTAGCTATTCTCTAACAAGTTTGAGTTTCGCGTGAATAATTTCCACTTATGTTGAATGCGACACGTATGTATGTTTACCTATGATGGGATTGGAGTCTTTCTATAATGAATACTATAGTCGTGTTGTGATTATTCATTTTCATATTTATTTATAATTTCCACATATTTCGTATGTAACTTGTATGTATTCATTTTGTTATGCTATTGATTATTTAAAAATATTGCAATTGAATCGTATGAAACAAATAACTCATGTGCAAGCAAATGACTCATTAGTAGACTATTCCTTCATATCGTTCGTTAAAATACTTTGCAAAACCAATGGGATACAAAATTTCAAATAAATAATATGTTTAGAAAATTTAGAAAATATTGCCCTTCGCTAGACGTATAAATTAATGCTCAATATGCATATAGGATCGTAACATATTTTCGATAACTAGTATTCGCACGGCACAAGTTGTGCGCTTAAAAATAAAGTTCTTTTTTACGAAGTTCCTTTGTGTTATTACCAAATAAAGATTAATTTAGTATTTCATTTTTCAAATATGATTTTGATAAGCGATAGAATGAGAAATGGATCATCGAATATAATTAAATGAGTGACCATTCGAATGTATTGATACAGATACCTGGTCCTTCACCAGGTTACGTCATTTTCCTTTTAATACATTTCACATTTGTTGAGTTTTTCTGATTATTATGGAAAAAACTCTTTCAACAGTTTAAAATTGCGTAGTGAATTTTATATTTTCCGTATAGTCAGAGTACAAAATTAAGGGATTCCAGTGAATATACGTTAAAATCCTCCAACCGTATATGAGTATTAGGAGACGTGTCATGTTTAGGAAAGAGAAGTGAAGCAATGCTTTTAAAGCCAAGTTTAAAACTAAGGCTTTTAAAAGCTTTGATTTTGCTTGGGTTATTTAACGCGTGATAGAAATGACCTTTTACTAAAAAAATATTTTGATTTCAAAGAGACTTTTTACGGTAAGATAAGATATACACATATATATATATATATATATATATATATATACATATATATATATATATATATATATATATATATATATATATATTTATATACATATATATATATATATATATATATGTATATATATATGTATATATATATATATATATATATACATATATATATATATACATATATATGTGTGTGTGTGTGTATGTCTGTGTAAATATACATATAAATTTTTATCTTAGTATTTGCGAACAGTCACTCGGGAAAATGACTATGACAAACGGCTCTAAGGGTTAACTTGTAACAGAACGTTTTCATTTCGAGATACGAATCCGGGATAGGAAATAAATATTTTATTTTTGACATATTCATTTGTATTAATTGAAATATTGTTGTAAAGTATCGATTTGTAAATTTTTATGCTAAGGTAGGTTTAAACTGAAAGATTATGAAAGGCAGGCGGACAAAAGAAAAGACATGATGAAATTAGACTGACTCCTTGTTAACATTATAGAATCTTAGAAAGTAATTCAGTAAACTAGACGTCAAAAGGCTGAAAAAGATATCAATACATGGAAAATATTTTGAAAATAATGATTTATTTAGCGCATAGAATGACAGTATAAGCCAGACAACCTGTTTTCAGAATGGTTGTCTTTGTTTGTAAGTTAATTTGTTCTTCAGTGGTGCAAAATGTACTACACAAATTGTGATAAAAGTTCGTATGGTAGCTGTTTACATTTTCGAGCAACCTATAGGATAATTTATCTATACATATATATATATATATATATATATATTTATATATATACATATATATATATATATATATATATATATAAATATTCATATATACATGTATGGTAATACTCGATCTTGATGAATAACGCCATTTTTACTACCAGTCATGAAATAAAAGAAAAATTAAAGAAAACAAAACAAATAATCCAAATATTTCTTTTTATACCGAATTCCAAACGAACGAAGACGCATCGGTACACCTAGTGCTAAGGAAATCTGTTATTTCGAAAAAAACTAAGAAAAAAAATTGACCCGGCGTTTTTTACATGAGTATATGTAAATTATGTGAGAAAAATATAAATGGAATTTTATCGCTATATATATATATATATATATATATATATATATATATATATATATGTATATATATATATTTATATATATATATATATTGATGTATATATATATTTATATATATAAATATAATGAAACTATATTATTTACCATTTTTTATAAAGCAGCAGCGAGAAATAATAATTATTTTAATTTACAGAGCAAGAAAGAAAATATGATGTTCAAAATACACTGTACATTAAAATAAAACGATAATACATTTTCATTAGTAGCTGGGAATTTTTTTACAAGATATACACCATTATTAAAGAAATGTAAATAAAATTTTTAAAAAATCTCAAATTTCGAAAAGTCTTGTTATTATACTTAACATAATAACGAGATTTTCTAAAAAGTTTGAACCCAAATTTTGAGTTTATTTAATTTATCAATGCAACACTATTACAAAAATAAAGTAGCAATGGGTAAGCATCGAATAACAATGGTCTCACTGATATATTCTGCTTTACATTTCACGCATTCGATTCGTGACATTCATATCTACACTAGAATTCTTTTATTCTTTCAATATTATTCTTGTGCATTCAGGTTACCTACACCAGACAGTGAAAACCATGAACACTCTAGTACGAACGTTCGAATATGGATGTTAATCATACGTAGTAAATAATAACATGTATCATTATTTTATTGCAAATTACAGTAAAATTATTCTATGCTTTGATAATATTTCCCAGCGTACAAATCGAAATTTATTTCAGTCCATTAGGGGATTTATCAAAATATTATAATAACAAATATATTTCGTGAATTGATTACACAGAATAACATTAATAAAGACTCGTAACTTTATTAATGTAACAAAAATAGTATGCGATAAAAGAGCAATTCCGTACGTAATCCTATCCGGACGTAATCCTCGCCAATCCACGTCTTGCAATATCCACTCGTTCTTGTTAGAACAAGCACCGCCCGGTACCGCCCGGTCCAATGAGACATTTTAAGAGTTTATTGTTGAGAAGATTCTAGTGGACAATTCTGAGTGCGGGAAATTTATGTTCGATTTACTAATCAAGCCTTATTCTTCAAAGCTGATTAGGATGCATAGCTCTCAATGGGGCCACAGTCTTGTACTGATAATAATTATGTGTTAACCTTAAATAGTATGAGGGCAATCGCGTAGTAATGGAGTTCATACTTAACATATAATCATCTGGTTATGACGGATGTAAAGGTACATATAAAAATTAAATTAATAACTTCGACCGACTGAAATTATTTTTTCCGCTAATAACATTTAATTTCATCAATTTCCAATGTGAATGAATGAATTTTTCAGTTAGTTTAACTAGACCAAGTGTAATTAACTGCTTATGCATTTATTTGATTTCCTAATTGTTATGTTTGTTTTGTTAAGTAATTTAAATTAGAATAATTAGTTTTTTTACTTGTATTAGTTTTTAATTGGTGAGTCGGAGACATAATAAAAAAAGACACGAAAATAATTGATTATAAGATTGAAATTTTCCATTGGAGTGGAAACAAATATCAATTATAAGAGGCACAAGATAATATATAACAAGTAAACTGAGAAAGTATAAATTGAAACTGAGATAGTATAAACTGAATCAGGTGAGAAGTAATTTTTAAGACAATATTTAATGCATGGATTAATGAGGAATTCTTTATGTTGTGCTCAAGTTTAGTCCTTAATTTGGAAGTGAATATAGTAAACAAGCATCGAAATGGGGAGAGTGTGTTTGTAAAGAAGTAATGTGTGTAGTTTTTCTGAGTGTTTGATGCCATTAGGTTTGTTTGGAACATTTGTTTACCGTATTAATACCACCATTATTAAATGCATTATTATTAAAAAATGTTTACTGAATATTCGTTCAAAGTGAGGCAATTAATGCTCATAATCCAAAATAGTAAATATTGTGTAGATATTTTTTTTTATTTTGAGCAATCTAATGACCATAATATATACCAATTATATGGCAATGATATAGCCAAAAATATGCCAATGATATAGCTAGCCCAGCAACTATCCGATGTCAACTCATTTTATTAGGTTAGATTATGCCACTCAACGCTCATTTTTACACTCCCTGGTGTCTGAACCCCGTTCTAGGGTACTTCTCGCACTGGTTTTTTTTACTAAACTAAGTATAAGTACTCTTTAAGTTGCAATTTTTTGTTAGCATTAAAGTCATGCAGTTTACAGGTGAAATTTGTAACTAACTGAAATCAGGTTTTATTTTAATCTTGTGTAATAGGTTTTAAATTTTTTTCTTCTTTTATACATTTCCATGCTTCCCGTTAAAAGTAATGGTAAATTTGTGAGATACGTTTCCTGATAATTTTTAAGTTACAACATGTGCTTGTTTCATAACACGACGTTTATAGTTGAATCATTTTCTGCTATGTAATAATGTCGAAGTGCTTATGAATCACATATGTAGTTAGTTTAAATGTTCATTCGTGAAATAAATTTGGATTAAATAATAATAAACACTTGCTTCAAATATGCCAATGTAAACTCAAACGACTAAATTTTTTCAGAAAATCTTTACATATATTGAGTATAGCAGATAAAGATCTTAACGTAAATACGCCAAAGCGAGATGCGAATTGTCAATTCAAATCCTTTCGGTTGAAGCAGCGCGGGTGCAACAAGTTTTGAGACTACGCGCGTCGCGACGCCGCCTCCCTAGATTGTGACATCGCTTACAAGTTTTGTCACTTACTCGACTTGTGTCGGCGGCTATGATTAATATGTCTGCGGGAAAATGGCGCACGTGACCAAACCATGAGCTGCATGCGGGGCGGTAAAGATGTCGAAATGTTTCCCTGTGGTGGATATATAAATTTCATTTTAAATTCAGTTTCACCGAGTGTAATTTGTTTCCAATTTAGAATCTTGATAAAAGATGTTATAATATAAATTGAAAATGATTAACAAATTATTAATTAAAGCCAAAGGACTCGTTTTAGTGAAAATGTTGAATGATGTTCTAAAATTGTAATTAAATCAAATGAGAATAATTATATGCGGGATGTTCACGGAGCAGTATTTATTGAAACGAGCATAATCATTAATAACATATTAACAGAAACGAGCATCGAACAAAGGGGTTCAGAAAACTTGGTAGATAATAATGCATAAATACTATACACTAAAGCAATATATTTTTAAGAGAGTATATTTACTGCTAACAAAATTTAAAAAAAACGCGAATGTACGCTTCACTTTCGTATACAGGACAAAACGTTTCTATTCAGACTAGATCATCCGTTTAAAAAAAATCAAAGTTAAGATAAATATAGTAAAATTTTAATTTTATAAATCAAAAACTTAAAATCCCATACAAAATCATATCATAGTTCGGTAATTTATTTTTAACGGGATGGTATTAATGACAGAACAAGTTTGTAACTAAAAAAATGCTTCCCTTTTTTTGTTTAATAAATTTTACAGATGAGGTTATATTTTACGAATGTACCTACTTCATGTCCATACGTTAAAAAAAATTACTATATTTTCAGATATTTAAAATTATGATCGCGCTTTCGAAAAAACGTAATGTAGGCGCAATTTAAATTTACATAGAGGGTATATAGTATAATTACTGATATGAAAACAAATTTCACAATAAACAAATGTTAGGCTTTAGTTTATATAAGTTGAAAATTACTAAATTAAATGTATTCCGTTAAAATTATTATGAACAATATAAATAGATGTAAACTGCAAATGAAAATAAGTTATAAACTGTTACCATTATTTGAAATTTTATAATTATATACTTCTTTAAATTAAATTTTCCATAAATGGTTCGTTTCCGTTTATTTCTATGTCAACTGATATATAAATAAGTTTATTTTTATTATATGATGGTAGTATTTGCCTGTTTATCATATTTTTAACTCTGTATTAAATTAAATTTCGGTAATTTGACAAAAATAAATAATATGAATAATAAGGTTATTTCGGTGAGTCGAATTTGCAAAATGAAAGTAATCAAGTAATTTAATGTGTCATTTACCCTAGGTTTCCGATTACGTTTTTGGATATGGCACATTTCCCGTCTTACGAGACGTAAGTAAATATTAAAAAAATTTGGAAAAAGAATTAAATAAAATAGTTTTTGTTTTCTTTTAATTTCAAAATTAATTATTTACACTTATATTATTTTCTCTAAAAATTTCAACATAATTAAATATGAAATTGTGAAAAATGAAATGATTTATGGTCACATTTTTCATCCTGGGCAGCCATCGAGTTGAATCTTATGTTCTCTCACAACTGTTGTGACGAATTATAAATTGTATCTTTTAAAAATACAAAAATTTCATATGGACTCATTATTTTAAATGGAAGAAGGTATCAAGCTGATTACATTTTTCCTCTTGGCCTCTCCATTTCTTTAAATAATTGTTGAATAATCGACGTTTCATTTAATTTTCTCATAAATAAAATAATACTTTTCTACGGAAATTCAGCCCTCTCTTAATCGTGCCCTTCATGACTATAAATGGCAAAACGAAACATTTCAAAAAATATTATGCAGCATTCTGCAGGTAATTTTTCATAGAATGAAATAAAATTTTAATTATCGTAGACATTAAAACTCTAGTCCTCAATTATTTTAATACATATCGTTTTTTAATACATCAAAAAACATTTCATAACTGAACTAATAAAACAATTAACTTATTGAAGAAATATGAAGTGGATAACCAAACAAACAAATATTTGGGCCATATCAGGTTAATTTATCCCCAAAATTGTATAAAGATGCTACAGAGAAAATGAACAGAATTCTGAAAGGGATAAAAATAGAGTTAAAATAAAGTAGATATGGACGATTATATATTATGAGCCGTGAAAAGGAAGATTAAATGATAGGTTAGAAGGACTATATTTTGAAAGAAATTTGTGATGATTTCCTACATTTATCATTACATGAAATAAAGCATTTAAAAATAGGCGTTTATTAATAAGAAACTTATTATGTGTATTAAAATACCAGACTTCTTAATAGTTAGTTTACGGATTTTGTATACCATATGGTTTAAGTGTCAGATGACATTTTATTTAACAATTTATTAATGTTGATTATCCGTGGCGAACTCACTTTGTGAAATAGTACCAACTTGATTTTTGTTTGCTAGTTATTAATCTCATTTTTCTTCGTAGCTAGATTCTCAACATTTTATTTAATTCATTTTACAACCAAAGCACAAAAACCATTCGTCATGAAAAGGAACTTTTAAAATAAACATAAATTAGCATATTTTGTTAAAATTACTTGCCATCACGTTGTAGATAACAAACACCCTGCACCGTATTTCAGCTTAAGATGCTAACAGAATCTCCATGACAGATCATATAATTTTGATTAATTTTTCTGTGTGAAATGGTACGTTTGATTCTATATTTTAGTCAATTCGATTAAAAATCTGGTTATTAATGTATCAATATATATAAATATATATATATATATATATATATACATATGTATATACATATATAGATATATATATATATATATATATATATACATAGATCTTTTCTCATGAAGCTTAGGTATATATATGACATCTTAATAGGCTAAATCGTGAAATAAAATTAAGCCATTTAATAGTTTCTGTTAAGATAAGCTTTCTATTAATTATGTAATAAAATTAAATTTAAATTTGATAAAAAAATTTAATTAATGTCTACTGTTGTCGCCTAAATAGCGCTGCTTTGGTTAGCAATTACATTTTTTACAATTTTTTTAGCCATTTATTAAATATAGTTTCCAAGAACAGTAATGAAAAATATTTTTCCCGTTTTATTATTACTTTATTCCTAACGATATCAAGAACATAGGTAATTATATATTACAAAATTTATTTGCTCAACTGGCGTTTACCATCTGCGTTATTAAACATTTAAAACGGTCTGGAGTAAATAAGCGAGTTTGTTTATTTTTCTTTCTGTCAAGACTCAACTAGACCGGTCTCCATGAAGTCAAAGATGTTTGAGAACATTTTATGAGAATGGTTGTATTTCACATAGACGTACATTCAAAGAATTATGGCATGGACTTCGTTTGCCAAGAGACTGCCTTATAACTTTTTCGCCAGCTCTAAATTGGTTTCCACAGAGGATATTTTCTTTTTTCATAGTAAAATCCGAGGTAGGTTACTCAAGAGTGATCAAGTTGTTATGGATTATGCCATGTGAAAAAAACCCTTGTATACAGAATTCATGCACTTTTTGAAAATCAAACCCTTTTCCAAACTGGATTGAACATATTCATATCCATGTACATATATATATGTATATATAAATATATATATATATATATATATATATATATATATATATATATGTATATATATATATATATATATATATATATATATATATATAATTATATATATATATATATATATATACAGGTGTCCAGTGGCAGATTTAAATGTTTGAAACATTGTAAAAAAAAACTACACTTCTAATACAAAGTAGGTTTATTTTAACTTTATAACAACAAATGCGTATTTTATTTTTTAAAAACCACGTTTTCCACATAGCGGCCATCGAGTCTTACACACTCTTTGAGTCTAGCACGCATGTTTTTAAAAACGCGTTTGCAGAGCGACTTGGATATCCTATTGACTTCTGCTCGACTATTTTCTTTAAGTTGTGTCACAGTGCTCGGATTTGTTTTGTACACAACGGATTTTAAGTATGCCAATAAGAAAAAGTCATACGGGCTTAAATCGGGTGACCTAGGTGGCCACGGTACGGTACCGTTTCGGGATATGTTTTTCTCTGGAAATAACTGCCACACTGCATTCGTGGACACATTAGCAGTGAGAGCTGTGGCCCCGTCCTGCTGGAATCATGTGTTTTGGTTGAAAGATGGACTATTCTGTAGTTTTACTCTTAAAAAGTCATTTAACATCTGGGCATATCTCTCCGAATTCTCAGTTACAGTTTGGCCACGTTGACTTTCAAAGAAATAAGACCCTACGATTGCAGATGCAGACATGGCACACCAGACTGTTACTTTAGGGTTATGTAAAGGCTATTGATGCATTTGTTTTGGGGTTTGAACATCCCAGTAACGAAAGTTCTGCTTATTCACATATCCTCCAATGTGAAAGTGAGCTTCGTCACTAAAGAATATGGTGCCCATCCGGGTAGCAGTTCGAAATCTCAACAAATCACCTCCGCGTAAGTTTTTCTTAATTCAAAGTCAGAATCGTGTAAATCTTGAACAATTTGAATTTTATATGGATGGAACTTGAGCTTTATTCGCATTATTATCTGTAAAGTTGATTTCGGAATTCCCGATATCGATGAACGTGTACGCAGTGATAAACGGGGATTTTCAACCACAGAAACCATAACACGCTCGACATTTTCATCCGTGGCTACCAATGGTGTAGGTTCTGGCCTGGGGCTATTTAATGTTGATCCTGTAGCTCTGAACCTTGCTACCTATGACTGAACGAGGTTGATCGATGGTCCATCACATAATCGACGAATACTGTAACGATTTTAAATCGACGGCGTGCTACAGACAGCGAAAATCCACTCGAAATGTACGCCTCGATGGCAAAAGCGCGGAGCTCTCCACTCCACTGTTCCATCGCTACTAAAACATCCGCACCGCTTGCGCTTCTAACGACACCCCCCGCGCCCCTCTTACGTGTTGCGTTTAGAAACTATGTTTGTTCAAACTTTGAAATCTGCCACTGGACACCTGTATATATATATATACACATATATATATATATATATATATATATATATATATATATATATATATATATATATTAATATAAGGCAATGTACCGATTGACATATCAACGCCCAGCTAATACCGCTTATGGTAAAAATTTACATTTGGAGAGAGTGTTTATTTTGTAAGGGAGGCCTTGCTCAACAAGGAATTTTTCGAAATTCATCCCCTGAGAGCGTGAAAAATGTCATTAAGTTATTATTATTTAGTAAAGAACACGTAGTTTCATTTAATTGTTAACACTGGGTGTTCATGCTCTTTAACAATAATAATGTTACCCATATTTCACGATTTTCCGAGGTACAACCTCTAAGAGGTGAAATTATTTTTTGGTAATTTTTAATTAAAACTGAGTGTTCATACTCCTTAACAAAAATAATATTATCCGTGTTTCAGAATTTTCCGAGATACGACCTCAAAGGGGATTAAGCGGTTTAAAATGTAAAGGAAAATATTTGTATGGTAATTTTTGGTTGAAACTTGGTACTAATTATCTTCAATGTAAATTATATATATGTGTATGTATATATATATATATATATATATATATATATATATATATATATATGTATATATATATATATATATATATATATATATATATATATAAATAGGCATATGTTAGATAAGTTTTAGAATTTTCTGAAATTCAATGAAATAGTGTGGCTAAATTAGTAATGGAATGAAATTGTTATGTTAATTTTTAATTAAAATTTCTTATTAAAGCTTTTCCATACACATCATTAAACAAGTACTTACAATTTTTCTGATATTCTAACTCTAACAGGGTGAAGAGGGGTAGCAAAATTTGTATGGGAAAAATTGTAATGGCATTTTACTTAAAAATTTGTATTTATGCTTCGCAAGACAAAATAATGAAGTAAGAACAGGATTTAAGCATTTTATTCAACCCCTAAAGTTTAAAAATGGGGTAACTAAATTTGAATAGGAAAACAGATTTTGTTTAATTTTTACTCAAAAATTGGTTTCAAGGTTTTGAATAAAAATAATAAAACAAGTATTTAGTAATTTTCCGATATTCAAGGCCTAAGGGGCTGAAAAGGTATGGCTCATTTTGTATTACGAAAAATTATGAAAATGTTTACTTTAAAATTGATATTACTGCTTTTCAATACAATTATTGTAACCATTATTTAAGCATTTTATAATACTCAACAAATAAGGGGGAAAAAATGGTTCCTGAATTTGTATGGGAAAAAATTGTAATGGTAATTTTTACTTAAACATTGATATTAATGCTTTTCAATAATTTTGCAAGATTTAGCCCCCAAGGGGTGAAAAGGGGTGGTTATATTTTTAAAAGAAAAATATTGCTTGTGGTTATTTTTTCTTAAAAAATTGGTGTTAATGCTTTTCAACACAAATAATGAAACAAGTATTAAGAATATTCAAGATTCAACCCCTACGCGAGTGAAAAAAGGGGGTGGGGACAAAATTTGTATGGGTAAAAATTGTTACGGTAATTTCATTTATAATTTGTATTAATGCATTTCAGTGCATATAATTAAATAAGCATTTAACCATTTTCTGATATTATGCCTTGAAGGGTGAGAAAGAGTGGCTAATTTTTAACTCATGAAAATGGTTAAGATCATTTTTACAAGCATTTGAGCATATTCCGATAGTCAGTCCTTAACGAGGTAAAAAGTGATTGGTACATGGAAAAGAAATCTGTTATGGTAATTTTTACTAATAATTTAGTGTCAATATTTTTAATATATATAATGTAACAAGTATTTAAAGATTTTACGAGATTCAATCTCTAATCTTATGAAAATCGGTAGCTAAGTTTATACTAGAAAAATGTTTCTTTTTATAATTATGGGTAAGGATACAGTATTTACTTCTTCAAATATAGGTATGAAAATTCTTGAAAATATAAAGGAAATTTAAATATTAATATATATACCAGTTTTATTCTAAAAAACGGAAATGAAAGATTTATCGTACATATTTTAGTTTGAATTAATCTATATGTAAGTTAATAATTTTGGAGAAAGAAAACTTATGACTTGACTAAAAACCTGGTGACCAACTTTAAGGATATTGCAACAGATTGTGTCAACATCTTTCATCTAGTTCTTTTGGGTTTGAGCTACTAGGGAACTTTATTTCAATTTATTTTGTAATTATTAAGTTATGTGGCATAGCTCATGACATTGTACTGTCGCCATTATTGAGTAATTTTCCGCTAAGTTTCTAACTGAATAAACCCCATATTGTAACTCAAGTTTTGTATGCTCCTTATGACGCATTATAACCTAAGGAATATTTTATTCAATGTAAAAGGAAACCCACAAAAATATTAAAGTGTTCGGAACTTTTTCTATCTATATCCTTTTTGTTTTAAAACTCGAACTTTTTTCCAAAGAACATGATATAAAAGACTTTTCATCTTACTGGAAAATTCTTAATTTTTTTCTCTTGAAATGGTTTTATTAAATTTTGCCACTATTAGGTGAAAGCGTTTCTTTGGTAGTTACAATAATATTAATGTGAAATTTTTGTTAGTTAAATTCTTTTTTCATCTTACTGGAAAATTCTTAATTTTTTTCTCTTGAAATGGTTTTATTAAATTTTGCCACTATTAGGTGAAAGCGTTTTTTTGGTAGTTACAATAATATTAATGTGAAATTTTTGTTAGTTAAATAATTTAAAATTTTGTTATTATTAATATTAAAGAAATTAATGGTCCACACAGAAAAATCTTGACCTTTTTTAAATTAATGTTAATAGGAATGAAAAGATGTCTTATTCGATATGTTTTTGTATTGAATGAAGCTTTTGTGATACATAATTAAAAAGTCGTTCATAATATTTTATTATTCTGTGTATTGAGTAAATCGGAAAAAAGAGAAAAACCGTACATGAGATTAAATTTAACTAGAGAGCAATAAGTACTTTTAACTCATAATTTTCAAATATTTTATATGCTCTACGTCATATGGGATTTATTATATATATATACGTATATATAAGCATGTATATATATATACAAATTTATATATATATATATATATATATATATATATATATATATATATATATATATATATATGTATATATATGTGTGTGTGTGTAAAAGTAAAACCACATTTATTATTCAATCAGGACTTTTCTTGACATAAAAGCCGATCAAGGTGAAATGTAGATTAAGCACATCGATGGTAAATTAGTCATATATTTTAAAAATCGTAAAAGAAATAGATTACAATTATTTTTCTTTTAGACTAATCGCGAAACAAAATTAAGTCTTTAAGTAGTTTCTATTAAAAAATGTACTTTATTAATTATATAACAAAATTACTTTTAAATTTTATAAAAAAACGTTTTAAATGTTTGTTAGTGTCACCTAAATGGCGCTGTTTGATTAGCAAGTATATTTCGTTACAAATTGTTTATTAGTCATTTATTAAATATAATTTCAAATAACATGAATGAATAATATTTTTCCTTGTATACCCCTCTTTAGTTAGTATTTTCTAACGATATAATCAACATAGGTAATTGGAAATTACAATTTTTTTGCTCAAGTGACGCTTACTATTTGATTTATTAAAATTTTAGTAACGCAGATGTTGATTGACGCAGATTGTTAGGAGTAAATGAGTTTTTTTACTATTCTACCGACCTTCATGAAGTCAAGGATTTATGTATATACAGCGTATATTATGAATATAAAAATACCGTTTAATTCGGGAAAAATTATTTGCAACTTATAGCTAGTTCAAAACTGAAGTAAATTACTTTCAGCTGGAAGGATTAAAAATACATGGAATGTTGGATTAAACCTTTGAGGTAAGTAAGTTTATAATATAATTTGGCTTGAAATTTAAAATAAAATAAGAACAAAGTTTCAGTTTCCAAAAATACTTTAAAACGTTTACAAGGATGATTTTAGTGAAATTTTGGTTCTTAAATTGTATTCTATGTTATATTCAATCTAATGAGATATTTCGGGAAGAGCTTCGTTTTGAAATAGAACATTTTTAAGTGTGTTTTTGTTTATATTGTTTTCTACTTTTCAAAAATGTTTCCTTAGTTTTAATAAAATGTTTTACTGATTCTAAAATAGTCCGCCCGCCCTACACTGCACAATATTATAAAAATGTACATCGAATATTAAAAAATTGGCTCCATAGACATGACCGCATAGTTTTTATTAAATTTATAAATTATTGTCATGTAAAATATAAAGTATATATTTTGTCAAATATAATTTGTATGCTAGTTGTGCGTGATGAAGTTTAACTTTGTTGCAAAATAGAAAAATATGAAATTAAAATAAAGCACATGGAAAAATAAAGTTTTTTTTTAAATATCACATCTTAATTGAAATTTAAATATATTTTTCCTTAAATAAAGGCGACACGTCATCAGAACTTGCCGAGCACAACAGGGGAAAATATGGCTGTAGCATTACTTCCGAAAAATATTAGGGTATCCCAGCCAGCCATGCGGCAAGCCCACCGTCATTCAGAGGAATCCTGTCCGTTTCTCCATCCAACCTTATGGCCGACAGAATGTATTAATTAACATATACTAAATGAAGAACATTTACATAATTTATAATAATTAATGATATTCGATGAAACAGTTTTTGAAGAATTGCTAAAGTGCATAAAATGTATTGCAGTTATATAAAATAAATGAAGTATACGAACGAAGTCCTAAAGAAAAACATATATTAATTTTCTCGAGTATATCTTTATTAACATCAAAATAATTTCAAGCAAAAATCTTCACCTTATTTGCCAAATCATGATCCTTTTTGTAAATTTAGATTTCAAAAATGCAAGGTAAGACTTTAAAGAACATGAATTTTCTTATAATACTAGGTTGACAATTATTGAAACTTATCAAATTTTTTCTAGTTTTTTTTCTGGTTTCAGGAGTGAGAGAACATATATTTTCTAGCATTAGAGTATCTATTTTGGGGAATCAGAAACAAATGTAATATTACAATTTCAAGAGGAAAATTCATTTAGGGCTGAAAGTAAGTACAGTCAGACTTAATTCATGTACAACAATGGGTGAAGGCGAAAGTGCACTATGACAAAGTCAGGTGTAGGTTCCAAAGATTTATGGGGTGTAATTTTGATCTTTTCGCATCTGGATGTTATGTAAAATTAAAAAGTCTATTGAAACAAATTCAAGGCTTTCGTTATTTCGCCGAGCTACTCTAATGAAATGGAAAAACTGCTTCGCGTTTTGTAAGAAGTACTCAAAATGTATATTAAGTTACAATATGTCTTAACACTGACGAACTAAAGTGGGAAGTTCATCAGTTATCAACATAATATATTACTGTTGCACATAGAGTTTTATACCAAAATCTCTTACTGACGTACTACAAAACGTTTGAGAATTCAACACGAAACTTATTCCCACCTGAAAATAATTTTATATTAAATTTTGTAAAGAGCTTAAGGTCTACACAAAACAAAATACTAATTAGTGTTATAAATGCAAACGTTGCGATGAAAATATCTATGGATGGATGTTTCTTATTATTTAAATCCGTAATTTCTAAATCAATCTACTCAACATTAGCAACATTAGCAATCTAGAAATAGCCCATAGGGCTATTTAATCTCAATTCTGAAGTAATTTCTGAGGGATATATCCCCTGTTTATAATATTGGTTAGGTTGCTGTTTGCCCACGTGGTTATTACTCTTTATCACAAAATCTGTGACTTTTAATTAGATTATTAGATTAAGATTTTAGCATATATTACATCATAATGTGTACTCGTAATTCTCAAATCCAATCGCAGTTCCTTTGGAATCATATAAAAAATTTCTCCCTATATAACTGGATTACTATATTAGAATTGAACGCAGATTCAAAAAAAATAGAACAGGGATAAATTATAGCCTAGCCACATAATTATCATTTTGGTAGGCCATGTAAACCAATTCGCTGACAGAAGTTATGACATGATTCCAAATACTGACAAAACACTAAATGAACCTGTTTGGCCAGTGGATCCTGTAAACATTCTCAATAAGACTGCTTCTTATTTAGTGTTATGGAATAACTTGAGAGGTTTCACTAAATGAATCTGTTTGGCTAGTTTAATCTGTTTGGCCAATGAACCTGTTTGTACAGTTTAATAAACCTGTTGGGCTAGTTTCTTATCGACTAACTTAAGAGGTTTCGCTAAATGAACCTGTTTGGCCACTTTAATGAACCTGTTTGGTCAGTTTATTGTCGAATAACCTGAGAGAACCTAAATGAACCTGTTTGGCAAGTGGAACCTGTAACCATTAGCAATAAGGGTGTTTCTTAACAAGTATTATCGAATAACTTGAGGGGTTGCGGAAAAGCTTCCTAATTCTCTTCATAATGGCTCATAAAATATTAATTTTGCAATATCTTAGACTAGCCAGTTATGTAGCTTGAATACATTGTTTATGCTAGTGTCTATATTTTTTTTTGTGCGCATTTCATACTTTTGCTTTCCTGGACAATTTTAAAATTGTTTTTTTATTACGCGAAAGGGAATTGAAATGCAGTGAAACTTCCAAACCTATGTACGTTTATCCATAGTTCATGAATTATGTAAAAGCCTCTGTATCTATTTTCGTAAGTAAATATGTTTAAAAATTACGTGACGGCTAAGATCATTTTTTTTATCGTCGGTTTATAGTTACTTTACTCACATCCATTTAGCACGCGTTTCTTAGTGTCACATAACTATTTATTTAAAAAAATTAACAATTCCATTTTTATTAATTTTATATTGTACTACGAAGTTAATATTATTATGAAGAATAGGGGTGGTCATTGAATTTTTTATTGACAATAGTAAACCCACCGTTGTTTAAGCTCGTCTGATTTATATTAATGATTCCTTTGTTTACATATTATAAGCAAAAGGATCTAATAATGAAGCAGGAAAGTGGCTATGTGAACTTCTCAATGGATAACCGTAAACTCACAACTCACCGCTGATTACCAAAAGTGCGTCTTTTTAATTTCCTCAAAACCACGAATAAATCATTTTTGATTCCATGGTTGAAAAAAGGAATCAATCGCTCCGTCTCTGACAACCGTGCAGTTACTACAAATTTAGACTCACCTAAATGTGAAATTTGTATATAAAAACTTCAGATAGAAATCTCGATTAATACACACTAGCGTGACCCGTGCGAAGTCTTCGCATTATTTATTCCATTATGAAGCACAGATGACAGATCAAACAAATATTTTACTAAAATTGACATATAGAGGCGCAAGTATCAAAAGCATTGAGCTAAAGCGCCACTTTATTTATACGTGAGTGGATTTGAAATTAAACAAAAATTTTACTGACCGTCAATCATATTGACGTTGAGCCGTTAGATGGCAGCATTGCTGTTTTGTGTATATAATTTTAATAATTAATTAATTTGCAAAAACAATAACAATAATAAATTTTTTAGTTGTGGATGCCGGTAGAGCAAGCAATTATCTATAAAATGATATATAATTTATGTGGATTAGTTGTGAGGTTTTTTCTAAAAAGGGAGAGTAACATCTTAACCTTAGCGTATTAATATATATGATGATGATGATGATATATATTTTTAACAAAGTTAAATTTGTTGGGTACCTCAAAAGAAAAAATGTATACCTTAAAAATCCCTCAGTTGTCCATCTGGCAGTCCGTCACAATTTTCTTCCCTGAAACTTTTGGAGATAGCTCACCCAAAGTTGTAAAAAAACTGTAACGATTATTCGATGTATAATAGTTATTGAAAAATTCACAATAATATTTATATCTCCCCCTATTTAATAAAGTTAAATACTGTTTAAATATATTTACGAAAGAAAGTCTGTATTATTGTTGATTTTGATAAATAAAATGGTTTCCATGATGTAACCGTCAAATTAGGTATAAAACATGCACGAGTTCAATTGATAGATAGGTGATTTTTTATTATTTTAATATGTCTAGAGAGGATGATTGTTTGGTCTTCCATTTAAGTAGGATATAATTGAACAGTTTTTTATAAAATTAAATTGACGTTTCATTTTCCCACTCTTTTATTTTTAGATTGCATTTGTGAAAAATTCACATACAAAATGACTCGCAATGTGCCTCAAGAAAGGTAAATTTTATTTATTTGGAAAATTTATAAACCGAGAATTTTAAAAATTAAGAAAAATTCCAGATGCTCGCCTTTTAATTAATTTTTTCGCCATTTAGTTCATTATCATAAAGATTTTTAAAAAAAGCTATAGAATTATATCTAAATTTGGAAATAATATTTTCAAGTTAAAATTTGACAAATTTTAATAAGTTGCAGGTCAAAGAAATTTTTTTAGAATCCACAGGTAATTAGCTTGGACATTTTGAATCTCATTGATATTTATTGTTTTATTCGTATGAGTAAAATGTCTTAAGTTATTTTCCTGCAAGTACACATTTACTTATTCAACAAAAATTCCGGTAAGCAATTTAGACACTAGTAATCGCAAAACAATATTTAACGCATCGTCCAGCCTAGTCACAATCATCATCATATCATTATCATCATCATCATCATCATCATATATATTAATACGCTAAGGTTAAGATGTTACACTCCCTTTTTAGAAAAAACCTCACAACTAATCCACATAAATTATATATAATTTTATAGATAATTGCTTGCTCTACCGGCATCCACAACTAAAAAATTTATTATTGCTATTGTTTTTGCAAATTAATTAATTATTAAAATTATATACACAAAACAGCAATGCTGCCATCTAACGGCTCAACGTCAATATGATTGATGGTCGGTAAAATTTTTGTTTCATTTCAAATCCACTCACGTATAAATAAAGTGGCGCTTTAGCTCAATGCTTTTGATACTTGCGCCTGTATATGTCAATTTTAGTAAAATGTTTGTTTGATCTGTCATCTGAGCTTCATAATGGAATAAATAATGCAAAGACTTCGCACTGGTCACGCTAGTTTAAATATATATTAATATAAAGAATCCCCCTGAAGTTTTGAAATAAATCGCAAAACTCGTTTAGGTACCCACCTCACTCTCAAATCAAACATATTTTGTTTTGTTTCACATCGATTCTCATTTATAATTAAACCTAGAATCAGATCAGGGTGTATTTTGTTTTCAAGCCAAATTAATAGAGAAACATGAAGCAGACCTCTATTCTATCATTCAATGGTTTAAATAATATATTCGTACACTCCAAAAAATTCGAATATATTTGTTAATAAAGTGAGTTTTTGAATGTTTAATTAAATGAATTTAATAACAAAATGACAATTTTGGGGATTGGTGTTGGGATACAAATTTATTTTATTTCCACCCGTTACGGATTGAAAGTAAAGGTAACAAAAACCTCATATCATCCGTAATTACGTCATATGTACGCTCATGTATGTAACGTGGTCCCGCCGTGAATAATGAAGGCAATATTATAAATTAGCCCACGTAATTTTCTTTTTCGATGGACCTTAACGCCTCCTGTAGGTAAAATAATTTTTAACCTTATAATTTCTCCTAATTTTACGTAATGAAGGATAACCTTTCTTCTATTTTAGCGCATACGTCTACCAAAAATGTATTAGTTAACTTGCCATAACGTACAATCATGTTGAAGTTTTCACTTTGTATCATCATAGGCATAAAAGGTCATACACGAGACGGTCTGTCTTAAATGTGTCCCAGTATTAGGATTAATTTGTAGGATGGATATCTTATATACGTCCTTAATTCTGTAAAATATTAAGAAATATTGTAGAATATTATATGCCCGATCAAAAGAAGTTCTTTATTCCGTATTATCTCCTCTACAAAACACACTATTTCTTGGTCAAATTCTTGACCGTTTATTAAAGCGAATCAATGGTAGTGGATACACTGTATCTACAATCATATTGATGAGATGGTCGTATATCACATGAGTTATAAACTTGAAATGAGATACCTTTTTGGTACAGATTTACAACACATTGTAACGAAAAAATGTAATTATTATTTTCGTTTAAGAGATCTTGTAAATAAGGTACTAAATCTAGAATTAGATCAATTATATCCGCTTATTCAACATTGGCTTGAGGATTACAGTCTTCAAAAAAATAGATCTGTAAATATTTGTACATGTACTATGCAACTAACAGCATGCTTCCAGTAAAATTTTATACTTGACCTTCCACTATAATTGTAGGTATATATCTTGATTTGGTAACGCGCTTTGCTAGAAACGGCGTTATTTGAAACACGTTATTCTAAACATTAATGTGTTTAATAAATCTTTTATTTTATGATTCTGTCTAGATAACAAAGAGTTAAAATATTCTGGAGATGGATTTAAATCTTCCAACTTTATTTTTATTCTGCTTATAGAATATACATAAAGATTCGTTTTTAGATTAAAAAGCTGGACAAATTCTAGATGGAATCACTCGTACTAATTATCCCATATTTCTTAATTTGTCATTATTAATTATTTTTAAATTATAGCTTAAAGCAGGACGTTGTTTAGTTGTCCACATAATAGACAAGGCATTTGTGAATATTTTTTTTTTCCCGGCATTTAGATATGCGACTTGAACAGTCGCATATCTTTAGAACATTTCGTATCGATCTTGCTCCGAGTGAGCTGAGCGATTTGGTTCAGGTGTCCGTTGAACGGCACGTCCCTCTCTGTCAAACATCTGATGTGAGGCATGTTGATCAAACGGGTGTTTATTTCTCTGAGAAACGTATCTTTCTCTAATTTTATATTTTGTATGATCTCTAGCTCTCAGCTCAGATTCAAATTTATTTGTTGAAGTTACAAGGTTTTTGCATCCCGTGTATATCATTAAGTTTTAAGAAGGAAAAAGGAAGACGTCGTATTTTACATATTTTTAGACGTTGCATTTTACATACAGACACACACACACATACACGTGTGAGTATGTGTGTGTGTATGTATGCATAAAAAGAGCTGGTTTAAATATTCAAATGAATTCTTATAAATTACATATTTCACAACTACGATTTAAAAATGAAAAGTGTTAAACTAAACCCCAATTTTGCTTTATAAAAACTGCTCTAAATTTCGACCAGCTTAGACATAATATATTGAATAACAGCCAAAATTATTTTGATAATTATCTAGAAACTACGATACCTAGATTCATTAACATATTTTTCCCACAATATTTGCGAGACATTTAAACATTTTGTCATTTTTATAACTTTGAGTTTAGTAGTTTCTTAAATAAAGTGGAAAGGGAACTTATTTTATAACATTTTGTTTACATCTCTGAAGATTTATTTTTGAGAGTCTTGTAACAAGCCTCGTCAAATAATAGCCGGCACTAAATGAGGAATTAATGTGTGTTTATGTAGATATATACTTATATATATAAATATATATATATATATATATATATATATATATATATATATATATATATATACATATATATATATATATTTATATATATATATATATATATAAATATATATACACATATATATATATATATAAATTTTTTTCCCCAGTATTTGCAAGCATTCTCTCCAGAAAATGACTGACAGACGGCTACATGAGTTAACTTGTAAGAGAACCTTTTCATTTCGAGATGCGAGACGAATCTTTTATTTTTGACATATTTATTTGCATTCATTGAAATATTCTTCTAAAGTATCGATTTGTAAGTTTTCATGCTAAGGTAGTTTTAAACTATAAGATTATGAAAGACGGGCGGATAAAAGGAAACACACGATGAAATTAGAGTAGCTCCTCGTTAACACTATATAATCTTAAAAAGTAATTGAGTAAACTAGTCGTCAAAAGGCTGACAAAGATATCAATATATACTTGTATAATAAAATTTTAACATAGTGAATTCTGCATATGGAAAATATTTTAAAAATAATGACTGATTTAGCGCATAGAATGACAATATAAGCCAGACAACCTGTTTTCAGAATGTTTGTCTTTGTACGTTAATTTGTTCTTCAATCGTGCAAAATCTGCTACACGGATTTTGATCAAATTTCGTATGGTAGTTGTTTACACTTTCGAGCAACATGTAGGACAATCTATCCTTACGTATATATATATATAATATATATATATATATACATATATATATATATATATATATATATATATATGTATATATATATATATATATATATATATATATATATATACATATATATTTATATATACATTTATGAAAATACTCGAATTTGGTGAATAACGCGATTGGTACTGCCAGCGCCATTTACTGGCGTTTTTAATAAAACCTGTGCTCAGAGTCTTGAAATAAAAAAAAATTATAGAAAAGAAAACAAAAAGTCCTAATATTTCTTTATATACCGAATTCCAAGCGAACGAAGACGCGTCGGTAAACCTAATACTAAGGAAATCTATTATTTCGAAAAAATCTAAGAGATAAAAATCGACACAGCGTTTTTTACAAGAGTATCTAAATGTAAATTATGTGAGAAAAATATAAATGGAATTTCATCGCAATTCATTTTTCCACACTAAACATATATTTCCAAAGTTCTCTCAGGGAAGCGGAAACGTGAAACGTATACAAGGCAGGACGTGGGCACTTGCATAAACAATATATTCGAGTTAAGGAGAAATGTCAGTTCTAAGATATTGCGAAGTTAATATCGTATAAAACAAGCCACTAGGATGAGATTTATGAAGCACTTCCTCTGTGTCTCGTGTTATTCGATAATACTTCATATGAAGCATTCGCATTGTAAATGTTTATGGAGTCTACTGATCAAAAATGTGCTTAGTGCTTTCGCTGTTTTCGGTATTATGCTATATTAACTTCCGCATGCAATTCCGTTCCCGGACTACACAAAGATAATATATTAGTGTAATCCACGCGAAATGATATATATACCTGTATATCATTTCAGGCCATAATTTACGTCTGTTTCAAACTTCCATACAATCACAAGAATCACTTGACGTATGATTCTTGTGATTGTATGGAAGTTAGAAATGACCAAACGCGCAGAGCTCATATTTTGTAATATTTATTATATAATTATTCCATTGTTGTTGACAAACAACAATGGAGATGAGTAATGTGTTGTGAGAAAAAAAATTACTAATTTCAAGCAAAAATTTGGATCATTTTATGGATTGATAAACCAATTTCATTTTCTCGTGAATTTTATTATATGCCTGCCGCTGCTGTCACTTTTTCTTTAAAATAAAGTTTGCATAATAAATTTTACTTATCGTGTGGAAAATTTTAAAATATTAATTAGACTTTATTATAAGCGTTACGACTATTCCTCTGAAGAATATTTATATGGTTCCAGTGTGCAATAGAGAACAAGTCTCCAATCCAGTCAACTCCTTTTTTTTCATAGTTAATTGCGGAATTACTTTTATAATCACATTTTTAGGGTAAAAATAATAAAAAAACGTTTAATAAAATGGGGCTTGAAATAGTTCGTACACTATACAAAAAACCAAAGATTTTGTTAGTGAAGTTAGATGATTTACTAACTTTTATTAGTGAGATTTATTGCAAAAAAATCTAATACGACGACACGATGTGCAAAGCTGAAATGAAAGCACGCACGTATCTCTAAATTCAGTGCGCGTTTTTGAAATATGAAAAAAAAATTAAAGGTAATGAAACCTTTAATTTTTTAATATATGATATAATTATTGGCTAACTTGACAAACTGCATACTCAGAAATTTTCTTCTAGTGTTAAGATTTTTTAACATAATTCGTTTATTATTTATTAAATATATTAAGATATAATGAATGTACCATTATGTGGCCATTAAACTGTTGTATTGTATATTCTTAACAAATAGTTTTAAACTTGTGGCAGTGTTTTTAAATAATCAAAACTATACAGCTTTCACGTTTTGATACGGTACCCGTGCAAAGCCGAGGTGGGTCATTAGTTAAGCATAAAGGAACATTTAAAATCTTTCCTTAGAAGTATTTAAGAATAAATTTTCCTTCATTCTACGTACTTATTTCTCTTAAAGTGATAAAATAACTCTAAAAGAGTACTAGCGAGTAAAACCCTCATTTTGAGGTCAATAAACTTAAACTATTCTCACGTCTTTTGCCCATTTAAAGTCATACTCTCCATCCGACCACTATTCGGCTGCGATGTAGCCATTTTCCGATCATCCTTAATATCGGTCATGAGTACGTAATATTCATTCGACGGCAGGTATTTGAATATTAAACTGGACGCTGTAATACTTATATTTAGGTTTTGATATTCAGTAATTATAATTAAACTAGCTATTATTAATTAAACTAACTTTCCATTTATGTTAAATATGACACGTACGTAAGTTTGTCTCTGGTGAGATTGGAGTTTTTGTATAATGAATACTAGTCGTGTTGTGATTATTCATTTTCATGTTTATTTATAATTTCAAAGTATTTCACATGTAACTTGTATAGATTCATTTTGTTAAGTTATCGATGGTTTATAAATATTACGATGGAGTCGTGCGCAAGCAAATAACTCATGTGCAAGCAAATGACTTATTTGTAGACCTTTCCGCAATATATTTCTTTCAAATACTTTGCTAACCAATTTAGTATGAAATATCAAATAAATAAAAGGTTTAGAAAATTTATAAAATATTTCCTTTCACTATAAGGTAATGCTCAATAAGCATATAAGATCATAATACTTTTTCTCTAACTAGTGTTCGCTCGGCACAAGTTGTGCGCTTAGAAATAAAGTTTTTTTAGTTCACAAAGTTCTTTTGCGTTATTACCAAATAAAAATTCATTTATTATTCTTTTTATTCCAATATAATTGTGGTAGGCTATAGCAAATAAAATATTTTGATGATATTTCTCTAAACAATATTATGTGAAATGGAGCTTCAAATGTAATCGAATGGGTGACCATTCGATTATGTTGATGACCAGGTCAGAGAAGGATCAAGTCAAATCATTTTACTTTTAATAACTTTCACTTTTGGTGACTTTTTTTTAATCTAACGGAAGAAATTCAGTATAAACTTATTATTGTAATGAAAATAATTATAATATTTAGCCCATTTCCAGCAGACCATGCCGATATACATTTTCTCTTGTTTATTTATAAATAAGTATAAAAAGACTAACTTTTGCATAACTTGCCTTTATTGATTTAATTTTTATTGACTTTAACCATGTATTATTAAATGGAAAGTACGTTGTTGAAGAACTGGGAATTTGAAATATTTCCCAACTTATTTCAGAAACGGTTGAGTAAATACATACAGTTCCTAAACCTTTTCTACTTTTCTGATGAAAGTAATATGTTAGCCAGATAAAAGAAGGAGAAAATATATAAAACAGAAAGCGTTATAAATCTTGTTAAACAAAAAGCGTTATAAATCATAAACTAGCTCGCGTTAATTATTAGATTAATAAAAATTTATGAAAACATAAAACACTTTTATCAATCTTACGCATGCCAGTTCAATTTGTACCACTTTAAGTTCTTTATTGATTTAGCTAAAATAAATCATGGCAATTATACAACGTACACTTTACCAGTAACTTTTTCCCATACATGATAGTACCCTTAGACTGTCTTGGCAAATTCTTGGCATTGCTTGTAAACGTAGGGTTCGTGCTCATAGAAAATGCTTGTGAACACACTTTGCAAAAAAAGGCAGTAAGCATCGTTGCTTCAACGCGCCTATATTAATATTTAAAACCGCCTACTTATGCAAAGTTTGTTGTAAACTCTGTAAACATGTAATATAAAAACTTCAATATGAAAAAATAGATCACACCCGAATTTATAATTCAAGCAGATTACATTATATTGTTTTTATATCTCTATATAATTAAAATATTTAATTTCATGTTGTATATATATATATATGCATATATATATATATATATATATATATATATATATATATATATATATATATATATATATATATATATATGTGTGTGTGTGTGTGTGTGTGTGTGTGTGTATGTGTGTGTGTGCGCGTGTGTGTGTTTATGTGTGTGTGTGTGTGTTTATGTGAGCTCGATCCGTTTTTTCACTGTGGCATGAAATAAGGACAAACAGGAACAACCTAGAATTTTTTATATTAGTTGGAATTGTTATATTCGGTACAATGAGATTTTCCGGGTTGAAAAGGAGCCTATACCAATTACTGGCCTGCCAACTACCTTTGTACAGAAAATCACGCCGATCTGTTCCTCCTTTGTGACGTGAAAGAACGACAAGCTAACACACTTTGGAATTTACAATATTTGTTTGGATTATTACATTAGTTAGGATAACATTTACTGGACTGAAAAGTAGCCTATATCATTTCCTAGTACGCTATTTTTATATGAAAAAAATCACGTTGATCTCTTGCTCCGTTGCGAGGTGAAAGAAATAAAACAAACACACTTTTTAATTTCTAATATTTGTTAGGAGTGTTCTGTTAGTTAAGATGAGATTTTGCAGGTTATAAAGTAGTCTATGTTATTTCCTGGTGCACCAACCCTCTCTGTGTAGAATGATGTTGATGTATTGCTTTATTGCGATGCGAAGTAAGGACAAATAAATAAGTTGTCGAATTTTTTTCGATTGCTGTATTAGTTAGGATGAGATTTGTTGGGTTGCAAATTAGCCTATGTTATTTCTTGGCCCACCAACTATCCATTGCGATGTGAAAAAAGACATACCAATACATTTTCAAATGTTTAATGGTTGGTATAGCTATATTAATCAGGATTGGATTTCCTGGGTTATACAGCAACGTATGTTATTTCTTGTGCAGAAAGCCCATCGGTATATTGTTCCATTGCGATATGAGAAAAGGACAAACAAACACAGTTTCGAATTTTTAATATTAGTTGGGATTTTGATTAAAATTAAAATAATATTTCCCGAATTTTGTAGTAGGCTATGTTATTTCCAGGCCCGCCAACCAGCTCTATACTGAAAGACACGTAGATCTACCGCTTCATTGCAACGTGGAAGACAAACATACTTTTCAATCTTTAATATAATTTGGGATTGTCTTATTAGGTAGGATGAGATTTTCCGGCTTAGCAATTAGCCTGTTTCTTTTCTTGGTTCGCCAACTAATTCTATACAAAAATATACGTCGAACTGTGGCTTCACTGCGAAGTAAAAGAAGGACAAACAAACACACTTATGTATTTTTAATATTAGTCGGGACAAAATTTTCTGGATTAGAACGTACCCTGTGTCAATTTCCGGTTCGCCACCTATTTCTGTGTAAGAAATCATGTTGATTTGTTATTATATTGTTAAGTGATAGAACGACAAACAAATATATTTCCTAATTTGCAAACTTTGGGGTTGCTCTCTTACTTGGCATAAAATTGTTTAGGTTGAAAAGTATCTCGGTGCAGAAAGCCGCATCGATCTGTTGCTCCATTTTGACGTGAAACAAAGACAAAAAAAGTGTCTTTTCAATTTTAATATTATTTGTAATTATCATATAAGTTAGGATGAGATTTCCTGGGTTGACATTTTCTGTTTCCCGACTATATTTCTGCTCTAAATTGCATTGATTTGTTGCTCCATTACGACGTGAAAGAAGAACAAACACTTTCGAATTTTTAATATTAGTTGGGATTTTTATTTTAGTTAAGAAACGATTTCCCAGGTTGAAATTTTCATTAATTTCATCATATTCTGGCTCGCCAAACATCTCTCTGCAAAAAGTTACGTCGATCTGTTACTCCATTGTGAAGTGAAAGAAGAACAAACAAACACACTTCCAAATTTTGAACATTGGTTAGGATTGTAAAATTAGTTAGGAAAAGTTTTCTCAGTTCAGCAATTAGCGTACGTCATTTCCTGGTCTGCCATCTATTTTTGTGCAGAAAGTCATGTAGATCTGTTGCTCGGTTGTGACGTGAAAGAAGGACAAAAGAGTTTTTAATGTGATTTGGAAATTTCTCGGGTTGATAATTAGTTTATATCATTTCCTTCTCCATCAAATATTTTTTTGCAAAAAAAATGTCGATATTTTGCTTTATTGTAACGTGAAAGAAGAACAAACAGACTTTTTAATACTAGTTGTTATTGTTGTATAATACTAATTGTTATTGTTGTTTTAGTAAAAATTTAATTTTTCAGGCTGGAAAGTAATTCCTTATGTAATTTGCTTATGTAATTTCCTGGTCCGACAATTATCTCTGTACAGAAAGCCATAAAGATCTTTTACTCCATTGCAACGTGAAAGAAGAATAAACAAACACACTATCCAATTTTTAATATTATTTGGATTTGTTGTTTTAGTTAGAATAAGATTTTCCGGCTTGAATATATTATGTGCTCATGTATTCAGGTGAATAATATATTATTTCATTAATATTATGTGTATTTAATAGTATAAAATAATATTTGGACACGTATTTTTGTGAAAAAATATTAAATTTGATATTGATGTGAAATTAGCTAAGTACGCAAACCATATATCAATAAAATTATCAGATACGTGAGAGTACATTGATATGTAAGAAAAGCCATATTTTCGTATCTTAAAAATTATTTAAGATACGAAAATATGGCTTTAATAGCTGATAATATAATACATCTATGATGGTTGATATAAATGATTATTCCCAATTAAATGAAACTAAGTGATGGTAGTATTATTTTTAATTACTTCAATTTCTTTACCACGACCTACGTTTCGTTGTATTACAACATCTTCAGGTGGGATATTTGCAAAGATTTCTTGCTAATATCCCACATGAAGATCTGAAAGGATCTTTGGTAATATCCCATCTGAAGATGTTGTAATACAATGAAACCTAGGTCGTGGTAAAGAAATTAAAGAAAGTAGAAATAATACTACATCATGTAGTTTCATTTAATTGAGAATAATAAATTTCTACAAAATTAACGCCAAATGAGACAGTAGTGAGGTCTATCGATATGAAAGGATACGCTATCCATAAACAAGTTTTAATATGTATTTGTCAAATCCCATGACATAAATTTTTTTTTATTGAGTCTGTAGCCAAGATAAATGCGAAAATTTTTATTCCTATTTAATTTACAGTTATTAGAGAATTTATTTTAATTATAATTTGAATCAAGTTATAATAAATATCTTTATGTTTGACACATAAAGATATTTATTATAACTTGATTCAAATTATAATTAATAAGTCTTCCGGAGAAAAAATCAATTTCAATTAATAAGAATATTTTTTTATCCAGTATTCAAATATTTAAGGGCGACCGAAAAGGATATTTTGATAAAATTTTCGTATTCTTCCGATGTTTTAATGATACTCATTTGGACTTCATTATTATTTTGTTGGACTCATTATTTACGACGAAGGCTATTATTATCGGTAGCCCGTCTCGGCGCCATTAATTACTGTTACTAGTAATTACGAGCTAATGCGAATAAAATTTCCAAGTATATATTTTGCGGAAACCAGCCGTCAGATCCGAGTAGCACTGGAAATAAAAAGAAAATTAAAGACGTTTGCGATTTTATTTATCACCAAATGACTATGCAAAAGATATTAACTCCATGCGATAAGATATCTGATTTATTCACATATTTTTAGTTGCTTATTATCACTGTAACGACATATTTGTACACAAATTTCTCCCTGGAACTATTCCAAATAAGATTCGAGAGAATTTAATTTACATTCTAAATCAAATTTATAATTATATATTTGAGTTCCCGAAATATGTACAAAACGAACAATAACCGAATTATTTATGAATTGTCTTATTTTAATTGATACTATAACCGATATAAGATGAATATGTATGAATATAAGCCACGAAAAGTCTTCTATAAAATATTGATTTTAATTTTTTTTCTTCGAATAATATGGGATATTCTTTATTCCTAAAAAAAATTTATTTCAAAATTAAACTTACCATTGAAATAGTTCGTATCAGTAAATGGCAGATTAAATAGAAGGGTAAATGTATAAGTAGAGCTTATGTTATTTTTAAAGCTTAAAAGATCTTATGTTATTTTTTATTACACAAGATCTTTTAAGCTTTAAAAAGAGCTTATGTTATTTTTTAAAGTTAGTTTTTTAAAACCACAATAAAAAACACATTTTCCATGTAGTAATTTCTTGAAATATTTACATTAAACATTTACTTTTAAACAAAAATATTTATTTTTTATTCCAATATTATGATATTGTGTTACCATGTGTTATAATACTTTTGCTTGTTTTCAGGATTCCATAGTTATATACGGATCCCTAATAATTTATTTTTATTTGTCTGTGCAACTATCTGTCTACGTCACTCGTAGTTCCTACAATTATAGACCTGCCGGCATGCAATTTTGGAAGTAAATGCCTCAGATAAAGAATAAAAATATAAAATAAAAATTAGTATTACCTCGCATTATAAATTTTACTTACATATTTCGACACTTATAAAGATTCAAGTGTATATAGAATTTCTATTAAACTATATGCAAATGTTAATTTTTCACAACGTATATGTACATATTATATATTATATGAGCATATTTCAAAAATGGTAAATTTGGATAATCCCTATATTTTTCCGGATGTTTCTTGATTAAATTTAAATTTTTTTCTTTTACATAATGTGCCTTGCGTTATTCGGAAACTAAGTGACCGCATATTTTTTTTAAATTCAACAAAAACTTCATACGAACGAAACGGTAAGCAAAATTCATGCAATGTTTAAATTTATAAATTCGGTGGAAGACATATTTTTTAATATGTGTTTTTTTAAATATATTATATGAGTATAACAGCAATAAAAGCTACATATTTTAATCGGCCCTTAATAATAAAGTTCCGATGTTTAATGTTAAAGCAGATCGAAGATCTTTTGATTCTTTATGACAATGTGCCGCTTTTGAAAAACGATATTAGTATGGCTACATTCTGTAAATGGAATTTTGAAAGCTTGGGCTGTTAACTCTACAATACAGACCTGACATATAGCGATTGTAATATAATACGTTATTTGAAAACTATGTAATTTTAAAACTATGCAAAAGATATAAAATAACGAAGAGTTTGAGATTGTTATGATGATATCAAATTTGGTAACTGATTCGTATAAAAAATGTCATGTAATATTAAGATGTCTCAAAAAATTATATGGAATGGAATAAAAATCTCACTCTCTGTTCTATTACTCCTATATTTTATAAACTTGCGACCTATTCAAGGTATATTTGAGATAACATTTGTTTAAAAAAAGCGATTTCAACGTATTAAGTTATATCTTTATTACAAAAATTTAAAGAGAAATATCTATATAGAGATAAAATACTTTTCTTTTTTAAAAAAATCCTAAGGTTTATAGAATTTATATAGTTTCTAATCACAATTCTCTGCCGATAAACGTCATAATCAAGCTCAGTGCTAATGTTAAATATAATCCACAGATTTTTTAAAAACAAATTTGAAAGTAACCTAGCGTTGAATAACGAAGCGTTGCAAATTTTTATTTAAAAAAAGTTAAAAACTACTACCAAGAACTTCATTTACAAGCGAATAAAATACTCGTTTATCTCATATTATTTACGTTATTTTATTTAATCAAATGGGAAATTAATTTGTATTATGAAGAGCTCGTTTTCGAAGAATAAGAAAAAATTAACAACAGATGACCGAATTTAAGTTGCTTTATCTTTTTGAAAGTTCTTTTCAATTTTTACTTTCTCACCGTTTGCAATGATGAACTACAGCCATGACGAATTTTTCTTTTTTCCATGAGATTTACGTACTTTTCTCTTTCTTTCTATATTTTTAATATAAAACTATTGAAATAAATTAATTGTTCTTTTAAATTTTAATGGAAGGAAGTAAAAGGAATATTGTGTATCTAATCATTAGGCCGTAATATAGTTCGATGTATTTGTAACCATGGAGCTTATCTTCGCGAAATCGTATACTATGCGACCCACCAGCGTCTTCAGGGATTTTTTTATATCCAGTCCATTTATAGCACTCCACCACACCATCCATAAATACTGGACATTAATCGGTTTTATGTAACAATTTTGTACAACATTGTTCAATGGATTGTTTTCACGAGCAATGATATATTTCTTATTTAAATGAAAGCAAACATTTTCTAATGAAATAAATTGTTTATTATTTTTTAAATAAAACATACCAACTGAAATTGAGCTCGCTGGATTACTCATAAGGGAAAAGTTGTGAATTCTATTTTTAGTTAACTATTAATAAGTGAACACTATTTAATATGCCTCTACCTGCAGATGTTGCTATTAAAGTAATCAATATTTAAAAAAAATTAACAATGCTTTTTTATTACTATTTTCGAAATCTTTTGATTGTCATTCGAGAGCTTATACCAACACGGCTGTCACATAATAAAATGAATCAGTCAATTCGTTCGTTGTTATTGACGTATAAATGTGCTATTATTTTCTACACAAATAAAGAAATTGCATATTACCATAATGCGCATATTTCACTTATCTGCGGGAATCCACTTGATAACATTAAAAACCAATACATAAGAGAGAGCTTTAAAGTAAGCCCGATAATATATAAAGAGAAAAATAAACGCCTCTAACGTTGTGGACATATCCAAAGACTTCCATATTCTCAAATGGAGAAGTCTAACCTAAACTTGACACAACGAAACGAGCTCGTGAAGGTCACCCGCCACTTGATTAACGACTGTCTAAAAAAGACTTAAAAAATCTCAACTTGAATCAATACAGCACAAATTGCTCAGCGAAAAGAAAAACAATGGAGGTCGACCCCAACTAAGTAGGGGCAAACGGTCCAGGGTCATTGTAGTGTCCAGGGTAGTCATCAAGAAAATTCTTATGAATAGAAATTAAAAAGGGGTATAATTTAACGAAATTACGTTTACTTTGAATTAAAGACTAAAACAACTTTAGAAGAAAAATACCCGTAGAAAGAGCAATTTTAATATTAATTGTAAAGATATTTCATTATCTATTTTGAAAATCCGAAACGATTTATTATATTTGTATGTCGTCTTTTGAGTAAATATTTGATGCTTTGTGCACCTGAAAAATAAAACTTTCTGAAAATATTGTCATTTCTTTAAATGAATGTTAAAATTGTCTCTATCTACTACATAACTACCGAACTGCAGATCTTCGCAGAATCACAAAACATTGTTGAGGGTAGTTTTCAGTTCGATGCCAATGAATATATGTACCACTGTATTATCGCCCAGAAGTCACAAGGCATAGTAGGTACAATAATTGGCACAGTTAGTTGGGACACCTCTTCTTCTTCAAATACTAACTCTTCTACTGGCACTGAGTTAATGACTTCAATTTATGTTTCGTTTGATAATAGGTTGGAAATTATTTAACGAGGATGGTAATGTCAATGTGAAATAATAATAAAGAGTAATTAAGAATAATTGTTATACATAAAAAATAATAATAATATATTTTGAATATTTACTTAGTAGCCTGAAGTAAACGATATTTTGACACAATAAAATATTTTTTTAATAAGTACAAATTTCGTTGTAACTATACAAATTGCAGTGAACTTGGACCATTTATATGTAAAAATAATGAAATTAAAGAAAATACATTTCAAAAAGATGCCTAAAATTGGTAACATAGAATTCATGTTGTTTGAATGGTTTTGTGGTGGCTAAATGATTAAAAATTATTTTTTGACTAACCTTGCACCAATTGTGTATTTTTATACATCCTTAGCCGGTGCGGCCATTTTATATATTTCTTTTTTATCATTTAAAATCGTAATTCTATCTACCGTAAACTTTTGCAAAATATGCAATGATATAAAAATTTATATTTCTATTCAACTTTCTCATAATCTTGTATGGCAGTTTTCCGCAATCACGTGTCAATTAAAAATAGTTTACGCAGTTTTTTTATAAACTTTACGATAATTCAAATTCAAAAGGAAAATATTGACAACAAATTTGAAACGATCCCGAGCGTTGGCTGGTAATATGGATACGGAAAATGGTGAAGCAATGTTATATTTATTTATTTTATTAGATCTGTTTGTATTATTATAAACCGTTTTATTCAAAAATATTCATGTAATAAATTAAAAGCGTAGTGCCGTTCTCAAATCGCAAATTGATATTAAAAAGAAGCTTCAGGTGAAAATAAACTTCACAGTATTTGCCTAGAATGCAACATCTTCATATATGTTTTGTTCTTCTCCCTTGATATAGACTATTCCTGACAGGAAGCCCTTAAAATAGTAGTCGTTGGTGGTCTCAACTTACATGTCGCCTAGTACTTCCAGGCCCCACGATTTTACACGCATAATCCCGCTGTTGAGGAACTCACAGTCATTACGTTGGACATCGATGGGATGCCAATGAATTTTCCGTGTACCTAGATATTTAATACTATGTTACTAATGGTTAAGTACTCGCTTCTGTAAGTAATAACAACGATATTAATAATTGCAAAATCGTATAAGTTTTAAAGTTCAACTTATATTACATCCATGGAATCCTTCGGCATGTAGAAGGACATAATGTATGTAAATTTAATATTTCTATTGTGATGTGACTTTCCTTAAACTTAGTTTAGTCATTTGCTTATTTTGGGATTATTTTTAAAAAAAAATTCATTCTTTTTATAAAGACGAGGGAAAATTAAAGGCTTTTTATTATTTTTTTTGCATTTTAGAAATATTTATTTCTAAGCATTTGTACTTGTATATGTATGTATCAACGTAACTCAGTAAGGTGCGTCAATCAATACACTGCCAGTGAGGGAAATTAAATTATTTTCTATATTTTTTTATATTTATACCAATTTGTAGCTTGTTTTTCACAAAATATCATAATTTCAATTCAATGCACAAAACAACATACGTGGATGAAAACACGCTAAGAATAATGTGTTACACCGATTATTTTAATACACGCACCAAGCTTTTAGGTATTTTTATTTTTATTTATCCCCAAAGGGTTAATTTATAAAATAATCGTAACCACTGCGTCTGAAAATGTATCGTAACCATTGCGTCTGAAACTTAAATGGTTTACATTAAAAAATACGTAACAACATGGATTTTTTTTTAAGTTTGACTAGTTTTTTTATTTCCATCAGAATAATTTTTTACGTAATTTCTATTTAGTTATGTATAGTGTTTAATATTGGTACGGAAGATTGAGAAGATATCTTTTACATATATAGTATAAGAGCTCGAGCGAATTCACTTGCTGTTATTTAGTTATCTCCATGATTATAAAGAAATTAAAGATATTGGAAAAGCTCACTATATTAGATTCTGGAATTATTTCATTATTATTAGTATGCATTGTGACTATAGTAATAATTTCTATTCGTTAATTTTTGACTTTTGTATATATATATATATATATACATACATATCCATATTGGCGGTGCGGTATACGCTAAAGTACTTTGAGCAAAACTTGCTTGTTGAACTTTTAGACAAAGAATTTTTTTGACATACATATTGAATTCATACTTTATCCCCTTACTATTATTCCATCTAGACGTTTAAAAACTTTTGCTCGTGATGTCTGCTCATAAAAGTAGATATTTACATAAAAAGTTAATAAAAAATATTTCCAAGAATTTTTCATAAAATACGACTATTCAGAAAAATATTTGAATAATAGTCGTATTTATTGCAATAGCAACTGAGAGGCTGCCAACAAAGTTTATGTTCTCATCGTTTTATAGTTATGAAACTCACAATGTGGCAGTTATGCGGCTAATGCTATATATCTGGAATTCTATGTGTGGGTAGTACATGGAAAATTTAACTTTAAAAATTTATATGTTCTTGGCCCAAATGTCAACATTCAGAATTCCCTTAGAAATTTATTAGTATTGACTTTGCTTTTGGCTGCTTATTTTTACTTTTAAAAGTTTATGAATTAGTATCATATTGACTCTGGTCTGGCTGTTACTTTTTGATGATAGAATATTCTCTGTATACAAGATCTTCGTATACCTCCTCATGTATTAACGAATTATATCCCACTATACTTTAAAAAAAATATTTGAAAATATCGGATTTTAGATAATATAGAACAGGCCTTCTAGTGAATTTTTTGATATTAACTATATTCTATTCAATGCTCTTGTTAGGAGTAACTTTGAAAAGGATATAATCATCTAATTTCTTTATAAAATACCTATATAATCGAATTGAAAAATAGTCGAAAAGATATTTCTAAAACGATTCGGTGTTCTCTCGATATTTATGGTTATTATTTACTTTTGATTGCTTAAAAATTTTAATCTTTCTTTACAAAATAGCTATCAGCTAGTAGTTAGATATTCCTGATCTACATAACCTCCTACTTCTATGCTTAATCCTTAATAATCCCATTACATATTCATTCCCTCAATCTAGATTCCGATATGAACCCTCTCATGACCTTAAATTACAATATGAAAAAAAGAAAACTTTCATAATCACTAAGCATGGAAATGCATTGAATGAAATGCATTACCGTATATCATATTAGAATAAGGAATGAACTGAACATAAGTCTATGAAGAGCGCCCTCATTTTCTGTGTTTAACGGTCGTATGAAATTATATGACCTTTCATAATCAGCATATGGAAATCCATTCCATATCCCATTTTTATCCTCTCCCTATACTTAAAATGTTGCTTTTATTCTATTAAATTTGTATAACATCTGTATTTTTCACATTTATGTCTATGTAAATATCTTTAATTAATTTATGTATTTTATGTTTGTGCATCATAAATTAGCTTAAAATAATAATTTAGGTTATACCATAGTAATTATTTTCTCGCTTGATTCATTATGGTTGGTAAAAAGAGATTGCTTTTGTAGCAATAAATAATTAATGTATGCTTAATTTTCTAAGTTCGTAGTAACCTTTTTTAAATAAATAAGCGGAAATATCATTCCATAACGACAACATTTTACAAAGTAGTTGGTTAAATTGATAACGTTTTTTTTAGTTCATCCAGTGTATCTTTCCTTAATACAATATTTAGGAAATATTATTAGAATTGCATAAAAGTGTGCAATGAACCTTTTTTTTATCATTTGAAAGTAAAAATTCTAGTTTATAATTTTTTGGTGAAGTACGTAACATAATTATTGAAACGAATGGCGAGATAGATTTCGATTGTATTAACCAGTCATTTTACGTCGTAAAGTCTAGACAAGTTTTTGAGTCATTGCAATCATAAAATTCTAAATTATTTGACATTATGCTAACATATTTGAAGAATCATAACTGATTTCAAAGATATCAATAGGACAATGACATCGTAAGTTCTTATATTTATATTGTTTATTAAATTGTCATTAAAAATTTAGCAAAAAAAAAACTATGCATTTTTGATAACTTTTTCGTTGACAATTTTTACTTTAACCTATACTTCAAATATCTTATTTCCTTTATTCTATAACATTCTTTCAAAAAATTAGTTCGTTGCTTTTAAACTTGAGATTACGTACCGTAACTGACGATGCATTCACTTCACGGGGGAAGTAATGGGGGTCTTCGATAACGACGAGAGAATGGGTTCACGGCCTCTATGTTGTATCGATTAATAGTACTAACATGCGAATTAAACGAAATTTCTTCACTTCAATATCGTCGGTGAACCTAATAGGGCCTGTGATGTTCTTGAATTATAAAAAAATTAGATTTTATCACATAATTTGATAGTAATGTAATATTTTATAAATATCATAATTTGATAAATATCATTGACAAACGGTATTTTTTGTATTTATTTTTCTTAATACATTGTTTAAAATTCATTCATTTAAAATCCATATACGGACGACTATCATTTTTCATTCATTACCACATGTAGAAAAATATATAAATTAAATCTTTATTTTCCTGGCAATTAGATTTAAGGAGCTATTTTTAATTTTTAAAATTCGGATTTATTTCCAAACTTCATATTTATTTACATTACTTTTTATGGTTTGTTTTGTTTTTCATTACTTTTGTTTTTTATGGTTTGTTTTGTTTTTCATTACTTTTGTTTTTTATGGTTTGTTTTGTTTTTCATTACTATTGTTTTGTTTTTTATTTACATTACTTTTTATGGTTTGTTTTGTTTTGTATGGTTTGTTTTTTCATATTTATTTACATTACTTTTTATGTTAAGTTGCTATTAGGTTATATTATTTTGAATTTCATCATTATTACTTGATGAAGCGGTTTTTGTAGATAATGTTCTTTAATGATATTTACGGTACCATAAGTTAATAATTTGAAAGTAAAATTTTGTTTTATCAGACTTAAATGTGGTTCATTAGTGTATTAGTTCGTCTGTTGTATTCAATTATTTGGAAAAGAGTTAGAGTCCACAAAATATTTAATAACACTAAATTTTACTCAATACGTTACTTTTCACTTCCATCCTCATTTGAAAATAAAATAAATTAACATATTCTGAAATATTTGACAGGTTTTATAATTATAACATACCAATGTTTTCATTGGACATTATACAGTTTTATTTTCCTCCATAAGATTAAAAGGAGTCACGGATAATATTACTATTCGTGACATCATCATTTAAAAATATTATTTGTAATTAAGTAACAAGATTAACAAACATATGACATGCAATATAAATCAAAGAAATGTTTTAGTAAAAGAACAAACATTGATTACCAACTTCTTAACAACTGTTATACAAGGAGAAGAAGAATTTGGCAAAAATCGACTAACAAAATAGCAATACCCGATACGCAAGTTAAATATGAAATAATGGTTATGGAAATAAATTAAGAAGTGTAATTACCAAAAAATAATGTAGAACTATGAACAAATAATGTTAAAATAATCCATGGATTCCTATTATTATATTAATTAAAAAATAAACAAAATATGTACGTCTTTCTTAAAAAGACGAAAACTAATTGCTCAAGTAATATCCGTCAAGTAATATTGTAAAGTATTCAAAATAATGTAGTAATTCTAGTAAATAATTGAGTCAGCATTTGTGAAAAGAATCTTAAACACCGTTTTTTGTACAAAAATATAAATACCAGCAGTGAAATCGGAAAAAAATTTAAGAGAAAAAGATATATAACCAAAAAACACTAATATTATTTCAATACTAAAATATCATAAATATATTATTCTTCCAAATATGCTCGTAGCTTTCATGTAGATTTTGAAAGAATTTTCATCTTTTGTATTAAACCTTTAATTATGCGAGTTCACTTGTTCTCAATTGCGTTGAGAACTTTCTCATTCTGTATTTGGACGATTTTGAAAAAATTATGCTACAGTCCAATTTTCACTTTGGTAACTGTAAGCAGGCTATCATAGCACAAAGAAAGGGACAAAAATACGAACATGGTTAATTTGTGGTTATATCACACTAAATTTTTTTTTATATACGCGCCTGTGAAATATATAGTAGGAAATATTTTTCGTTCTAAAAAATTAAAAAAGGTTAAAAGGAATATAATGTATATATATATATATATATATATATATATATATGTATATATATATATATATTTTTTTTTCTTTTTTTTTTTTTAAATGCCTAAACGTGTACAGCACTCTAATGACTATTCTACGAGTATAACTACTCGTGCTTGACAGGTTTTTATTTATGACAGATGATGCCACCAAATTATAGACAGAGTTCTCGTCGGTATAGTTTGTGCAGAATTAACAATATTTACTATTGAATATACTTGGCGTAAATTTTGTAGAAATTCATAATTCACAATTAAAAGGAACTACGTGATGTTATATTATTTCTACTTTCTTTAAGTTCTTTACCACGACCCAGGTTTCTTTGTACTACAACATTTTCAGGTGGGCTATTAGCAAAGATGCTAATAGCCCAAATATACCGATAATAGATCTTCGCTAATAGATCTTTGCTAATAGCCCACCTGAAGATGTGAGCTATTAGCAAAGATGCTAATAGCACAGATACATAAATAATAGATCTTTGATAATAGATCTTTACTAATAGCCCACCTCAAAATGTTGTAATACCATGAAACCTAGATCGTGGTAAAGAACTTTAAAAAAGTAGAAATACTATATCACATAGTTTCATTTCGCTGTGAATACTTGTAAGGTTTACAAAAAACTAAGTCCTTTAAATAAAAACCAGCACTCTCGATCATCTTACTAATTTGAACTTAATCACTTTGAACTAGTAAATTGGTAGCTTGACTTCGAGACTCATATAAACTATAAGGAGAAACTCTGCGAGATGTTGCTCGCTAGTTCGCGTCAGTAATTAGTTTGGAAGTTAAATCTCGTTAAACGTCCGGCGCCTGTGGGAAAGCAGATGGTAACTAACCACTACTATCGTAAGTTGCGATATTGTCGTTTGTGAGTTCAACAAGTTATGTTTTTTCGATAATTGACTACATTTTGCTTTAAACTTTGTTAGTTATTTGTTCTTATAGTTAAATCTATATAAAAGTTCTTTTTGTAGAAGAGCAATGGATACGATGACTGCAATTTTCAGTAACGTTTACGAAACGAAATGTACGTATTATGCGATGATTAAGTAACGTATGAATACCTAACTATTTTGGACGTTACTTAAAAACATTTTATTATGATAACCAGTTATTTCGTTTGCCAAGCAATTCTATTTTCTTGTTAAAATTAATACTTTAATTCATATATGTATTCCAAAGTTTTAAGTGGTAAAGTTGTATTTGGAGAAATATTATTAATATTGGAAAATAATTTTTTAGGGTTAAATAATTTACGTTATTAAATCGATCTTTCCCTAATTTGCTTCGGAAATAAAAATTATTTAACTTTGATTTATACTTAACTTTTTTAAATTATATACGTATTTAACTTTTTGACGAATATATATTTGGAAACCTATGTATATGTGCATTAATGTGAAGCTATATAGGTTTATATAAATGACTTCCCATATCATAGTACTCAAACAAATTTTGTATAATTTTGGTAAAAATAGGGTATGGCCTTTTTATATGGTTTATAATCTTTCTTAATTTTAAAATATTTTTTTTATTATTAAATTTAAGTTAAGTTAACCAACAATATGAAACATTACGAAAATTTGGTGTTAGGATTTTTTAAATCAAAATATGCACTTAATTTTATATATCTCTTAGGTTTAAAAAAAATCGACATGAATATTTTTGGTTTAGCGTAATTGATTCATTCGCAAAAATAACAATAATTACTTTTTATTTGCGGAATCGGGTAAAAAACAATTACCGGCTTTGTGCCGCCCAAATAATATATATTCAGAGTTCTTAATAAATCTTTTTCTGTGTCGTATTTATGGTCTAGGAATAAAAAATACCGTCGCCCTTTCTCTAATTATATTCGAATATATGTAAATTCAAAGGGAAACGCTTCATTATCACTCTCAGTGTCTACAGTAAACATTCGTTTAATAACATATAAATCTGACTACTAAAACTCATATTCATTTTCCAGTTTCCTAACATAGCCCATACACTAACAGTTAGGAAATTATTAGTTCGTATCTCAAAAGGAGAAAGTACTTACAAAATCCCTCACATGGCTGTCTGTCCCGGTCTTTACTCAGAATTTGTTTCAGAAATAACTAAGGAAACTGAAAAAATTTTCCAAGTACCTAACATATAAAACATTTGACCCTTTAAACCTAAACGTGAAACGTCTATGTTTCCCTAGAAAAATATTTGTCGTTGTCTTTTTTAGGCGTCTGTAGGCGCGTTAAGTGGTTTCTGGTAGGGGAAAATTTTATAAATTAGCGTCGTGAATGAATGAGGTATTGCTCTTGACGAGCATTGAAAGCATATATATATATATATATATATATATACACTCACACACACACACACACACACACACGCGCGCGCGCGCGCGCACACGCGCACACACACACACACATATATATATATATATATATATATATATATATATATATATACCAACGCATTGTACATATGATGTGCACGTTGGATGCTTTTTGGGTGGGTAAAGTCTTGTAAGTTGGCATCACCGATATGCAGCAATAGAAGTATAGCAGTTACAAAGAATAAAACAACTTAATACATAGTTAGTTAAGTAATAAGCTCAGTAGGTTAACGAGAGCAAAAAAGAAATGGACACGACAAAATTATCGATGGCAATAATACGAATCAAATCAAACAATATTTTCTTCTCAATATCTCTTCTCCTTATGGAGATATCCAACAAATTATTAAATACGTCGGAAAACAATAAAACATTTAAGAAGGTAACCATTATTTTAATGAACGTTTTGCATATATTTTCATTAAGGATATCGTACAGTAAAAGGGACTCTTCATGTTCCAAAATCACCTTTAATACTCTCTTTGACCACTTGATTATTTAAAAAAATCTTTGGAATTTTTTTTTTCTGCCTTAATGCAACTGAATATAAGTTTTAGGAACTAGAAACTTTTTACATTTTTCGAATACATTATCATTCTGCGTTTATATTTGCCTGCGAACTTCATTTATTTAATTCGATGTCAATTGTGTATTTTTCATTTTCATTGATTGATTCATATGCGATGTCGATAGTCTACGTAAAAGTTTTCTTTGCGTCTTTGTAATATAATATTGTAGCGATTTTTCATTTTTATGATTTTTCTAAAGTTAAGAAATGTAATTTAATTTACAATATTTATGAAATTAATAAAGATAGAACCCATACTTTACACAGGCATATATAAATAATTAAAATAAATAAAAATGTTAATATTATCTTTGAAAACAATTATAATACTATGGTTTTGTACATATAATATTTCATCAATTGCAACCGAGTGATGGAGCTTGTTGTTTATAGAAAAAGCTCACATATTTTCATGCATACTTGCTTATAAATTTAAAATGGCGGAAGTTTTCGTTATGTAAAACATTGCTGTTCTCCAAGAACAGTTTTCCTGTCTTCGGATGGGGCAAAACGTTGCGCGGGATGATAGGCTACATAACAGCCACGCACTCGATTGTTGCCGAATTTTACCAGATCTACATCACTACTGATGAATAACTCCTCTTCGTTGTAGGATAATTTCTTCACTAATTAATGTACTAATTACTATTACCCTGGTGAATTAGAAGTTGAACCGATGAAATGATCGATGACTATAGTTTTGCAATGTTTTGACCCCTCTTGTGTGCCGTTAAGTGAACCCTTTCCACGGCTGTTGGTCACACGCCAGTGGTTACGAAGCCACGGCTGCCCCATCGTCGCGTCCATTCGGAACAAATGTACCCTTGATGAAGATAAAAATCTTGTAAGCAAAATAACGGAAGCCTTGCGGAAACGTCTATATTTCAAATATTATATGTGTAGGAAATGTGGCGGAAAATAAATGGAAAATGGTTTTTCACAATTTTTGTTGTGCAACTTCTAACACAATTGCAAATATAAAGTTTGTAAAGACAACTGATTAATAAATAGAATTTATTTTTCTTAATTTATCAATCTTTTTTTTTTCATTTTTCCACAAAATTTTAAAGTTTTCTAATTTCTAGGTTTAAGTTAATATTTTTGGCGCATTGAAACATATAGAATTTGAAATGGTACTGGTTTCCAAATTCAATTTTATAGTTTACGAAAATATCCAATTTTAAGTAAAATAACGATTTTATTTTATCACATAATCGTGTCAACATTATTCGCCTTCCCATAAAGTTATATTTATAACGTGAAACTTTTTAAATCTTTGTTTGATAATTGAAATTTTTAAAGATTCACGTTTAGTTTCATTATTCTGAAATTATGTAGGCTTATATTTTACAAATTTTGCATAAAAAATCTAACGTGCGCATTCAGCTCATACTGAGTTGCTATATATTTTGATATATTCACAGTCCAAAATCAACATTTACTGGTTTGTTAGTGGCGTTTACTCTTTAATGATCGATTTTCGTGTATAGCGCCCGGTATGAAGTTTTTATGAGGACTAAAATCAAAAGTTCAGAGCGTTAAAAAAGTATAACCGTTAGGTGACCTCACCGCGCAACGTTTATGCGCATATTCAGAGTGAGATATCAATAGTCGTATTTGGCATTTCATTATGGCGTGATCGCAATGACGGAGTGGGACACACATAATTTACTATCGTTCACTTAAACCAAGATGTAATCATTAAATGTCATTATGTGTGAATATTTTTGTCTTCCATCCTACAAAATTAAAAAGTCTCTTTTGGTTTTAATTTCTTATTCTGACGTTACTAAATGTTTTTAATTTTGTTGCATAAATTTGATCTTGTTCATTTGTGTTTTACTTGAAAATAATTATATTGTCAGTATTTTTTTATTAATTAATTTTCCGTTTATATTTAATGACTTTGATATTTGTATTTATATACAGTGTTTCCCATTTTATACATTCCAAAACAAATGTACTTAAGGAGTAAACTCCTGTCGCTTCGGGGTTCACACGCACAATTTCTTCCGTTCAATATGTACACTCAAATTTAAAAAAATATAATATTTTTTAAGTATTTTAAGTAAAAAAATACTCAAATTATAGTCAGGGATAATTAAAAATGAAATATTGTGTACACTTAACAATAAAAGCAAACTTGGTTTTTATTAGTGTAAATAAAGGTTAAACTGTAAAATTTTGAAGAAATTACCCATATTTTAAGCATTTAAAACTCAATACCAATTACTAAATTCAAACAACATTTGCGACTGAGCAGTAATGAAAAGCTATTGGAAATAGTTTTTATTTTTCTATTTTTGTTTTGTTCTAAAATATGATGAGGATAATTTGTATAATTCTCAATACGTGGGTTGAAAATGAAATAAAATCTAATTCAAGCAAATTAACTTTGAAATTATTTATGGAACTGTAAAAACTTTCATCTAATTTTTGTCATTCAATTTTTGTTACAGAAAACCCACTTTTTTATCACTAATCATAATTATATACTGTAATATATAAAAATATTTTTTAAGGTAAGAAAATACTTTTTAATGCGCCTTCTCGCAAGAGGTGAGAAACACGTGATATTTTGGAAAAATTTCCAGAACAATTTCCTAAAAAGTGACATTTCATGCAGTGACTGCTCTGTAAATGCATTGAAAATATTTCTTTTATATATCAGGATTAATTTTTAAGAAAATCAGAAATGTGGTAAGTGCGAATGGAAATAAAGTTTACAACATTTTTGTTTAATGCATTTTTAATTTGCATTTTAAATTAACTGCATTTTTACCTTTTGAAAAAGGTACTTTGTTTTTAAATAATTTAAAATGCGGTTTAGTTAATTTATATACTGTATATATGTTTGGTACAAAATATAATCTTTTATATAAGAGTTCAGATTTATACGAATATTTGTTCAGTTTCAAGGTAAAGTCGAGCTTCATCCTAGTTCACTGGTTTTAATATCATTTGAATGTAATTTGTAACGCAGATTCGAAATTATTAACAAATTTGGAAGATATTTAGAGTTTTTACTTACAAAGAAAAAATAAACCCGTTGCAATTTCATATATGCGTCCGCCTGTCCGTTTACTGCACCTGTTTTTCTTTTCAGAAATCGCCTGACTTGGATTTAAATAATAAATATTAACTCACATATATTTCAATGGCTAAAACTTAAAAAATATTTATATGGAAATTACAGAATAGAAGCCAATTAAATACCTAAATTTATTTTAATTCTTGAGCTTACGTGGGGCTATAATTAGGAAGGAATTACAAGGTTAAGGAGTTAGAAGATTCTCAAATTCTTTTATACCCTACATAACATATTTTCGGAGATACACTGAAAAATAGGGAAAAATATATGTTTTTCACCTTTATTTTGGAAACTACACCGACTATATTTTCAAAAAATATGGATTTTAGAAGCCTACATGGAGGTAGCACGAATGCTATGGAGATTATTTTGGATCCTATTATTTTCGAAATATACACTTCACGTCTCTGGAAGACATAGTAAGCAATAATATATTCACAATTGGAGAAATTATTATTTGTAAACAGTTTAATAGAAACACTGTGTACTTTTCAGTATTTAAAAGCATCTAAATATGCACGGGATCGACCTAAAACCAGTTATATTTTTCATTAACTTCATCAATATCTTTTATCTTTCGTCTACAGCAGAGTAAAATTTAATTACTCTAAGTTGCTAAGTTTTAGCTTAGCCTTGTAGTTGAAATGCTATAATAAATATTTACCTAGACGCTGTGATAATTATTTAGGCCCTACACAGCGGAAGCTTGTAAAATATTTGTATCTCACTTATTTATGTGTGTTTTTAAACAATTTTTCTGTAGTGATGGGCATGCAGTTAATATAGCACAGTAATTATCTTTATTAAAAAATTAACAGTAATACACAATTTATGAAAAAATCGCTGTGCAAAGCTAGTTTCTATATTTTTATTAGATATTTTAAATTAAAAGAGGCATTCCGAAATATATGTCAGTAGATGGCTTAACCATGTTTGTTCGATACTAAAATTTGGATAAACAACAGTAATAATGTAAGCTGACTCATGTATATAACGAAGTTCTACCTGTTCATTCGACATTATATAGAATATATGCTCGATATTAGCGTGGAATTGTTCCCCTCGCACGAAGTGAACAGCTTAGCCAGTAAAGTAGAGTATACTCACTATCACATTCCCACGTACATGAGTTGGTGACTGGTAGATTTGCAGTAGATTTTCCTTAGAGCAATTCAGGATGCCGCAAAAGCCTTAGATTCCTGGTCGTATTTACGACGAAAACGATTTCAAACTTCGGTGTTAGCGATGGAAGCAGGAGCTAGGAAGTAAGTTGAAACATATTAAGTATTAATCTAATTCTAATTCAATTATTTTATGTATATTAGATTACTAAATCAAAGCTAATATTGAAAAAGAACTTGACCAGTCCGGGTACTCATAGAAAAGGATTTACTTCAAAAACTGCTAAAAATGTTGTAATGAATAACCTGATGGTGAAAGTAACTTTTACTTCATAGTGATATCTCAAACTGTTTTGAAGTTAGGATGATGAAGATGTCATGTATAAATTTTAATAAAATTTCCGTGGAACAGCTAGGCAGGGGCAGGCTGCTTACAGCGAAATGTGTATAAGTTTATAATAAAATGTGCTCGCACATTTTATTATAAACTTTAGAGCAAGAATTCAAGAATTCAGCATATTTTTTTGACCATTCTGAAATTTCCACATAAACATTTTTGAGTGTAAATTATTGAAGTAAATATAGGTTAATACGATTTATTACTAAGCAAAACATATTTTCATATCGAACGTTCTCTGAACAAAAGGGCTGACAGACAGATAAATGGACGGACGTTTAAGTGATCTTACAATGATTCCGCCTTTATTTTGAGATATTTTTTTTTTTTTTCTTATTACAATCTGTCCAAGAGACATTCAGCAATATTTGTGTCAATATTATAGGTTTTGCAAGGTAAACATCCTATGACATTTCCTTAATTTAATATTAGTCCTGTGGTACTCTTCTTTTCAGTCTCCGAACACTTGGGAATATGTCATCCATAATATGGTGTGCCAGTTCATTTGGGTGTATCTGTAGTCTCTCTTTGTAAGTTTTAATGGTGTCTCTTATTACTTCCTTCACAGATTTTATACCAAGGTCGTGGTGAAGTCTCTCGTTTGTGACATACCATGGTGCATCAACTATCATTCTTAATATTTTTGATTGGAATCTTTGTAAGACTTCCGGGTTTTAGTTCGCAGTTGTGCCCCACAGCTGTATGCCGTATGTCCATATTGGCTTTATTATGGCTTTATATATTAGGAGTTTATTTTCTATTGACAGTGGACTGTTTTTATTAATTAACCAGTACAGCTTGCGTACTTCTTGACCCATTGCAAGGCGTTTAGTAAAAATGTGTTTCCTCCATGTTAAACGACGGTCTAGATACATTCCAAGGTATTTGTCCTCTTCTGCTTGTGGGATCGGTAGACCATTTAGTGTTACAGGCGGGCACGTTTGTCTTCGGGTAGTAAATGTGACTTGAACTGATCTGGCTTCGTTCGCCTTAATGCGCCAGTCTTTTAGCCAATTTGTTATTTTGTCTAAGATGGCCTGCAGTTTGTAAGATGCCCGATTTGATGTATCGTCAGAAGCCATAATAGCTGTATCGTCTGCAAATATCCCCATAAGGACATCATCTGATATTGGTAAATCTGCTGTGTACAGAAGGTACAGAGTAGGTCCCATTATACTTCCTTGCGGCACTCCTGCTAGGATTTCTTTTAGCTCTGTTGTTGCTTCTCCTTGGCTGACAAAGAAGTGTCTACCAATCAGATACGATCTAATAAAGTTGTAGAATCTTATTTGCAATGTCATTTTTAATTTATATAACAGGCCGTCATGCCAAACTCGATCAAACGCCTGGGATATGTCAAGGAATGAGGCTGTGCAGTAACCTTTCTGTTCAAATGTTTTGGCGATTCCCTCAACTAGCCTGTGAATTTGCTCGATTGTACTGTGGTGTCTTCTAAAGCCAAACTAATGGTCAGGTATCAATTTGGACTTTTTGATTATAGGACTAAGCCTCTTCAGGAACAAGATCTCCATGACTTTGGAGAGAATTGGAAGTAAACTAATTGGTCTATATGACTTAGCTTCTTGCGGACTTTTACCTGGCTTAGGAATCATGATAATTTTTGCCACTTTCCATTGTGGTGGCACAAATTCTCTCCTTATAATGGCATTATACAACTGTGTTAGGACTCTAATACCGTCATCAGACAATTCTCTTAAAACAGTCGCTGTTATGAGGTCGTAGCCTGGTGCTTTCCCTACATCTAGTTTTCGGATTGCTGATTTTATTTCGGCTTTGTTGAATTTTTCAATTGGTGGCTCTAGTTGGTGTATTGTATCTAGAAATTCGCAGACCATTTCAATTTTTGTGGAACCGACATCTGGATTGGGCTTGAAAACTTCTTGTAGATGTTCCATAAATACTTGAGCTTTCTCTGCATCATCAGTGGCCCAAGAGTTATTTGCCTTGCGAAGGGGTGGCTGGTGACTTATAGGACGTTTGAGATATTTGGTTGCTTTCCACAGTGAGTAATCAGTCGAGGGTTTACTATCCAGCTCTTGTAAATACGTCGTAAGGCTTTGGTTACGATCATCACCTAGCAGTTGTTTAAGTTGTGCCGTCAATTTGTTATATTTTGTTTTATCACCTGGATATCTTGTAGTCTGCCATTTTTTTCTAGCCTTACGCTTCTCAGCCAACAGTTCCCTGATAGTTAGAGAACAATGAAGACCGTCGTTAGTGGTGGGAGGAGGCTAAGGTGTAGCTTCCCATGCAGCCTGTTGGATACTATTGGTAATGTATTCCACTGCCTGTATGATGTCCTCGTCTGACTCTAAAGGTATCGTTGTGTTAATGGAGTTTGTAATTAATTCCCTGAAGTAATTCCAATTTGTTCTACGGGTATGAAGTCTGCACGGTTTTTCCCTTCTAAGAATTGTACGACTTAATTTTATCTCAACAGATGAGTGATCAGAAGAGAGATCTGTACTGGAATTGCAGCTAAAATATACGCTGTTGATACCTTTAGTGACACAGAAGTCTATTAAATCTGGTTTCTTCTTTGTGTCAGTAGGCCAGTATGTTGGCTCACCAGTAGAAACGACTCCAAGACGCAGTTTTTTAATAGTCAATAATAATTGCCGTCCCTTAGGTGAGATTATCCGAGAACCCCAGTGCGTGTGTTTAGCATTAAAGTCACCACCTGCGACGAATCTTGGCCCCAATGTTGCAAAGTACTCCTCATAGTCCTCTTGTTTTATGTTATGTTTAGGGGGACTGTAAACGGCTGATAAGGTCACAGGCCCAGACCAGTCTTCTATCACTATGTTAGTAGCCTGCAGTTTTTCTGTACAATGGTGGTTAACCAAGTAGTGTCTAATATTATTCTTAATTAAAATTGCACTTCCTCCGTGAGCTTTACCGTCAGGATGCGTTGTGTGATAGAATTTGTGTCCTAGTATACTGAAATGATTCTTCCTAGTAAAGTGCGTCTCTGATATTAACATTATGTCAATGTTATTTAAATACATATATTGTTTAACCTCAAGGGTATGTTTTGACAGTCCATTTGCATTCCAAAGAGATATTTTTATGGAGTGAAGTTTGGAGTTAATTTGGACGTGAGATTTAGAATAAGATTTGTCATAGCTGTTAACTGTTGCATCATTTGTTTCATTAATGTCATTAATTCTCCTATGTCATTGTTATTACTTATGTCATTACTATTACTAATTTTATTCATAGGTTCTTTAGGTTGCTGTTTATCAGTTCCATTTTTTGTAATTTCTGCATATTTAAACCCTGTTGTTGTTGTCATGTTAGATAATTGTTTTATCTTATCGATTTGTGGAGGTCTCTTAATTCTTTCTGGTGGCTGTGCGAATTTAATATTTTGTAGCTCTCTGTAGCCTTTACAACCCTTATAATTTGCTGGATGGTTACCTTCACACAGTATACACTTTACTTGGTCAGATCTGCTTTTACGGGGGCAGTCAGCTGACAAGTGATCTCCTGCACATTTTATGCATTTTGGGCTTCTCCTACAGTAAGCTTTTGTATGTCCATATTGAAGACACCTTCCACATTGAGGAATTTCCCTCTTAAGTCTAGGAGGTTCAAATACTACTTTGCAGTGCAGTAGATGTTTTATGTCATAAATGGACTTATTATTTTCTTTCTGCTTTATTTCCACTATAAACATTGGTAGTGGTTTTTTAGTCACGTGTTGTTTTATATTCCAAATATTGGTGCTTTCATGATCAAGTTTTGCTAATGCTTCTTTTATTTCGTTAATGTTTGTGGAGGGATGCATATTTTTTAAGACCACTTTGAAGCTCCCATCTTGTTTTGGTTTATATGTGTAAAATTCAGTTTATTTTTTCTCCAGCTCTTTGACGATTTTGGTGTACATTTCTGATGTTTTGGGTTGAATCTTTACCTGTTCCTAATGAAGTATCTTCATCTCATATTTATTGAGAGCATGAGCTTCTAATAGGTCTATTAGTGGTTGGATATTGCTCACTCTGTCAACAAAAATTGGAGGTGGCTTACTTGTTTTTACAATTTTAGTGTCATTTTACGTATTAAGATGTTGTACTGCTTCATCTTCCAAGAGAGCAAAGCTGTTTGATGTAGGTATATGTGAGGGTTGAGATAGCTAGTAAGAATCAAGTTTGCTTTGTTTCTGGGATCTTAGTGGTTCAGGGCTAGACCTTAGTCGTTTTTTATTTGTAACTTGAGCCCAGTCCGTTACCATTTCTGTGGTTTGTTGGGGTTCTGCCCGAATGTCACTGGTCGATGACGATCTTGGCCTATGGAACATGCTTGTGTGGAATAATTGTTGTGTCAGCGTTTTTTTTGTCTCAATCTGATTAAATTGTCGTTGATTTTCAGATTTTGATTTTTCCGTTGTCTCCGTCAAGTCTATACTTTCTTTTGCCTTACTATTTGTAGTCGCCTTCCCAATATATCCATCTTCTATACAGAGCGAAATTTTGCCCCCCCAGATCCTGAGGGGCTGCCCGAGATTGACTCGGGGAGGGATTCTCCGGTAATACCGGTACCCTCCTGGGGTAGTTTAGTTTTATGTTCCGCTTCCATAATTTTTTAATTTGGTACTGTCTCAGTAACCTGTAGCCACTCTTTTTGAGAGGTATTTAGTCCCCCAGGGCTTGTGGTAGCCTATTAATATAGTTATACCGCTATTGACTCGGTCGCCAGAGCCTCGTCTGTTGTCTAGCAGGGAGCACCACGGAGGCCAGTTGGCCGCCGCCGCCATTCGGCGCGTGCAGGTGAGGTTGACAGTTGGGTCGGTTAAGATGTTATGAATCGTTCACCCCTTACCTCCCCATTTTTTTTTGAGATATGGAATTCTATAAAATATAAAAGTTTTTCTCTAGTTATATAACTAAAGATCGGTAATGATTTTTATAAAATTGAAAGTTAAACACTTTTGGATAAAGTTAATACACCTGAGCTTTAGATCGAGTCGTGTAAACTCATTTAAAAATGGTCCCATTTTTTCTTATTTTATTACCAGCTCTTCCATATGAACGAATTTTACACCTAAAGATTAATTTCGCTGTAAGGGTTAAGAATCATTTTTGTTTGTATGGAAATCTAATATACAGTCAATGATTGTTCAAAAATTAACCAGAGAATATTACTTACCGTATTGTTGCTATCATCCTATTTGCTAAAAAAATTAGCAAAATTTATTATTATATTTCTACTTTCTTTAATTTCTTTACCACGACCTAGGTTTTGTTGTATTACAACATCTTCAGGTGGGATATTAGCTAATAGCCCACCTGAAGATGTTGTAATACAACAAAACCTAGGTGGTGGTAAAGAAATTAAAGAAAGTAGAAATATCACTACATCACGTAATTTCATTTAATCGTTTATTTTTGTTAATAATTAGCACAAATGCTTAGTAAGCGAGAATAAAAAAAAATAAAAAATTTGCTTCAGTTAAACACAAAACGGGACAAAGACATGTCATAGGAAGAAACCATTTAACAAAGCTATATACACGCATATTAATAAATACGCAAGAACATCGGAAGGAAATAAAATTAAATAAAAGAAAAACAAAAACCAAATTAAATACAACCTATTAAAGATAATAAATTACAAATAGGCCGTGAACGATTCCAGCAATACGCCAACAAAATTCTGACTCCTTAAAGCGAATAAGGAAATAAACGGAAATGTGGCACAGTGCTCAGCTCAACGTGTAGTAATGGCATACGTGGGAAAAATATATTGGCAAAGCTAACGTAGAATAAATTTATATAAACCTTCCGAAAGTATAAATACACATTACGAGTAATATTACAAACAACTGCAAAGAAAGTTCTTTATGTATAGATACAGTAATACTACATTTAATCGCTTTAAATGAAAGGAAATAAAATTATTACAATAAAAAATGATTCAGTTTCTACAGTTAATAGTTACCATTCTTGCATTTACAGGTTATTTTGCCTCTATATTAAGAACAAAACAAAAGTTCCAAAACAGTATTAGTTTGAGAGGGTTTAAATAAAAAAGTCAATAAATTTGCGAAAATATTACCATGTTAAAGGTACCTTCGCATTCATTGCTTTATAAACTTTGCTATAAAATATATAACCACATATATGAAATATTATTTAACGATCAAAATATATTATTATTTTCCATATTTTTCTTTGTTCCAAAGCGATATTTAATTATTTTAAATAAACTTATACAAAATACTTAATAATATAAAAGATATATTTTATTAAATTTTGAAGTTGTTTCCTACTGATTCAACCAAAAATTAATTTTTGTGTAACCTAACCATTTACATATAAATTAATACATATTTGATAGAAAACAAGTTAACGAATATATATATATATATATATATATATATATATATATATATATATATATATATATCTGTGTGTGTGTGTGTGTGTGAGTGTGTGCGCGTGTGTGTGGGTATATCCAGATATGTTCTGTTCTTTCAGATCCGCTTGCTAATTAGAGTTCTGTGTTCGTAAGTCTGGAAATAATTATTAAAAATATGGAGAAACAGATAATACTATAGTATTCTTAGAATACTATAGAAAGTGTATAAACTAGGAATTAAAGAAAAAACAGCATTGTCATGTGAATTGCAGAAGGGAATTAACAGAAACAATGTGTCTCAATAAGCAGGCAAGCTGTAAAACTTATATTAAATATTTTATGTATAAATTTCTATCAATATATATAATATATAAATGTCGATAATTTGAAAATTATAATTTCACATCAACATTTATTATACTATGATATATTTATAGACTTGAAAAAACCCAGTAACAGAGTAGAAATATTAATATTAAAATATTATAATTAAATGAAACTACGTGATGTAGTATTATTTCTATTTTCTTTAAGTTCTTTACCACGACCTAGGTTTCGTTATATTACAACATCTGCAGGTGGGCTATTATCTTTGCTAATAGCCCACCTGAAGATGTTGTAATACAACGAAACCTAGGTCGTGGTAAAGAACTTAAAGAAAGTACAAATAATACTACATCACGTAGTTTCATTTAATTGTGAATAATGAATTTCTACCAAATTAACGCCAAATATATTTAATAAGTAAAATTTTAATAAATTTCTACTACAAATTGTACCGTATCAAGTCCTGCCGAGCGTTTTTTATCGACGTTTTTTTAGCAACTGACTCATTAAAGGTTTTCTTAATATTAGGAGATTCTGATGGCACAAATATCATTTATATATTGACACGTCGTGAATGGTCGAACAAACATGTCACTTTGAAGACAAGTTAAAAATGTTTGGCAAAATTTGTAGTCGGCTACGCCTGAGCAATTTATACTTTTGCTTTTAGAACGAGTAAAATGTTTTTAAAGTTCAGTAGAGGCAGAAAAAGTGGTTTATGTTATTTTATGGCTGTCCGATTCATTATGGTAAAAAATGGCTTGCAGTATGAACAAATTGTAACCGATAAAATTTAATCAGTATAAAATGAAGAATGTTTTGAATTTGGAAAAAATTTAAAATTGAGAATAATTGAAACAGAGATATATTCTTTTTTCAACCTACCTGAGGACGATAATGTAATATTCATATAAGAATTCATCAAGAATAAAATCAAATGCCCTTAAATTTATTTGGTAAATATAAATATATATATATTTTCAAAATGCGGATTACGTAAGCAAAAAATGTATTAAATAATATTTAAAGGTAAAAATTTATATAAAATTTTCTTTATTAAGCTTTTTAAAAAAATTATTCTGGGTTTTACATAGCTTGAAAATGGAACCTCTTTGTCTCACTTGCGTTCATTTACGTCGGATCATCTCTCTCAACCTTAAAATAAAGTTCGGTGGCCCATAATCATCCTGGAAAAGAAATTGTAATTTTTTTTCATTTTCGAATATGTTTTGGGGGGAAGGGGAGAGTTAAGTAATTGGGACACCAAAAAAATATTCACCTACTCATTATCACTAAAATTATTAAAGAGAAAAATTTGAGAAAAGTCTTGCAAAGTATAACTTGGAAAAGTACGCACTTCGCGCATATTTCAGTCAAGTTGCTTGTAGAAAGGTTCGACTATCACTTGATACATATATTTTCAAAAATTTTGGAAAAAACCATTACACTATTACTTAAAATAAACGTAATTAGTTGTTTATTATAGAAAACACTATTATTATTTATATTATATACTAGAATACATTATTATTTAAAATAAACTCAATTATACATTTACCATAAACGCTGCATATTTTACTTCGATATTATAAACTCACTGTTTGCTACTTTTCACTGTTCGCTTTCTTAATTTTCTAGTCCTGATTTAAAAGTTATTATCATTTCTTAAGTTGATGTTAAGTATTCAGGTAGTATTCTAAATTATTATTATAACCAACTTATGCGGCTTTTATACTAAACCGAACTAATCTCTAGAGTGTTATAAATGGTTCGCTGTACACCTATTCCTTTCATTCCAATATGTCATTCCAATATGTCAAATTGATTCCAATATGTCAAAAATGTAGGTATATGCGCTACATTTTTGACATATTGGAATCGACTACATTCCTAATCTATTTACATACACTATATACATATGTACAATATATACGAACCCGCAGCAAATCCTTCGGCCGGTTCTGATATTAGTGTGCGCAACTAGCGTAAATTATAGAATAACATTTTTTCAATCAGCTTCAGCTTTCAATCAGATTTTTTCAATCAGCTTATATGTTAGCCCAAGCAAATCTAAATGTACCACAAAAAACCGCATTTAAACCTTGTGCTTAGACAGACAAATAGACAAACTGATAATCAGACAAAAATTAAAAAAAAACTGTTGTTTTAGGCTTAGTAGCGTATTTTTCTTAGATAGTTTTAAAAATATAAAATATGTAGACTCAGTTTTGTTTATAGTTTTATTATATGTATAGATATACTTGTATACATATATGTATCGTACAGTAAATATTAATGTCTTTCAAGAACATTTCAGACAGTTTGAAAAACTGAAAATGAATAAAAGTTCACGTTTCCTCCGCGTACGTTAAGAAAAATGTTCGGCGTGGTAAAATTGATGACATGTAGAGAATTCATCTCCGGCGTAAGGAAACGAAACTCGTCAGCTTAGTTGAGGAAAGTCGAGGATCGAATTGGTTTTTGTTGACGCTTTTCACCGTGAATTGTTCCGCCTCCAAGTTGCATACATTCGATTCACTGTGAATAGCTACTGGTTCTATAACTTGATTCCTTCCTTCATTTATTTGTTTGTAATAAGATAATAAAAAAAATTCTATTATCTATAATCTTTTAAATACTAACGTAAAGATCTTAGGTATATGTATTAATATATCAGTATCGATCAAAGTTTAAATTTTAGTCTGACTGATCGTTGATTGTTTAGCAGAGGAAATCATATAAAACCTCCAAATTGGTTATTACTCGTTAAAACTAAAATCTGCCATGGTCAAAGTTTTTCTTAACTCTACTTTCCTCTTTGGCAATATAAATATAACAATTACAGTGAATTATCATGAAGTTACTTTTGCTAGAAAATACTATCGCTTATTTCTAACTTGCGTCTTCCTCAAATAAATGGCAAAGCTTAAGTTTCACCTCTACCGTATTGTATGCATTAATCTCTGCAGGTAAATTTAGAAACAGAAAAAGACGTCCCCAAATGTTTAAATAAAGTCACACGGTAAATAAATAATGGACACCAGATGACTTCAATATCGTGGCAAACTATGTTTTGGCAGTATGTTTTGTGAATGTTGTTTGGTTACTATAGGAGTATGCTTAATTTTTAATATTATAATTGCAAAACGTAGTCGTTATTTCATATGCCCAGAAAGAATTACTCAACAATAAAGTTAAAGAATAGGCAAAATTAAGAGTGTCAATTTCATTTAAATCCTAAAACTATAGCATTAGTGATGAATATAACTGATGATGTTCACTTTACTTATCAGTACAGTATTATTATGGTACATTTATGTTATGTGTTATTTTTTTATTTCTTCTGTTGGTATTCCTCATGTCTGCCCTAGTGGATTCGATCGAAATTCAAATAGTAATAGAAAATCAGCAACTACACATCAATAAAATTGTTCAACTTTTATAGTTGGTATTTAATTACCCACAAAGTTTTCATTAAAAATGCTTTATTTCAGTACGACAAAATAATAGTTTTAGCGAGATATAACTGCTTCATATACGATATTGTTTTATATAATGGAATGGGTACTGCCCTTTTCAAAACCTTCGTATATATTACATAATACATTTCAAGGATATATGCATATTTTGTAGTTAATTTCAAGATTTAATTACAATGAGATTTGTGGTTGACGCCATTTGAAAGCTTTGTGGGTGTAAGATTCATGGATTTATCGATCCTAGACCTGGGTTTAGGTTCTGAATCTGTTTGCCTTTTAAATCTTTTTATAACATTGTTTGATCTTTCAAAAACATTTAATCTATATTTACGTTATTACATTATAGAAACAACTGAATGTCGTAATTATATAGATGAATCAGAAACATCTTCAAAATGTGTCTCAAAAATCATACTTTTTCAACACTACTCCCTTTTTATCGTTGTGTATATATCCTTTTACTTTCTGTTCCCTTCTTTTATGTTTATGTTCCAAAACGTCGAATTTAGACCATTTTGTTACAAATTGCTTATTATTGTAACTACTGCTTTTCTTTATCATCAAAAATTCTTCTCCAATTTTAGCGTTCGGACTTTTTTGTAGTTTAATAAAATGTTTTTAGAATTACTTATATCACACTAAAATATATTTCTCCTAAAATTTCACAAGCAAAAATTCATTGCAATTGGTTGATAAATATTTAAGAACTCCACGCATCATGAGGACATATATTTTCGGAATATATCAGGTATAAGCAAATATTTTTTGACATATTTTTTATATATTCATTATTCAAACTTACTGCACAGGGGCCGTTTTTTGCCACTATTGAAAAAAAGGAGAAAAAGATGACAAAACCAAATAATCACCACAAGCTGCTAATCTCTGTAAGCGACTGTAGTAAGATTTGATTCAAGTTCTGTGTGTTATACTCAGCAGCATATTGCATGTTCACCAGGGCTTTTAGATCAATGTCGACAGTAGTTGCGCTGACGGGTGCGAGCGCGATCTTGGAGCGCGTCAGTTTGATAGGGTGGTCAATATGCAAAATATCATCATAGAGTATTCCTGACGTTTTCCAAAAATTTAATCTCAAAGATTTAATCAGGAAATGTTTTATATATTTTTTCATTTCTTTCAAAAGATTTGACATTAAAGAAATTCATAAAATTTTTAAAATTCATAACATTTTTTCTTTTTATTTCTTTCACCAATACCTCTTTGTTTTCTATTTTTATTGACAACTCCGCTTTCTTTTCGCACCATCCTCTAATTCACAACCTCCCTCTAATTGTTTATTTCAACACCTTCTCCTTCATTTACTCTAATATTTTTTATTCGTTTCTGTTACTTGTTCGTGGCTGGAACAAACGACAAATCAATTAAACATGTTCAAGTTGCAAGAAAATTTATACTACTCACTGGTAATGCCTGTTAAAACTAACTGTTAAGGATCAAAAAATATTGCTAAAATTTAATCAAAAATAAGTTAGGATTAAATATGTTATTTCCTTTATTAAGTACAAGTATGTATAGTTTTTTCCAAGAACTTTCATTACACTAGTATACACTTAAATATATTTTCATATATTTTTGAAGGACGGATTTTTCGAAATTTTATTATTATGCACTTTTAATTGATATCATGTATGACATACTAGCCCACACGTGGAATTTCCTATAAACCACGTGGCATTTCCTTTATAATTTATTTATTTCATTTGTAAGATAAATGAGTTAATTAAAATTTTGAGATCGGAACAACGATTTTATTATGATTCCAATTCTATATACTTTATAAAATTTAAAATAATATTTGGTCAAAATATTAACTCAAAATTTGTTTTTAAGAAGTATTAGCTAATGACAGATAAAGGCTAGTTTATTTTAAATGAATTTATGTTATTAGTTCAAGCAAAAAAAAAAAAAATAATGGTGTTTTGCAAAGCAATAGGAAAAATGAGACGGGTATTATATAAGATGGAACAGCTACAAAGCTACTTCGTACATAAAATATTCCTCATGCAGCCAAATATTTTCCTTTCTGATTGCTCCAATAAATTAAGCAAAAGGCTGTAGGAAAACAGCAAAGCGTAACAACTCCTCGCAGACGTTTGGTCTTAAATAGCTTCAAGGGGGAATGGCAAGGGATTCTCTAGCAGTGGGACCGAATATGCAAGTATGATACTGTGGCATCGTACTGTCGGAGCGAGTCGTTCAGGCACGCGTCGTTGTTCCTCGATTATGTGGGCCACATATGCTACACTGCACAGAAGCTGGCGGTGGTATCACTGCAAAAAGACAAGGATTGATTAAGTGCTTTAATGGAATGGAATATATAATATATGACAAACATGAATATAAAATTAAATAGATCGTCTTCGGCTGCCTACTGAAGGGCACAGGCTTTTTTCACGCCATTTCCTCCATTGTGAATCACTAACTACTAATTTTTTTTCTAACAGTAAGAACATAGTTTTTCATAAGTATATTTTTTAAATTACATCAATATTTTTTATCTTTCTCAAGCGAGCAAACCCATGGGTCGATGCTAATACGTTATTTAGATTATGCATGTTATGTAAATGTACTGCCAAAAACAAATTTCTTGTAATGTTACAAAAACAATTTTAAAATTATATAGATTTTTAAAAATAAAGCGTTGAGCTCGAAAAGGTAGTAGAGAAGTTGTTTTAATAATCCTTGGGTAATATGAGCATCGGTATTAGGTAAACTTATAAAATTACAACAGAATGACTTCTGTACCTGGAAAATATTGAGAAAAATTATGAATTTAGCAAACAAAATGATAATAGAAGCCAGAAAACTTCTTTAAAGGTTTTTTTTATCTCCGTCCGTCTCTCTGTGTGTTAATTTCTTCTTCAATCACGCAAAACTTTCTGGACATATTTTGTTAAAATTTGGTATAATATCAGTTTATACCTCCGAGCAACATCTAAGATACTTTTTATCTGGATGTTGCAAAAAAAATTCTGACTTGGCAAATATTATTATTTAGATATTGATAATATCGGCGCCATTTATTAGCTCTTTTATTAAATTTTATGCTCATTGATATTGTAAAAATTAATAAAAAATGGAAAAAAACAAGTGTAATAATGATGATATTAGTAATTCTAGTAATTGTAAATTCGGCAGGGTAGTAGAAGCGGCCGTGCTGTAATGATGAGCAGGTATACTGAAAACGTGGGTTCAATTCCTACCTGCCGATCGACTTTTTCTTTGTGTGGTCTGTAATAGTGATTACTACACTGATGCTATATAAATAATAATATTATCAAAATAAATGATCAGCCACCAATTAGCGGTATTTTTAAGTTTTATGTTATCTATAGAAAATGTATCTCTGACTAAAAATTTGTGCATTTTTCATGTATTGACCATATTTTTATACATGACGGTATTAAAAATAATAGTTATCTAATTTTTGCCATTAATATCCGTCATATATTAAGTAATGATTTTTAAAGTAGATGGAACTATTAGAGTTTTAATTTTTTTTCATTGACATATTAAAGAAATTGGAATAAGTACTTTGAATTTATTAAAGTAGACACTTTAATGGATACTAAACCCAACATCTTCATACAAACATTGTAAATTGATCACTAATTTCTTCTTCCTACTTCATGATGATACGCAAATGAAATAACCTGCAGCCACTTAGTTATTTATTCCTTATAATATATTTCCATATTGAGAACAAATTATTAAATTTGGAAATTTTTTCCAGTCGGAAGTCAGAAAACAAATATTAAACCAGTACTATTTGTTTTCTATGTTATGTACTATGCCATGCTAATGACAAATGTCTATTCAAAGCCGATTAATTTTATCTGAAAATTTTATAAACTTTATAGGGATTATAATAGAACAAACACGTTTTTAGCTCAAACGATATTTTGGATGATTGTA